>VZTJ01000299.1:447082-521628 GCA_013397795.1 Orthonyx spaldingii
GCCCCTCCAAGTTGCTTCCCCCCCCCCCCCCCCCCAAAACCCAAACCCACAAACCCTCCCCCCAAAACCAAAACAGGAAACCAAAGAACCCCTCAAATGAAGTTCTACATTAGGTTAGGATTCAGATGAAATAAGGATCTGCTAGTTCAAAAATAACGTGCCTGATAAACACAGGAAGAAACAGTTGTATTTCTACACCTAGATCTGTATTAGTAGGGAGACATTTCAATAGTAGGAAGAAGTGACACTGGAGCTTTCTAATTTTTCACTGTGGGGAAAGGGAAACTAGTGGCGGATTTTAAATCTTCCAGTTAGCAGTGGTTGGAAAAGGGGTATATTGAGAACATAGTTTGCTTGTTTTTATCTCTGGCAATAGCTTTTAGTATGCTTTAGCCCTTCAAATAGGGATTGCCACAGAACCTTGAGGCTTCTGAGTTGTCCTTAAAGTGGCTGAATTCCTGGTTGTCGTTGACAGACTGTGCCGAAATACCTGGTTGTCTGAGCTGGAAATGTGCACACTGTAGTGTAATACTCATTTTCTTTCCTCAGGACATGGCAGCATCTTTCAGATTCTTCTGCAGTGTTACAAAAATAAGAAAGCATGAAATTTTGGGTGGAGGAGAAATGCTGAAAGACAGCTAAATGATGAACTTCAGATTTAGTTTTCTCAGAAAGGCATTGCCATCTGCTGCGCTACTGAAACTCTGTGCTGTCATGACTCCTGGGCTGTGAGAGTTTTCCTCCACAGAGGGGAGAGCCTGGGAGGAGCCCCTGTTGTATCTCAGTTCACTGCCTGCCTCTGTTGGGGACCTAGAAGTGTGAATCACTGTTGCTACAGCACTTGGTAGTTCACAGCAGCTCTGTGCATTGGTATCACAAGCCTTAAATGCTAAAGAGCTGCGCAGATAGAATCCACATGTATATGTCTGATGCAAATGTTTCAATATCTTAAAATATCAGAAGCCAATAATTACGTTTGTGGAATGAAGTTGGTTTTCTTGGCTTTATTGTGAGTAGAAGTGAGGTAAATTTGGTGCAGCCTATTGGTGATTACAGATTGCAGGTGATAGGAAGCACATTTTAGTTGAGGTCTCAAGCATAAAGGGATACTGGTAAGAGGAAGGATTTCAGTATCAACCCCTTTGTAATGGAGACAGAAGATGCAGGGAAGTACTTTCTGTGCATCTGTACTAGCAGACTCCTTTGTCATTAGTTTTATCCCAGAGTACAGGCATTATGTCTGTGCTTCCATGTTGTTTTATATTTTACTGTTTGTCTTGCATGTGGAGTGAGGAAAGTAGAAAATATATTTACTGACAGTGGAGTGTTGGGAAAGAATAGGATGTTTACCCACTTACATTAGTTGTAGCCAAGAGCACTGGAAACTTGTATGCAAAAAGCAGCTTGCTCATTCCATAGTTGCCTTTCTGTAAAGCATCAGGGATCCTCATAATCTATGTACAATTTTAATTTATAAATAATTTAATTTTGAAGAAGCTCTTCCAAATGTGAGTGGGGTCTTCTCTGTGCAGGAGATTTCTAGACAAAGCTTTAGAGCTTTTTGTCTGGCTTACCCACAAGCTCATGCAGTCTTTTTTTGGTAAGATTTCAGTTGCCTTTTACCGTAGGGGTGCTATACTCTTACTAAATTCTCAATAGTGAGTGAATGCAATCCATTTGTGTCATTTTAGCTTGAATCTTTTTAAGCTGTGCTGGTAAAAAGGTTGTTAAGATTCCCCAAAATTTTGGAGGAGGGTTGTTCTGTTGGTGTTTTGTTAACTTAAAATGAACCAATTTTTTTAAACTTAAACTAATTCCAGATGGTTGTCACTTCAGCTGTATCCCTTTAGCTTTGTTAGAAGAACACTACTAACAAATAAGGTTATTCTGCTCTGTGCCTCTGTATTTAAAATGGTGTATATTTGATTACAGTTGGGCAAAAATGCAGACTTAAAAGTATTTTTCCTGACTTTTGGGCAAAAAATGATTGCTTTTTTCATCTTTCATCTGTCTTAGTCTGAAAAGAGGTTAATTTATGACGGTAAGAATTCCTGACTTTCTTTTATATACTATTTTATGGATTATTAGAACTGCATTCTATCTTTTGTGAGACCTTTTAAATTTAAAAAATGCACAGTTTTTCCATTTTATTTTTAAAATAAGCATTGTATTTAATGCTTTGATCACTGGATAAGCAAGAATAATGCTTTAACTATTCTACTGTTCTACCACTGGTAATAAAGGAGAGCTCTCCAAACATGGCAATGCAAACCAAGTTCATAAAGTTATCTAAACATAAGGCTTTGTGCAGTAACCAGACTGGGATAGGAATTCTGCAGGCAAAACTGGGACACTTACTGGTGGTGGTGTGAGATTACTTTAAAATGATGAAATCATGGGATGGTTTGGGTTGGAAGAGACCTTACAGGGACACCTTCCATTAGACCAGGTTGCTCAAAGCCACATCCAACCTGGCCTTGAAGACTTCCAGGAATGTGGGGCTTCCACAATTTCTCTGTACAGCATTCCAGTGCCTCACCCTCACAATAAAGAATTTCCTCCTAATACCTAATTTAAACCTCTCCTCCTAGTTTAAAACTGTTTCCTGTTGTTCTGTCACTGCCTATGTTGAAAGTTGCTCTCTATCATTTTTATAAGCCCTTTAGGTACTGGAAGGGTCTGTAAGGTCTCCCTGGAGCCTTCTCTCCAGGCTGAACAACCCTAGCTCTCTCTGTCTTCATAGCAGAGGTGCTCCTGCCCTCTCATCATCTTTGTGGCTTTGTAGAAAGCAGATTTTAAACTTCTTTCTTTTCAAAAGTAGATTTTCATCTGTCCGTTATAAACCTAGTTATATAACCTCAATATATTTTTTAATTAGAGAAATGTGTTCTGAAAGAGGTTAGATTAATTTCCCTAGATTTAGAAAGATGAGTAAAAATAAAACTGAAGTATGATGAGTATTCATGTAATAATTTTAGAAACTACAGCAAAATTATAACTAGTTTTTTTGCCTTAAAGAATGTTACTCTGCAGAGACAGGAACTGGAGAAAAGAAGTTCTTTCTGTGCAGCACATTATGCCTGAGGTTATGGAAGGAGCCAGAAAAGTAGTTTGGGTTCCCTGAATCTTAAACTCATCCTTTTTAGCTAATTTAAACTATGCTGCTCTTACTCAGTTGCGCTCTGGGTAGTTTGTTGGCAGAGGAAATATTTTTCAAACAATTTCATACACTTAGCTGGACTCTGTTTATAGGATAGTCTTCATGGATAGAGCACTTTGGCAAAAAGTTATTAATGAACCTTCATTGTTATGGATTGGATCCCAGCCAGCTGCTTAGTGATTAAAGTTTAATTGCATGATGATTAGTTTTCATTAGTAAGCAATTAGCATTTAACAGCAATCTTGTATTGCTAAAGCTATGGGCGAGCATAAGTGGCTGGAGCCACGTTGAGGGAGAAGGGGTCTGTAGCTGCAGATGTGGGCACAGAGCTGTTTGGAGTACGGGAATGAGAATTCTGGGGTTATTTGACCTCATCAGCTTGTTCCCACTGCAGCATTAAGCCAGGAGAGTGGATGGGAGCGGGAAATGGAGCAAATGTCCAGAAGAGCACAGCCTGCATATCGGGCACAGAGATTGGCTGTGGATTGGCCCATGTGGAGGGAGTTAACAAAAATAATCATCATCCTGAAAGGGCCCTTTGAAGTTCTGAGTTGCTCTCACAGTAACTCTGGTTTTCATAGACTTGTCCCTCTCCTTGCCACAACTAAAACTCTTTTTTCAGAATTCCCCTCTGAACTGGTGAAATTCCCTTTTTGACTTTGATAGCAGCCCGTGATTGCTTTGTGCCATTGTGGGGTAAATTAGGAGAAAGATGACTGCAGGGCAAAGGCTGGGGGAAGTGAAATGGTTGAGGGCAGAGGGAGGTAGGAGTACAGCGAAAGGTCAAGGCTTCTTTGCTGTTAAAGGTACAAAAGAGTGAAGAGTGCCCCATGTAAACCATTTCAGCTTCACTGAGGAATCTGTTGTGAAGATGAAATATGGTGGTAATTTCATCCAGGCTAAATTAGGGTTATTAGAAGCTATTCTTCTTGTCCACACCTCCCCTTCTGCCAGCAGTAGTGCTCTGTGACTGAACCAAGTTAGATAGCTGATCTGGCCAGCAAATCCCCGCCCCATTCCCATTTTAATCAGGCTAATTTTTTGGCTGGACTGGCTTTCTTGACTTTCAGTGTCAGTACTGATACAGAGAAATGCTAGGCATAGGAGGGGGCTGCGGGTTGTGCAAGAATGAACTCCGGTCTTAAAATGATTTGGAAGTGAGGGGCCTAGTCAAGATCATGACTTCAGATGGAAAGTTCTTCCAGAATGATGTTACTAATTATTCAAAGTAGTAAATTTAAAAAAAAAAGGAACAGTTTAAAGTTTATCTAAGGTGGTTCTCAAATGTATATATTTATTACTAGTGTTAAGTACATCCATCTCGTTGTCTAGACATAGGAAAAGGTAGGGGCTTTTTCTTTATTATGATAATGATTCCTTGATTCAGAAGTGCTAGGGACTGGATGCTCCCTCCCGTCCTCTGGCCTAATTTGCCAGCTACAGTAGCCTAAAGCAGACATTGCCCTTCAGTTAAAAGGTCTTTAATAGCTACAGTTTCTTCTGAGAAATTCTAACAGTGCTCAGTGTGTGACTTTAATGGTGTAGATCTGCTTAGGTTGTCTTCAGACTTGCCATAAGAGGAGAAATACCAGTGTAGGACCTGGTGTGAAATTCCAGCCCTACTCAAGGCACAAGACACTGCTGAGTGGCAAAGCCCTCCCAAGGCTCAGGGTGTTGCAGCTGCACTGTTTGTCACCACCTGAGCTACCGGTGGTAAAAATGGATTGCATCTGCGTTCCTGAGGTCTGGCTGCACAACTGAGCATAGTGTTAAGTACACTTAGGCCTTATCTCAGGCAGCTGATTGTTGGCTGGGTCATAAGCTTTCCTTCTGTTTGAGAAGATGTTAAAAGTTGATGTTAAAAACTGGTTGTGCAGTCTTCATTTACTAGTGATTCCGCCCCCCCCCCATTTCTACCTTCCTGCATATTTTCTTTTGATTTGTGCTTAGAACTAGGAGACCCAACTCACTTGTATTTCTTTTTTTCCTGGTTATTCATTTCACAACATGGTTTTGTTACTTTGCACTAGACTGCTGTTAATTGCAGGTTTTCTTGTGCCTCCAACTCCTTTATTCTTACTGAGAACTCACACTTGCGAAGTTTCAGGAAGTTATTGATGATTAAAGGCGATTGACCAGCTTCATAAAAGACTTACTGCTAGGGGAGGGGAAGGAGGAGGAGGGCATCCTGGCATGAATCTCTGAAATGGGGACTTTCACTCAAGGATATTGCTGCTCAATGTGAAGCTTAAAAGGGAAATAAAAAAGGTGGGTGGAGATGGGAGGGAAAAGCAAGTTCATGTATTTGAGTTCAGGTTTGAGAGCTGTGAACTCTTCTGACTTTGTGCCAGTGTTGTCAGAAATTGCCTGCATGGCCTTTGACAAGTCATTTAATTATTCTGTAAAGCAGGCTTTAAGACCACTTATTTTGTGACCATTAAGACAAATTTGTAGGGTGCTTTGAACGTACAGTGTGTGTTTAAGTTGTCAGATGCTCTCAATTAAATTGGAAGATTAGGGAGCTGATACAAAGTTTCATGGTTTAGTTGCAGATGTAGTGGCAGGAAGATAAATTTAAAGTTTGTTCATGTATCATTTAGAGTCAGGTCCAAAGAGATAATAAAAATGTTTTGTAATGTGTTCATTTGCTGTTAGCTTTCTCTTTTCTTGTAAAAAGTTAAAATGCTGAAAATACTAATTGCAATGTACTCACCTCATATGTAAATTCATTGTTCTATTTAGTTGTGAAGATTTTTCTTGGGGAGTAACTCCCCCAAGTTAAATCTGATCACTAAAATTTCAGTGTTACCACAGTTCATAACTGATGCTTTCCAGAAAACCAGCATTATTATTATTTTTAATGTTCTTTTTAGAAAATTGTTTAGATTAGACAATTCCAATACTCACATTATAGGTACATAAAACTCTTTTACAAGGTTTTTAATGAAGTCTTAAGTCCTATACTTAATTTAATTATTCTTCCTTTGAAGTGTTACAGTTTATCATTGGGAAGTATAAGGATTCTTTAGTGATGCCACATGGTACCAGTCTCCTAAGCAGAAACTTTCAGAGGCAGTTCCTGGAGAACAGGAGTTACAAAAATTTACCAATAAATTCAGTTTCGTGGATGAATAGCTTCAAGGGTAATGCCAAAAGAAGAATTGTCTGTTCTGAAGCTGTCTTAACAAAGAAGACTTTAATACTGACTTACTCTTCTGCTTTTTGGCTAGAGCCTTCAGAAGATGAAGGAATAAGAAGAAAGAAGAGGGTGTGTTTATGTAAAATAAAAGAAAAACCAAACAAAAATGCTTGTATCCTTTGATTTCTACCTCAGGTGAAAAAAAGATTGAAATTTCTCTGATCTTGCACAGTGATTTATTTCTAGCAATCTATGGCTCATCCCAGCCCTTTTTTCATAGTATAGATTGATCTAGATTTATAAAAGTGAAGGTGTGCCTTGAAAATGAATAATATTATTGCCTTTACCATGATTCAGCAGTGTTCTGAGCCCAGAAGATCTTCATTAGTCCCTTGCCTTCAGATTTCAGGAGAATACCATCTAATTCTTAAATGGAGGAAGTTCTTCTCTCAGGAGAACCACTTTATGTCTGTCCTTTAAAGAAACTACTGACATTACCTCAGCTGCTTTGTAATATCCAGCTGGAATGCCATCCAGGCTTGTGCTGCTGCTATTTATATTTTCTGCCTCTTCTAAACTGCTGCTAGCTCATACCATGTTTTCCTGTGTCGTGTCTGTGACAAGCCTACAGACACTACATATTCTTGTATAAATTCAGTTTAGAATTCATAAATAGTATCTGTTGTTGCAATGGGCAGTTTAAGCAGCACATACATTATCATGGTTTGTAGAGGTTTTTTTTTCTGATGAGTATTGAATAATGAAATAATCTATTCCTCTCTAAACCCATTCAAATTTTTGGCCAGCAGTGTTATTTTACATAGAGCACCTTCTGTGAATCTGAGGACATTTCATCAATATGTGCTAATTGTCTACTTTCCCTCAACTGTGATTGATGATTTATTGCTGTGGTTCATAAGCTTGTAATTTTTTTTTTGGTTTTTTTTGATACTGATGTGTTACTTGACAGCTTATCACTAAAGAGACATGCACCGACTTGGAGGCATTTCTCTTTCTGCAAGCATTGCACCTTTACCTCTTCTCTTGGATTCATCTGCTGCTGCTTTTCCTCAGTGGCAGCAACAGCCACCAGTGACCTCAGGAATACTGGTGTGCACTTTGTTGCTCTTTATTGGAGCTCTGCTGCCAACTGCTGCTTTGGTGGCTTTCTGGGAGAGCTGTCTTCTTTCTTTACTGGTATTGAGTAGTAGTTTTGTTTGCTACCTTTTTTCTAGAGAGACAAGTTATTTATTTTCCAGTAAGATAAACATTGTACTTTTCTCACCTATCCTTGCAGTGAAATGTATTTTGACTGTGCAGTAGGAGTGATTCTTTAGACCTCAATTTAAGAATCAGTATTCTTAGTAAAGTGCCATTTGGATGGAATACTGTCACAAACATTTGTTGTTCTACACAGTCATTTTCACATTCCTACTTATTTTACATTCATCTGCCCACCTCCTATTTTCTTATGCCTCAAACATAAGTTACTCGTCATTATTTTATCTGCCTTTATCCTGCTGCTTTTTCTTCTTTCAATTTTAAGAACTTCAGATTTATTTCCAATCAGTGCACCCTGGCTAATTTTATAATTTCCCAAATTAAGTGCTTCACTTTCAAAACCCTGCACATTTACCTTTGTTTTTCTTCATGCATTTCTTCAAAGCCCTTCTTGCCTGGGATTTGTGCTGAATAATTGGATATGCTTAGCCTGCTGCTGAGATGGACTCTGCCCAACGCTGCTGGCTCAGTCTCACCATTCCTATTTCATCCCTTTGCATCCACCAGTGCTTTGTTCTCTTTTACCGAAGTGTCTTGCACAGTGGGGCTCTGTTTATGATGAAGGCTTGCACAGATTATTACAAGTAATGACAAATGGTGTATTTCTGTCCAATGTTACGAGTCTTTGAGTCATTCACAGGGGTGGATTTGTGCTGCACCCTTTTTCCTGTCAGGTTACATAGATATAGAATATCTTGTCAAAATATTTTCCATTTACAGTTTGCTTTGATCAGAATTATTTCCTTATTTTTAAGCCTTTATAAAAGATTTTGGTTTTGTTGAATCCACTGCTCCTAATAACATAGTGATTGTGTCTTTAATGAGCCTATCTTTTTTCATTTTGAGCCTTTAAGTAAATACTCAGCATCATCTCTTTTTTTCTTTGGTTAGAGAAAAGCTGGTTCTGTTATGCAGTTTGCCTCTTGCAAACTTGGGTTTATTGCATTTTCTTGTTTATGTCAGGTTTTTTCCTTTTTTATATCACTTCAGACATTGATATTCAAGGCTATTGCTTTTCTGGTAATTAATTTGTCCAAAATCTCTTCAATTAAGGTGGGGATGCTGCTTTCTTTTAAGGTAGCTCCGTGCTGTTGTTTTTTACTGTACTTGATAGGTCTTGCACTAAATAGAAATTCACAATGTGTTTGGATATTTTCTGTGATCAGTATCTAAGATGGCTGGGAAATAAATCCAGCGCTGGTAGAAAATCCTACTGGAGTAAATGCTCTCTTGCTGACTGTGCTGTTCCCACAACTCTGTGTGTCCTTATCACATAATCACTGCTTGAAAATTTGAATTTCTTTTCCCTCTTTTAAGCCTGCTTTTCTATCTTTCAGACCTTTTTGTAACTAAATTGCACTTATTGCTGCATGCTTAATTCCCCAAATGAACAGTCAAGATAACATAAACGGTATAATTTTTTTCTGCTAGACTCACATACTTTAGCAAATTCAAGTCCCTATACTTACAAGTGGTTTTCTGAAATGTTTCTTTCGTTCAGGGTGGCTCTTTGCATCAAAGGAAACAAGATTTACTAATTTCTTGGCTTCTTGGACTTGGTAGTCTATGTATTATTTTAATATTCCTTTTAAAATATGAAATGGCTACATAGGTATGTACTTAGCCTGCTTAATGGAAATTAAACATGCTTTTGCAGCACCATTTAAAACCACTAGTTTTGTTAATTTTGCCGGATCTGTTTTAGTTAGCCACTGGTTTACTCTTGAAGGACCTCACCTCTATTCTGGTGCACTTACACTGGGTCTTTATTTCATTTGGGTTTCTTCTCCTTGCATGGTGTGGAAGAGGCGGGAAGGGTTCATCCCCCTTCAAGTCTTACTTGGCTCTTCACCAGTCTCATGTATTCATGCACATTTAAGCCTTTGATCACTCCACCAAGTGAATGAAACAGGCTTGTAAGGAGTAGTGAACATGAATTTATCACTTAGACTGAATTTCAGTCTTTTATCTAGTGTTACAGTTTAGCTCAGCCTTCCTGTTAGGGAGGTAAGACTAAAGAGTCTTAAAAACTTGTAACCAAACAGTAATTTGTGGGTGCCTGCATTCTTTTTGATAATCATGGGGGTTTTGTGTTGTACATTGTGGAATTTCACAATCACATCTCATGGT
This sequence comes from Orthonyx spaldingii, assembly GCA_013397795.1. Taxonomy (NCBI): domain Eukaryota; kingdom Metazoa; phylum Chordata; class Aves; order Passeriformes; family Orthonychidae; genus Orthonyx; species Orthonyx spaldingii. The sequence continues at coordinate 456,793 of VZTJ01000299.1, forward strand.
CTTCAGAAGAATGTCCTTTCCAGACAGGTGCAAAAGTACCTTTTGTTGCCATGTCCTGTCTTAAGCAACGGCCACGTATTTACCACTTCACTGCACATACTCAGAGATTTGTAGTAAACTAGGCATGTGCAGAATGATAGTTGCATATTTACTCCCTCCTTTCAGCAATCATAGCTTTAGAGTTGTAGCTTTGGTATCCCTGTGTTTACCAGGCAGAGGCATACCTATCCTTGATTAACTTGTCTAATCTGTTTTTGAGCTTGCTCATCTTTTTGCCAGTGCAGCATTCTTTGGCAATGACTTTTAGTTACTTGAGTGAAAAAAGGCAGGTTTATGTTACATTTAAACCTGCTCTTCCTTCTTGGAAATGACTAAGAATCATTCCCTTACACACGTCATGTTGGATTTTGTAGGTCTCAGTCCCCTTCAGTTCCCTCTTTTCCAAAATGCCTAGACTTCTCTTATGTACAAGCTCTTTACATTCCTAGTTATCTCTGTGATCTACAAGAGTTACAGACAGACATTATGAAGATTTGAGTTCCATTATGGATTTCTTTTCTTAATAACTGCTTATGTTTTGGCTGTCCTTTTTTGTGGTTGCGGGGACTGCACAATGTTTCTGTCTAGGATGACTACTAATACCTTCCTCTGAGTAGTAAAAGCTAATTTAGAATCTGTCATCATGTATATGCATAGGTGAAAATATTTTCACCACATATATCACTTTGCAATTAACAGTAGTAATTTCATCTCCATTTTGTGAAACAGTTATCCATGGTTGTGAGATGGTTTTGCAGCTTTTTACTATCAGTTTGAGGTCTGGCTACCCTGGATAATTTTACAAACTTCACAAGTTTTCACATCTTATTGTTCACCCCCTTTTTTGAGAGTCTCCGTAAGTGCAGTTGAATAGCTTAAGTGTCTGCATAGGACCTTAATTATTGCTGGCAAACCATTCTTTGTTAAAACTAAATATTTATTTCTGCTCTTGTTTCTTTCTATTTTTCTTTCTAGTTAAGGGTAATAAAATGCTCTGCTCTTATTTTCAAGTGCTTCTGTTCTAGTTTAATCGGTTTCGTATGTATTGAATAGGATTTTCCATTTTTAAGACATTTTCCAGCTCTTGGATTTCTTGTGGGTTTTTTTTTTCTATGCCATCCATTTTGAGCTGCAGCTTCCCTTTGTGCTTCAGCAGCCTGTGCAGCACTGCAGTTCTGACTTCTTACTATGTTTCCTAATGCAGCTTTATTAGTATAGCATCTTCCAGATCATTGATTTGTCTGTTTGCTGAAATCTTGGAATCTAAATTTGTCCTTAGTTTCCTGACTTGAAGATAATTGTCCAGTTTTACTTCAGGACTATTATCCTTTATTATTTATTTGATTTGCTTGCTACAGGAGTATATCATCATTGGAAAGAGATGCCTTTTTATAATGCAAGTTTAAAGATTTTTATCTTTTTAATTGTGGGGTTGATTTTACTGATATTCTGTGCCTGGTTTTTGGATAACTTAAAATTGTTTTTCAGGAAATGTAAACTAATAGTTCTGTATCCTTCAGTACTGGTTGTTATCTCTAGCCCCAGTCACATAAACAATTTTTGTCATTAACCAGTATCTGCACATCAGAGTGGAAGCACTCTTTTCCTCTCCTGTTTCCTGAAAATGTCTTCCCACCCTGCTTTTTTCATCTTGGTCCATTTTTGCAGCAGTCTTCCAAAATCACTTATTCCTTTCTCCTGTAGCAAGCAGTGTATATATATATATTTATACACATTTATTTTTATTTTTTTCTTGTAGCTTTTTGGAATAAGTTGTCTCTCTGCATCCCACTTTCCAGGAAAGAGAATGTGGCTGCCTGCTGCTTCTGTTGCCCTTTTGCCTGGATATTAAATCTGAGCCTGTGCCGAGCCTGCCAACTGTTTAATCAGAAATAGTCAGAAGGCCCTCCTTCCTAATATTGCAGCTGACTCTGAAGTCCTCATTATCTTACATCTGCATTTGTGCAGTGCAATTATACAGAAGCAATTATTTTCCTAAAAGCTTATCATTTAAACAGGAGAAGGAGAGAGTATGAAAAATGCATATAACATGTAAAGCAAAGACTTGTACCTGTGTAATTAATGCCAGATATATTTCACATTTTGCTTGCTTTGCTTTGTTGGTAACCTTCAGTTGTTGCTTTCCATTTTACTCCTTTTATGCATTCTTGACACTGGTGTGCAGGAAGGGACAAAACAAGATGCCTAGAAAGCAAAGCAAAGGGAAAAGAAAACAGAGCAAAGGAAAAACTGGTCATTGGAAGAGAGGAAGTCGAGAGGTCTGAGTAGGGGGTGCAGGTGAGCAAACTAAAAAACCAACCGATCATCAAGAAAAGAGGCTTTGTATTATAGACAGCAGAAATACGATACGGTTGTGTCTGTTGTGAATGTCCTTTTGTAAACTGGTTAGGTAATTGTTCAGCAATGAAGGCAGTGGAGGAGTCATCTGAAAACACCTTACATTAGTGTTAGAAGCAATGAATTTCTGCTTTTAAGCAACTGTTCTGCTGCTGCCCAGAAGATGTTGGAAGGGCTAGTTGGCAGCTTCCATTCTCCCACCAGTGAAACCATGTCCACTGTAGCATTCCAGTACTTAGGAGTACTTTGTCTAGGGACAAAGATATTATCTCTGTCAGTGCAGAGCCAAAGTGAGCAGGTGAGTGCTTTACTTGAGCACCTTGGGGCACTTGTTTTCACAAGGCTAAAAGCTTTGTCCTTGTTTGGGAGGAGGAAGGTAGGTAGCTCAGGACTTCTTTATATTACAGCACTTAGGTAGGGTTGGGTACAAATCTGAGGGAGGCAAAAAAAGGTACTCAAAAACCACTCTTATTTTATTACATATAGCAGTGTCATCTCAGAAGAGTGAAAGAATACAGATTGCAAGGGGGAAAAAAGCCAAGCTTAAAGCAAAAGAAATATAGTTGGTAGGTGGTGTAGCATTTTAAATGAATCAGAGCCGTTCTGCTGCTGCTGTGGTAGCTGCCCCCTAACTGTTCACACTTCCACATTGGCTGTTACTTCATTTTGGTAGACACAGAATGATGAGCTGTAGCAAGGAAGAAATGGGCTGCTAATAGCGTGGAAAGGTAGAGACAATGTATCTGGCTTTAATACTATTGATAATTTAGTTCATGGGATGGAGTGTCTCTTCTAAATGGCACTTTTCAGTCTCTCCAGCCTATTCTAAGTGAGACATATGTGCCTCGTGGCCAGAGATGAATTGTGGAGATAGGACCTATGAATCAATCTTTGCTGTGTGGTCTCTTTTTTCCTTTTTTTCTTTCTTTTTTTAATTTAAGCCAAGAGTTGATTAAGGTGCCTGGCAATGATTACTATCCATTGGCACCTCCCATTGGGAGCACACTCCAAGTACCAGCCTTTAGCTCTTTCAAGTAGGGAAGGTTAAGCAGGCTGCTTACTGGGCAAAAGGAATTTCTCTTCCCAGGAGAGCTTGAGTGCTGTTTCCCTGGCTAAGAATGCTGTAATTCCTTTACAAGTGACAAGCAGGCTGCTACCATCTGCTGGTGAATGGCTGCGGGATGGTGGAGTTTGGGTGAAAATTTGCTCATGGACCAAGAGAACAATTAGTGGTCATTATGCTGAGTTCACACGTTTCCTTGTAAGAAATTCTGTGACTTTACCTTGGTTTTAGAATATTTTCTAGTTGTAGTGTACATATTTCCTTTTTGTTTTGAAGCATACCTACATGAGATGAGGGTTCTAACCAAAGCCACAGAAAGTACCATCAGGAACTGGGTGTCTTTTTACTTTTTAAGGCACAGCAGCAATGTCTTGCAAAGGAAGACTGAGACCATCCAGAACTTTTTTAAGCACTTTTTTTTCTGTCTTCATGGAAACACCTGGGTGTATTTGGAAACCATGTGGCACTACATGGTGATAGTCTCTTTCAAAGATAGGTGATACACTTGTAAGTTGTTTTAGAACCAGGCAGCTTTGCAGGGCATCTGCTTTGTTCAGTCACTCTGGTGTGTCAAGAAGGAAGAACTTGAAAGAAAAGAGTGGTTATTGTGCATGTGCTTCCCTCAGCTTCCCCTGAAAGAAGCAGATGGTCGGGGGTCCCGGGAGGTAGAAGAAATGGGGCCATTAGACTGTCAGTGGCTTGTGAAAAGCAGAAGCATCTGCCAGAATGGAGACTTGTTCAGCAGCAGGGGAGCCAGCAGCAGCAGATGATCTCTGCCTTGAGCCGTCAGTGGCGTAGTCATCCACTGGGGAATTGCTGTTGTGGGCGTAGCACAGGTAACCTTGGTAAAATCTCGTTGGTCTGCTAGACTAAAAAAAAAGGGCAGTGAAGGCTTGATGCACATGGGCTGGCATCTTAACTACCCACTTTTACTGTCTAATCACTCCTAACTACAAACGATTTTAAAACATTCCTTACCCATTCTCAGCTGAAAATTTGTCAAAATGCCTGTCATGTTTCTGCTGTGAGTTTCAGAATAGCAACATGAACCATGCTAGATGCAGCAAAGAATAAGTTCAAAAAATAAATCAACTTTTGGAAAAGTATGAAAGATTTTGCTAGGGGTCTTGTTTTCTGTTGTATCACACAGCACCCTCTTTTAAGGCATGCCTTTTTAGTGTTAAGAAATATTTTATACAGCTGCAGTTCAATCTCTGCTGCTGTAGTTCTTATGCTCTTATTGACTGCTCTGCACAGGACACAGTGTTCCAGGGAAGAATGACCTTCTGTTGCAACAGTGTGATGGTACGTAAAAGATGAGATAAAGTGGGGAGGGCAGAATGCCTCTGAGGAACAAGACTAGAAATTCATATCTACATTCAAAAAGAATAGTCAATTTGGGTTCTGTCCTGTTAGAATAATTAATCCCAGTCAGCCACATCTAAAAGCACGAATAAAGTACACAGGTACAGAGCTCTGTTTCAGAACTCCTCAAGCTGCACTTTGTGAGTACTTGGCATAGGTGAATCTGGGACTATTGCCAGTACATAATATCCTTCTAGAGTTGATTTCAGAGCCAGAAAAAGACAATTTTTGTGGATGAAATTTGGTTTCACTCCTGTGGGAGAGTGAATTACATTGCAGTTTGGCTAGTGGTCCATATATTTTGGTGCACATTTCAATATTGGTTTAGCTTTTTTTTTAACCTTTGGAAACTTGCATTCATGTTATGACAGGCAATAATAAGCTGCTTGTGTGTCTCTTTCTAGGCTTCAGGGACACTTCCTTTGCATCATAAATACTGCAGTATTTTGTTGTGCTTAGAAGATAGACACTATTCAGTAGGAAGTACTAAAGATCAGGCTTGGGATGCTTTGGCATACCCGAAAAGAGAAGGTGTTATTCAGAACTGCAGTTGTAGATGTCATGAGAACTGACGTCTCACAAGCTTTTCTGTTAGTTGCATCTGCTTTGATTTGAAGAGGGCCACCTGGTTTATGGCTGGAGCTAGGTTTGCTTTCATCTTCATTCAGGCATTTAAATACAAACTATAGTCATCTCTGCATAGCACAGAATAGTAGGAAGAGCAATAACTGTCAGATACTCTCAGTTGATTTGGAAATACAGTAATCAGCCCCCTGTTTATGATGCAGAGTGAGTAACTTTGCTGTTGTGGCTGTTAGCTTTGGCCGCGTCAGCTGTCCAGCTTTCCCCTGCAGTGTGTGTGCTGATCGGGGATTGAAGACGTGTGGTCTGGCAGATGTGGCCGCGTTGGCAAAGGAGCGTCCCCGTCTGGTGACAGAGCCGTGCTGGTGCCCGTGCCGGGTGCGCTGCTGGCTGGGCACAGCTGTGCGGGTGCGGTGCAGGTGGAGCTCGCTGCTAGGAGCAATACAGCACGTGGAATTTGACACCAACTTGGCCAGTAGCAGCAGTGATTTTAGATCATCATTTCTGTGTGCAAGCAGGGACTGAAGGCAGCTTTTCACAGCCTGAATTCAAGGTGAATTGTACCAATTATACAAGGTCTTATTACAGTGTTGGTTGTGTTTAACAGAATAGGCAAAATTCCTGTGTTTATTAAGTATGACTCAAAAATTATGGTAGGTCCTCTCGTCGTCTTCTACCAGTAGTTAATTCACTTTTTGGTTTTTAAAGAGTGGCAGTCTCTTAGCATTTGGTGAATTCTACCAGGTATGGCTATATCTTTTTATAAGGGAAAAATGTCAACCTATCAGAAGTCACCTTTCATCAGAATCTTAGATTAGTTAACAAAAAGCACTTAGTGTACACATTCAAGAAATAAAACGACTGTCTGAATGAGATGTACTCTAGAATTACTTCCTTAGATCATTCCTTAAGTCATTCAGGATGAAGTAAACAGGTGAGAGACTTTCTGCTTTCACAATTGTCTGATATTATGGTTAAATACATCAATGGATAATTGAGCTAATAGGATTTAACTTAATGAAAATTGAACGTGGTCATCAGATGATCTTGAGTTACTTTGACAGTAATTGTACGAGCATCCTTGTTGCACTTCAGGTGCTTTTTTTGGACACGTGCCATTTCCCTGATGATGAGGTATTTTCCCATGATGGCATCTTCTGCTCCAAATAAACCTTTTTTTGATCATCTGTGAAAAAATATTCAACTTGGCCTTGATCTTCTTCAGCTGCTACTGGTAATGAAAATGACGTAATCAAATTACTTTTATGGTGATGTCTTCTAAATCGTTATTTGTCATGCTAATTCTCTTTTTTAAAGCTGCTGTAGATTCAAAACCACTCTTTTTCCTTCTATTTTAATAGTGATGTCATTGCCAGGTACTGAAACATGGGCCAGTAAAACAGATTTGAGAAGTGTTTCAAGTTCTTTCTAAATGGCTGAACATTTGTATCTCTTGCCTGGTTAGCACAGCTGGAAAGTTTGCCGTTTGAAAGAGCTTATGTTGTTACCTGTTTGAAAGGCCTTTATTTGTATTGTGTGGAAAGATAGAGTGTAACTTGATTTGTCAAAAAAATTGTGCAGGAACGTGGTTGATAAAATTCCCAGGAAAATACAGGTATTCAGAAAGATGACTGCAATCTTCATTCCTGTTTTTTGGTCTCCCTTGCAGAAATGTTCCCATTGCCAGGAACCAGGAGCCACCTTAGGCTGCTACAACAAAGGCTGCTCCTTCCGATACCATTATCCATGTGCCATCGATGCAGGTAGGAACAAATGACATCTTAACTGTGTTCCGTAATTATTCAAATCATATGACACTAAATAATTCTGAGGTACTTTACAAATTACTCCCTCTCAATTCTTCTCCTACTGTGAGGATAAAGTAATATAAATGGTGAGAAATGGCATGAGATAAACAGTGTACAGTAACATATTGGGACAAGATGGAGCTTGTAATGAAAAGAAATCTGCCTTAAAGGGCAGAAAAAGCCTGGTTTGGGGGAATGCAGCTACAGTGACTGAAATTTGGCTGCAATGTGAGAACTGATCACTCTTTTCTTGCCAAAAATAGAAACCCTTTGTTAAAAGGATGTAAGTAAGCAGAAAGGGGTTTCTTCTTTCAGGGTTACATTCCAATGGGTAGTCCTAGTTATTATTTCAAGTGTTTATGTTTGTAGAATCAGCAGTACCACTTGCAGCACAACCTTCCTTCTCCCTCCTAAGAAGCAGTTCAGCCAGTCTCTTGACTAGGTCCAATTTTCATTGTTAGACAAGCTAATTGTTTGGATGATCCTATTTCCAGCTATGAGCCTGTGCTTGTGACTTTGGTGGGTTTTGTGCAATAATGACAGTTTTTCATGGAGATAAAAATCCAGCCTCAGAGTAAATAATACCCCACTATTCCAGTCCCCTGTAACTCACTTCTCCTGTCATACAGAACTTCATCTGGTAACAAGCAGGAAAGGATTCAAGATTACAACTCTTGACTGACAAATAATTGCAAGCTTCCTGTTTGTTATTCCAGTTCCACAGCAACCCACTTGTTCACCACCCATTTTATGCTGTCTTCCAAATGTTAGAGTATTTGAAGTAGGAATGCTCATTTCTGAATGACTGCATTGCACCTCTTGCTGTGAAGTCCCACCCTTTTGGAGATCTGCATTTTATTCTAATAGGAATGTTCTCATTAAATTAATATTGCAGAGGAACACTACTAGTACCACAGTACTACTAGTAGAGAGAATCCTTGACTTTACCTGAAAGATTATTCAGGTTACAAAAATCACATACTCAAAAAAAAATACCAGAAGTAAGGGTGTCCATGTAAGTGTAATTTTGGTCTTTTATGAATGTATTTTATCATACAGTAATCACCTAATTAAAGGCTGATATCTCTTTTCATAAGGCCCTACCTTAGCCTGTAGGATGGAAGGGCACTCATTCACCATCATATGTTGTCCGTGCTGGATCTGTGTGATACTGCAAATGATTCCTTCTCAGTTCTGAAAGTAGAACTGGGAAATTTTCTGTGATGTTCCTCTCTGTCATGCCTGAGAGTTTCATGAACATTAATAAACTTGGTTTTGTACAGTGTGTTTGAGGTGCACAATCGTTAATCAGATTTACATTCATCTTGTGTTTAGTATGTATTTGTTTCTGGTTTGTGACCTGCCTTTTTCAATACCATGAAAAAACCAAAATAAATTATAGTGAATGTTCCTAATAGTTTGGGGGGTTAATTTCAATTCTTGTTTTACTATATACAGTATGTAGCGTTTTCTGGGTTATAAATACAGATATCAAAATTCAGATACTGTCCTTTTTCTTCGAATATATTAACTCTACTCCACTTCAGCAAATGTAGGATCCTCCAAAATGAGAAATATACTGAACAATCACAATTGATTGCCCAGAGCAGTTCTGTGTCACGCATGGAAGAGGCAGTGTTGTGTACAAAAACTAGTATATAATCATACTATTTATATTTAGTCCATTTTAAATGTAATATGTCTACTATATAATATGTAGAACTGGGCTAGATTAAATTTGGCTTTTTTTCACTTTTGTCTTGACTTTGCAACCCGTGAGATTTTTTTAGAGTAGCTTTTTGTGTTCAAGTTCCAAGGCTATGCTTACTTCATTTTCTTTTAATTTTGTTATGAGACATCACGTTGTCATGTGGCCATCTGTTGGAGTGCAGTATTCCAAGCTAATTTCCCTCCTTTGAGTAATATGGCAGTAATAAATTGCAAGAGCTGCATGGAGCTGGGATACTTGGACTGAGAGTTTCACAAACATATTTAAAAAATAGCGGAGGAGTTGGTAAAACTGGTGAGTCTCTGGTTTCACTCAGGAAGAGTATGGTCTAGTGAGAACAAAAGACTTCATTGGGGTTTTTTTTAATACATTTTCCTATCTGTTTCATCCTTTTTATCTATGTCTGATATGTTCTCCACTCTGGCTTCTCATACCAGTCACAGGCCTTTCATCTAGTTAGTCTCAGGCTCCTCTTCACAAATTTTTTATTCCAGTCTCTTTGTAAGACCCAATTCTTCCTAATTCTTTCTGATTTTTCCTTTGTCCAGTTTTCTAGCTCTCATTCTGGCTTCTTCCTGTCTGCTCTTACTACACCTCCTCCTCTCCTTTCTTGTTTCTACTTCTTTTTCCTCCCTGCGCTTTATTACTGCCATTTGGTTCTCCTAACTTAGGTCCTTGTCACACCTCACCCTTGCTAGTCCTGGTGTGTTCTCATATATTGTCCTTTGTGTTCTCTGTTTCACCTTTCTGTGCTTATTCCAATCAGTTCTTAGTCTTAGCCTCCTGGTGGCACTCATCCTTAATTCCCTGCTCCAGACTTGTAGTAGCACTGGTGTCCCTCCTGCTAGCCTCCAATCTTCCTGTATCTTGGTTACCTTTCTCAGCACTCTTTTCACTTCTGCCTGCTGGACTAGTGCTTCCCATTTTGCAGTTTTGAAATGGTCACTTTCTTTCTTTGGGTTGCTTGAGCCTTAGAAATGTCCCCTGACAGCTTCACTGCTTTTGGGTCTGGTGCCTGAATCTGAGGGCAGAGGTTCATTTACAGGAAGGGCCTGCTCACCCCCAAGCAGAAGTACATTTGGTGGAATTTTTAAAAGTACCTAGCTACTAAAATCTAAGAAGCCTCTTCTAAGGATGTGCACATGAAAATCCCTGTTTTGTCTTTCAAGGCGTTGTATTTGCTGGTTTTGTGGTAGCTGGCAAGGGCATGCCTTAGCTAAGATCCAGGTCCTACTGAAAATCAGGATATTGTAGAGCTTTTCAGAGAAAAATTCCTGGGATGTTTAACATGGGCAGAATAACTTTTTTCCAAGAAAGAGTTTTAAGGAAATTGTTGGGCTGCTTTAGCTGAAGTTTTCAACCAAAACAAATAAAGAGCCCCAGCTTGAAGTAGATTCTCAGCATTCAAAATCTCAGCCTGATGGTGTGACAGTAAAAGACCTTGTTTGCAGTTAGTTTTATCTGTGGGTGTAATCAAGCTGTCTTAATCCATAGACACTCTTCAATAAATCTGTGTAAAAGAAATAAGCAAGCTATATGGCATAAGACTTGATTTTCATTTATGCCCAAGCAGAAAATGTAGGCTTCCTAGAGAAACAAATCAACGTTATTTTCTCATTGCTCAGCCTGCTGTCTGCCTATAAACCGTTTTTATTGGTTTTGCAGTTCTACTGTCTTTCTGTAGTGAAACTGTGCAGGTGCTTCTCAGCTTCCTTGAGCTTAGTGGTAGTTCCATTTTGAAGTCAACCATCCTACTTTGAAGGATGCTGCCACCTTGCTTTATTTAGGATCTGTCACGGGTCTGTTCTGAATCCTCAGAAGTTTGTGTTAACATTTACAAGGGCTTTCAGGCTTTTGGAATATGTATGACTGGTTTTGTATCTAAAAAAAATAAATCCAAACAGAAAACACTTGCTGGAGTGTTTTTTAGAGTATGTTAAGTCATACACACTCGGTATTTGTCTGAATGCCTGGAAGTGACCATGCCTTAGTTGAGATGAAGTACTCGTGTTGTATTCCGAAGTCGTTGCAGCGTGAGCTGAAGAGTTTCTGCCTTTACATCCATGTGGGTTAGAAGTTGGTCCCCTGTCAGTTACTGTGCCTCATGTGAAAGGCAGCACGTTTTTGGGAAAGGACTGCAGGGTGAAATACATCAAACGGCTTCGGTTCCTTGCAGCACTGACAGCAGCTCTGTGGGGTGACCTGGGCTCTGGCTCTGCACCCATGGTTGGTGGTTGGTGTCTGATCCCACCCTGGTGAGGAGCCAGGCTTTGCCCCACTGTTGCTGCCTGAGTGCTGTGCAAGGCATGTGGCTTCATAAGTTGCCAGTTTGTACATATGGATGCTTTCATATAGCCTAATTCAGCCTGTCTTTTAATCTCCTTTCATAGAAAATAATATTTGGCAATACAGGGTGCAAGAGAGCTGAACATTTCTTATCCATTTGCATAAAAATCAAGATCAGTAGTGCCACTTAACCACAGTCATTTCCGTACAAAAATTACTTAACATTGTCTGTGTTTGGCTTTCGTCTGTCCAAATTTATGAGGAGCCTCTGATATCTCAAGATAACTTAGTGCTAGGGATGTCTCCATGGAAACAGGATCTTTGTTTTCTGAAATTTTATATCCTCTCCCTCTGCTTGTTCCTCCCCACCTGGAGTCAGATCCTGATGGTTGCAGCACACTTGTCCCTACAACATCTATTGCCAGCAGTTCCACTTACAGAAGATTTTTTACTGTAAACTAGGAAAAGACTAACTGCAAAATAAAATGAATTTTCAGAGAACAGAAATCCTGTGTCTTCACAAGTATCATTAAAGATGAGTAACAGGCAGAACACAGAGAGTGAGACAAAAGTATGAAGCTCACAGAAGAATAATTGCTTCTATTAAAAGTGTTTTAGGTTTTCCCTGACTACTTTATGGAGAAAAATCTGTGGAAACAAGGACAAGTCTTAGTTCTTTTCCCTTTCTGCGACAATGAGCTGATCATAGCTCTGTGTCTGCTGACTTCATGACAAATTGTAATCTGTTATATAAAATACTTGGAACTGCTAACCAAAATCCAGGCCAGCTTTGTAATGATGAACAATTTCTGCCTTATTGGTATTCAGCTGATTTTCTACAGTGTGCTGATGACATTTTTCATAGTAGTCCTTTAAAAGAAACAAAAAAATTTGCTATTAATTGAATCTGCTGTTAGTATTTCCAACAAAAATGCTGACCTTAGTAAGAAATCGAGCTCCATACATGGATGGGGCATGAGGCACAAGGTTTCTGGCACTTCTTCCCGATCCTTGTACAATCTTCCTTTCTGATGTACTAGCTAAAGAACTGCATTCATTACCGATGTTGGGTTTCCAAGAAAGAAAACTCCATCCTGTTCTAACATACTGTGTATGTTTTTGATGATTGCTCTGTATATTTTTGATGATTGCTGTATTATGCAGTGATAATTCATGCTGTAGTCTAAATGTACGATTCCTGCCCTTATAATGAGAAGACATTTTATTTATTTCCTGTGATTTGCTAATGCTGCATTTGAAATTATCTGTGGCAGGATTAAGGGTTTTAGTCCCCTTTGCTAAAATCTCTCAAGTAACTTAGCCTCTTGCATGCTGGCTTCCTTTGATTCAGGCCAGAAGCATTGATGTTGAATCATAAGCATTCCCTAGCAGAGGGATACTCTGCCAAAGCTCGGGTATCTAGAAAGCTTTTCCCTCAAGCTTTAGTTCCAGTCTCCTGCTGTCTGCTAAACTCTTCCAGCAGATTGAAACAGCAGGTAGCACTGGTTATGCTACATACTTAAGAGCGTTTTAAATTAGCACATCTTAGTTACCATTGCACTTCTCTACTTGTGAGCTGCTGGGGTGTGTTGGAGCAGGCAGGAGGTCACAAGCACCTCACTGAACTCGCCCGGTTGTACTGAGGTGGCGGTGGGTGCTTGGTCCTGCTGATTAGGTGACAACTCTGATGCGAGAGGTGATTGGAACAGAGTGGTGTCAGGCACTGGGCAGGTTGAGAGGTGACCCAGCAGCTCTGGGTGCCCTGGGGAGGCAGCTGAGTGCTCTGAGGGGAGCTCTGCTTTCTCCCGTGGCTGAAGTTCCGGGAGCCACCGACTCGCATTCCTTAGAGGCGTAGTCTGGGAGCGGTGGGATGCGAGGAGAAGCAATCCCTGCTCTGGCAGTGCTGCTAAATAAGTACTCTTCAAATGGCAGTATTGCTTAATTTGTTCCTAAATAAGCCGTCCCACATGGGTGCCCCAGTTTATGTAATAGGTTTAAATAATTAACTAAACTCTTTCTTAGATCGTGGAACCTTCACATATGTGATTCATGGAAGCATATCTAAGAGCAGCATGAGTGACCTGACTACCAGACACAGTGTCACAGTGTAAACTGATCATCAGGATTTGGGATTGCAAATAAACTGTGTACACCCATACCTAGGGAGACACACCCTTTCTCCCCCTAATGCTCACAGGGCCTTGGGGTAAGGGTGAAAGGCAGTGTTTGCACTATGAATATTAGGGGTTGGCTGTTCGGATTGGATGAATGTGTCCATTTTCCTTGTGCTAAAATGAGGAAAGCTGGAATAGCTGAAGGGGGTTGGGGTACAGATTTGTAGACTTGCTGTTGTGATTCTTACTACATACAGAGCATCGGGAAAACCGGGGTTGCTTGGTAATCCAGGCAACATTGGCACTTGGAGTGTTCAGTAATTCTGTTTGCTAAAACTTTGGGGGTGGAAGGGATGAACCTGCTAACAACAAAGTATTCCTATAAGAGATCTTTGAATGAAAAATGTATACCTGTTAGGCGAGATTAACACGTGATGTATTGTTCAAGTTGGTTTTCATTTAAAAAGTAATACATTGCTGTCTTCTTCTCCTTTAGATTGTTTACTAAATGAAGAGAATTTCTCAGTGAGGTGCCCCAAGCACAAGGTAAGAATCCTCTCCTGGATTAGATCTGGGTTTTTTGCTGCCTTCCTCTGGTTTCTAAATTTGGATTAATAATTTTATACTTGGAAAATGTCTGTAGTCAGAGGTGCTTTTAGTTTAATTATTCTGTGATATACGCTTGTGGTATATTCAGGGGGCAGACATTAACTCGAAAAGAATACTGAGTTTGAGAAAAAAATTTTGTCCGATCTGCTCAGTGCTTCTTTAGATCCTTGGTGACTCTTCAGAAAGCTCAGCTTCATTTCCTGAATTCTGTGATAGAATCAGTATGTTGCTTGCTCTTCCTGTTTGAATGTTGCATTGAACTGTCAGGCTTTTTCCTTGGATTTACTGAGGATGCAAGGAAGAAGAAAAATGACTTTATGGAACACCTTGTTTTAGTTTGCCAGTAGTAACTGGACTGAGTCCAACCACTCAGCCATCAGTGGATCTGTGGGGTTGTTCTGTACATCTTTGGTTTGTCAGAAGACTCCTACGCAGCTTCTGCCCAGGGTCTGGGCATCCTTCACTAATTGTCCTCAGAACCTACAAATGCAGTGGTGCAAAGAGGTGCCTGTATGGAAAGAGAACACGAGGTAGACAATACATACTCTCTTGTACCCATAAGTAATGGGATGCAGTGCTGGGAATACCCCTCCCAGCCCTTAAGGGAGGATACCTCCCTGGGAGGTTGTGGATACCAGTCTTCCAGTTTTAAATGCTCAGAAAGTATCCAGAAAAACAACTGTTCTTGTTGCCAGTTGAATACAACAGGAATTGTGCAAGAGTTTGGATGGCTTGTGCTGAAAAGGGAATGATAATAGGGAAGAATTGTATTTCTTTCTAGCAGGGATTAGTCTCCATCTAGTTCTTGTCTGCAGATCCCTGCCTAGAATTAGACTGACATCTGGTGGTCTTTTGTCTTCACAGATTATTCTTAATCTGTCTTTTGTAAACGTACAGGAATTAGCCTCATGTTCCTTTCTGGATGTTCTGCCACAACGATGTATTTATACACACGTATTTAAAATGAGCTGGAAGATTCAGTGCACATTCAGGCTCTTATCCAGAATTGGCCTACTTTTCATCATATAACAGAAAATGAATTATTCTGCACAATGTACAGCAAGCTTAAATTAATGCATTAATGCTACAAGAACCTGCAGATCTTGCCAAACAAAAACGGGAAGGATGAGCTCCCCTTACTGTGGAATGTAACTGCCTAAGTGCCACCCTCTGCTCAGCTTCAGATACTTAACTAAAGATAATTGGAACGTGTCCTGGTTTCAAATGGGATAGTTATTTTCTTCCTGGTACTTAGTTGCCAGCTGGGGTTAAACCACAACAGAGAGTTGTGTATTTGAAGGCTGTTTTATTTTTGCCGCCTGTTACCTGAGTATTCCAGGGAAACATGGTGTTACATAGATGGCTTGGGTCACTGGTGCAGTATGTGAGCACTTGCAGTGATGGTGCTCAAGCCGTGAAAGGAAAGAACTGGTTTAGATTCAGACAAAGAATCCAGCCTTCCAGAGAAAATTTTGAGAAGGCATATGGATTTCTAAAGTAATCTTGGGGGATGGGAGGGGGAAAACTACCAATTGAGTTCCTAAAGGTACTTCATGAGACAATAAAATTTTGAATTCTATTCAGAACTGTCCCACTGCAGATCACTTTCTTCATTGTGTCGAAAACAGAAATTCAACACCGGCAGCCTTTCCTTGACACTGAAGTTTATTGACTTTTGCTTAGTAAAAACATAAATAATTTTTTTGAAGCCAAGTAGAGTTTGCTTTACTTTCTTTCTCTGCCCTCACTGCGTGTTTCACTAATCATTACCGGTTTGTTCTGCAGGGCAGAATATAGGCTCACTCTGCTCCTTCCATTGTAGTGGTGGGAAAGGGGAATTCCAGACAGCGACAATGCAGGAACAGGAAGACTGAAAACCATTGCTCTAGAATGATTGGAGAACAAATTGCATCCATTTTTTTGCATGATATGAGTATGAGCAATTGAGAGGAAGAAAGACTTTAAATTAGTCTGTTGAAAGCGATGCTTTTAGGTAACACCGGCTTAGCACTATTAGCAAATTAGAAATTGTCTCATAGCTCACTCTGCTGTTCTGTAGCTAATGGGTGGAAGAGCTAACTTTATAAATCTCCAGCATTAAGGTACCCTGGGGTACAGGGCCTCTTACCCTTTGGCAGGCCGTGCCTCACACTGGTAAATACACTTCATCACAATAAGCGGCTCCGGGAGAGCAAAGGTGCTTCTTGCCTCATTAACTGTGCTTGACACTCACGGCATAAGCGAGCTAAGTCCAGAGGGACTGGTCCTGCCTTTTCCTGTGCTCCCCAGCGAGCTTGTCCATTTCCTTCTGTCAGGATTGATGCTTCAACCATCTGTGTCCTCAATGTGCTACTTATGCAAAATATCAGCTTTTATCATAGGGAAAATACTGTCTGAAAACTAATCATCTTTTGGAGGGTTCCTCTCACAGATCCAACCGGCTCTGTCTGCATCACAGCAAGTGAGGTTGCAGCAGACCTGATGAGGATGCTGAGCCATGGAGAGGCTGTAAAGGGGATGGGATACCTCACCTTTTGGTGGCCCAGCCCATCTTAGATTGTCTTAAGCCATCTGTTCGGGGCAATTTTAAAGTGATGCTTCTCACCTTGTTCTGCCTTTTTGTATTAAATTCTGTGTTTCTTAAAATTAACCAGGCTTTCATATCTCAAACTCTACTTTTGCGGAATTACCTGCTTTTGTCTTGGGGAAAACTCTGTCTGAAAAATCTATTTCTGGTTCCAGTACTGACTTCTCTCTCTCTCTCTCTCTCTCTCTCTCTCTCTCTCTCTCTCTCTCTCTCTCTCTCTCTCTCTCTCTCTCTCTCTCTCTCTCTCTCTCTCTCTCTCTCTCTCTCTCTCTCTCTCTCTCTCTCTCTCTCTCTCTCTCTCTCTCTCTCTCTCTCTCTCTCTCTCTCTCTCTCTCTCTCTCTCTCTCTCTCTCTCTCTCTCTCTCTCTCTCTCTCTCTCTCTCTCTCTCTCTCTCTCTCTCTCTCTCTCTCTCTCTCTCTCTCTCTCTCTCTCTCTCTCTCTCTCTCTCTCTCTCTCTCTCTCTCTCTCTCTCTCTCTCTCTCTCTCTCTCTCTCTCTCTCTCTCTCTCTCTCTCTCTCTCTCTCTCTCTCTCTCTCTCTCTCTCTCTCTCTCTCTCTCTCTCTCTCTCTCTCTCTCTCTCTCTCTCTCTCTCTCTCTCTCTCTCTCTCTCTCTCTCTCTCTCTCTCTCTCTCTCTCTCTCTCTCTCTCTCTCTCTCTCTCTCTCTCTCTCTCTCTCTCTCTCTCTCTCTCTCTCTCTCTCTCTCTCTCTCTCTCTCTCTCTCTCTCTCTCTCTCTCTCTCTCTCACTTTCTGTATGTTCACTTTCCCTACCCCTGTCTTTGGTTTCTCCCTCATTTTCTTTTTCCTCCTCTGTTTGGCTTTCTGGTTCGTCAGCCCCTCCTTCCTTGCTCTCTTCCCTCCTTGCAGAACAAGATGGTGAAAGGCAGCCTCAGCACAGAGCAGTCGGAGCGGGGGTGAGGGGGGAAGTGTACTCCTGGGAATGGATATAAAAGCAAGCACAGGTGAGTTGGGGAGAATTTCCAGTTCCCACCTGCTGCCTTCTGTGGCTCCTTACATCCAGTGCCTTCCTCATTTCTCTGAGAAATCAAGGTGCTTTTGTGTATATTCAGATAATCAGTAATTTTTTTTTCTCTGCTACCCTTCTGTTCAGTTTTTTGTATTTCTGCAGCAGTTTCTTCTGTTAAGCAGTGAAAGGCAAAGCTTGTTAGCTGTTAAAACTGCCTGATTACTCTCTCAGCTAAACCAGTGGCAGAAATCTCCTTTTGTATCACATCCATAAGGGTTTTTTCTGTGAGTCTCAGAGTAGTTAATAGTAAGCTTCCATATAAATAAATTAATCAAAATATATTAAATTCTACATGTAAGGAATAATTAATGATATTGATGAGTTCAGGATTATTGTAATGTAAGATTCCCCTGTTTTCTGGAAATGTAGATAGATACAGGGATAAGTAAATTAGTCTTAGCAGGAGCCCACTGCATTTCTTTCAGCCCAGTTTTTTCCTCTATTTTGCAAACAGACATGGAACATAGAAGGTAAAACTGTATTCAGAACTGGTCACATTTCCGTAACTTTGTAATGTGCCCCAAGTTCCCCACTGCATTTCCTTCCTGCCTCCTCCTTTGTCTAGTCCCAACATTCGTACAGCCATGTGTGAACTTGGTGGGGAATTCAGTTTGTCTGAAACAATTTTTTGTCATGTTAGCATCAGAGCTGGGTCATGTTCCTAATCTGGTTCACTGTGTGGCTGGGAAAATACACTGGCACAAGGACGAAGCAGCACTGAGATGGGAGTTAGCACCCAGGGAACGGGATGAGGCTGGAATTTCTTATTTCTTATTTAATTGCAAGTGCATTGCAGTTCAAAGGCAACAGGGTGGATTAAAATGAAATACGTGTTTGGTTTCAAGTTAATACTTGCTGGCACCCTTTCCATGAAACTGCAGCCCAAGAAGGTGTCTTGCCTTCCTTTCACTATTCAGTTGCATTTCTTACTCAAGCTAGTTGCTTCTGTCTTTTTCTTGCAATCATGCAGGTGAAGTTGTTCTTTCATGTCAGTTCTTGGAGCTGCTCCTGATAATCCCCTTCCCTCACTGCTGTTTCCTTGCTTCCCAGGCACCTGCCCTACCTTAAAATCTTCCCTGTTTTTCAAGTAATTGTGAAGTACTTCTAGTGGTGTTTTGTGTGAAGGATGAGAGATTAATTGGAAAATTGTGGGGTTAGACTGACTGCTGACTTGGTTTAGCTCTGCTGTGTTTAGTGACTTTTCATTTTTAATAGCATTCGTTCTTGGCTTTGGAGTGTTGTTTTACAGTTACCATGCAAACAGTATTTAACAGTATTCAGTGTTTGAGTAGCTTCCTCCTTCCATTGTAAAGGTCACTGGGATGGATTCCTCTAAGCGTTTCTCTTTTCCTTAAAGTGTAACAGGCAATGTAATTCATAATGTTAAAGCAGGATGACTCTGCACAGCCAAGGTGCCTCTGCGGGCTGTTTAACACCAGGGAAGTCTGGTGATTTTTAGGCCATTCCTCTCAAGTACAGGTGAACATTACTGTTGTCCCAGAGGCCTTTACACAGCGTTGTTCCCTGCATTATTTTCCAGTGCTAGCTCTTTTTTTATGTATCATAGGAATGTATTGACTTAAGAACTTGCAGGCTGTGGAATCTCTGCACTGTATTCACTGTATGCTCTAGGCATCTCTCTGAGGCATCATTGCTTTCCAAATCCACTTTTGCCTCAAGTAGTTCTTACCAGAAAGGTCCTATTTAAGCACCCCCTTTTAATGTTCAGAATGTCTTAAAAATTAAGCTCGCCAACCTGATCTTGCATGCCAAAATAAAAGCCGTGCAAATCTAAAAGATTCAATTATAACAAAAAAATTAGTACTTTTTGTTGTGTTACTGTGGTAATTAAACAACTTTAGGGGAATTCTGTAGCTGCCCAAGTAGTACTGAAACTGCCCTTCTGCTGGCCTTAGTGTAAGGTACAATGGATACTCAATTGTGAGATTATTGGGCTGTTTTAATCCTGGTTCACTCCTAGGCCTAGCAAGTTAAGAAAAATCCTGCATGTTGGATCACATCCAGGCAAGTCAGTGTATTCTGTCTTTGTTGCTTCTCTCTCCCTGAGCCAGTTGCCTCTAGAACATTTGGATCAAGTCCAGATCTGGAGAGTGCCTGTGAGAGCGAGTCTGGTGCTCTGGATGTTGTCCAGGAACGAGGCAGGACTCTCTCTGTGTGTTGAGCCTGTTTCTTCCCTGAGCCAGTGCCTAATGCTCTGGACCAATTCCAGGCATGGGCGAGCTGCAGTTGTACAGGAGCCAGAGACAGCAACACGGCCTTGACACTCCTTCAGTGAGGGCTCGCAGTTGCACAGTAATGAAACCACAAAGGGCAGCTGCCTGAACTCTCTAGGAACCTGCCCCTTCCTCTTCAGCTGGAGCTCCCCGGCGTTGCCCGTCTGGTTTTTGTATGCACTCGCCTGACTCTTTACTCACTCCCAGCCTGGCACCCCTGGATGGGGGAGATTTGCAGCCAAGATTTGGGCTTGCTGGGATGTAATCCAATTGGTGTATTGATGATCAGAGCAACGTTGACTTCTGTATCGCACTTAGTTGGGGTTCCTGGAGTTTAATTGCCAGCTATGAACGAACATGGGTGTTACTTTGCTCCCAGGCACACCTCTAATTCCGTTAACTGCTTTCCATATGAATCACTTATGTTGCAAGTTTTTTTTCCTTTTCCCAAGCTCACTAGCTGGTAGGAGGGGATTTATCTAAGTCATATCAAAGTAAGTAACCTTACTAAATAAATAAATTGCTGCTGGGCTCACTTGTGTTATGGGAGAAGGGAAGAAGGGAATACATTATTTCAAGCTTTGCTTTCTCTCTGTGCAGATTAAGAATGAGAACCGTAACTTACAGAAATTAAATTTTAACTTTGTAGTTTCTCTTTTGAACTGAGCCTCCCCCAGCTTAGCAAACTCCTGAAGTTCATTTTCTTACCTCAGAGAATTTCTGGACAGGGAAAACATGTACCAAGCACTTGGACACTTCCACATTTGTCTTGAAAGACATCACAATCTTCCATGAACTGTCTCCACCATCATAATATGACAATTAGATTAAAAAAGCAGCAAAAAGAAATATCACCTACCCTCCAAATAGTTAAACCACAGCTTTACCTTTAGCTGGTGAAATCTGGTCATTTCCCAAATTTGGTTCCTGTGGCTGGACTCCTATAATTTTGATACTAGTGTCACTATCTGCTGCATATTCACTGGAAACCACTGTTGGGAGGTAGCAGGGTAACCTGTAGGAAAACATTTGGGTACAGTCCCTCATGACTTCCCAGGATCTGTCACCGTGTTGAGACATGCTTGGTGCCTCTGTTTGCCATTGTCACAGTCAGCGTGAGGAGCGGAC
This sequence comes from Orthonyx spaldingii, assembly GCA_013397795.1. Classification (NCBI taxonomy): domain Eukaryota; kingdom Metazoa; phylum Chordata; class Aves; order Passeriformes; family Orthonychidae; genus Orthonyx; species Orthonyx spaldingii. The sequence continues at coordinate 477,722 of VZTJ01000299.1, forward strand.
ATGAGGTGAGTGAGCTCCTGCCTGGCTGCTGAAGGCAGAGGTTCTGTAAGAGTCCTGTGCCCTTGTGACACAGACCATCGTGTCATCCCCAGACCTCCTCCAGAACTGGGCTTATTTAATTTTGTTTTTTGCTGGTTGTTAAACTAAGACTTTCTATCACATGGATTAGCTTTTATGAACTACTCACTGTTGTGTATATCTGTTTTCAGTCCACAAAACTGAAGAGCTCTTGGTGTTGCTACTGTGGTAGGCTGTTGAGTGGGTTTGCTCAAAGCCTGAGGGGCCTGTTTGCAAACGGAGGGAAGGAACCATTCCAATATTATTTTGACTTTGTTTTTCAGGTTAGGCTGTTGAGATAAAAAGCGGTGGACATTCGTGACTGAATGGAATCTCTCCCACTGTGCAGCCATGCCCCCTCTCGACGTGCCTGCCAATGCCAGCACTTCCTTCATAAATTCTTACATCACACTCAAGACTGATGACATCACAGAATCTGACCAAGGAGTCTGAACCAGCTGTTTCCATGGACACAATCTCCATAGTGACAGTGGGGAGGGGAGGGGGAAAAAAGGAAACAGGTGGGGGGAATTAAAGAGGGAGGGATAAATATATATATATATAAAGATCTATTTTTTAGTCTTGAAAGACTTTGTTTTAAATGAAAGGTGCGCTATATCCCTTTTGATGCTTTTGATTATAATTTTTAAGACCCCATATAAATTAAAAAAGAAACCTATAGCTAAAGTAAATATTAAATCCAAAATTAAAGCAAGGCATGTGCAGTCTAACGTTTTGTGGGAAGGAACAGCAAAACTGGGAGTATTCCAAACAGGACTTGTCCCTGTTCCTCTTGCTTTCTTTCTCACAACATCTGATGAAATTCAATTTTAAAAGGCAAATAAAATACTGATAAATTGTTTGTAGGGCGCAGGAGGAAGGCTTGGATGGTTTCAGGTGATGGGGTGTCAGTACTTGTGACTGAGGGGTAGGGAGGTTTCCATTTTTGAGAAACACTATCACCAGTGTAAGCTTGAACAACACCTGCAGACTCTTGGGTCGTGAGACTCATGAAGTAAGAGGTAGCTGCTGCTTGCTGGGTCCCACACACCTGGTTGGTGTGGGAACACCTGTGCCATGCAGGGGAAGCGAGTATCTGCCCTGGGTGGCAACAACATGACCCCCAGATCATTCCAAGAAGCTGCCTTCAGTTTGGAAGGCAGGTGACAGGAAGACATGTTTTACCTGCCAGATTGGGGAACGAAAGAAAGTCTGAATGTTGGTGGAGTCAGTGTATCTTCAAACTGATTTGGGTTAATCCAGTTGGCCCTATTTTTATTTTGTGTTTTTGCTTTTCCTAAAGAAGGAAGAGGGAATGTTAGTGTAACAGCTTACACTATATGGTTATCTGGGGTTGTTCTTTATTTTCTTGTTCTTTTTTTCTTTTTTCTTTCCTTTTTTGTAAATTATGTAATTTTAAAACATTTGGGTTTAAGGAAAAACAACAAAAAAACCCATGTTTTTTTCTTGTTAAGGCCTTAAGAAAGGGGTTAGTGCATCTTTCAGGGGTCACTCTGCCATGGGAATAAAAATAGCTGTTTCACAAACAGTTTTATATAAAAAAAGCTTAAAAAAACCAAAAAAACTAATAAACTTCATTTTAACCTTGTCTCCTTTTGTTTTGTGCGAACTTGATTTGTTTAAAAGGACAGAGACAGTACTATCTGCTGCTTTTTGGTTTCTTTGCCTTCATCGGTTCTGCCTTCAGTGATGACCTTCTGAACTGGCCCAGCAAGAGGAAGACCACAAAGGCTTTGAAAAACTAAAGCTTAGGATTTGTTTGATGTTCAGAGTTAATGAGCCAATGACTGGATGAATTTTCTGTTCGTGTGAGTTGGTGGTATTTCACCAGGTCACTGACTTCTTTCACTCATAGGATCGTAGCATATCCTAGTGATATCAAACAGCGTGGTGTTTACTGGGAAGTCACTAGAGATAGGGATCTAACCAGCATGACATGGGTAAAAAAATGGGGTTGATATTGTGGGGAGGGAAGAACTATTTTAAAAGTTATGTACTGGATGCTTGCTCAACTACTCACATTTTGGAGTATTCAGCACATAAAAATAAAATCTATGATAGCTCATATTAAGATATCTATTTTAACTCTATTTTTAAAAGATCGATTTAAAGATTTGGGAGATAATTTGGCAGTTATTTATTTCTAGAAGTTGCTACTCTCACTCAAATATTTGGAAAGAAAGGGCAGCCTTCTGCTTACTCCTTTCCCAGTAGCAGCTACTGAAGTTAGTATGTCCTTTACATTAAGAAATAGACCTGTTGTGATAAATGTCACTAATGTGTCATGAATTGGTGCTGAAAATATTTAACTGCTGGTGTAGTCAGAAAAAAGTCATTTTTAGCATAGTTAATGTGATTGAGTAAATGACTTCTTTTCAACTGAATAAAAATTGGTTCTTTTTTTCATAGTGTCTGTTCTATTCTACCTATTCAAAAAAAAAAGTTACTGTTATTGCATTGATTTTGTGTTGGTGAAGAGTCAAGTCTGTATGTAGCACTGTGACAGCAGAACAGTGTGTGCTGGAACTGCTGAATTTGACACTTTCACTTTTGGCTCTTCAGGGTGGTGTCACAGCAGAAGCAGAAAGTTTTTGGGTAGCTGGGAGGGAGCCTTAGAGGTTTTCCATGTGGAAGCTTGTGGCAAGTACGGAGATTCAATATTTCCTCGTGCACCGCAGCTGGAAATTACTGGGAGGTGTGTAGAGCAAATAAAGAAATGGTACCACAGTCGACTCCATGGGAAGTATTTCTCAGTGGTAAGTGCTTAAACTTCTTCAACTTAGCTATGGCTTAACCCCCCAGTGCTGTGGTCAGAGGTGAGGGGGTGCTCTCCAGTAGAGCGGGATTGTGCTTGGTGGTCAAGTCTTTACAGAAACCAGAGCTGTCGTGCTTCTAAAACTGAGCCAGGAGGAATTTAAACAATATGTAATGGCTTCTTGGGAGAACTTGGAAATGATCCAGAAGAGTCGTAAAATCTTGTTGGAAATAAAAATTTCTTTTGGTTGAGAAGATACAAAATGCAGAGTGGATTTTGAAAGCTGTTGTACAAAACATTTACCTGCGCCATCCTGCAAAAGCAGTTAACAGCTTGGCACCATGGATACCCCAAACTTGAAAGAAAGAAAAGGTTTGGAAGTCTTGGCTAATTTAGAATTTGTGGAGCAGAAGTGACCTGCAGCAGAACCTTAAAACAGAGATTGCGTATAGATGAGAGTGGTCTGGCACCCGCTCGGGAATTACCTGTTTGGATGAGGAATGAACTAACAAGAACTTGGATAAGGCAGCTCATTTTCAGAGTGTTTCTCCATGCTGGCTGACTCCTGTCGGGATCTCTTGAAAGAGACTTACACCAATGTGCTGCTAATTGAATGTGATGGTTTAGCAGCGTTTCCAAGCTAACCAGAGTGAGTCAGCGCTGCCGAATGGGGTCAAAGAAAAAGATGTTTTCCCATCAAGGATATGCAATGGATTCAACATGCAAAGGATGTTGGTTGATACAATGAGGATAAAGGGAGTCCTGCAGGAGCTGGTGGAGGCCCTGGGATATGTACAGAGCAGATCTCGATACCAGGGGCTGCCCATCAATGCATTTCTCATGTGTATTTACTGCCTGTGAAATCCACGCTTTGAAATCTGAGGCACAGACTGCTGTGGATCGTGCAGCACAGGAGAAAGCCATCTCAGCTGCCACTGCAGAAGGCAGTGCCCAGCCTCACTGATCTGTACCACAGAGGTATGAGAGGGTGTTGGGTTGTGACATTCTTGAACCTTTTGAATTGCTTAGACCAAGACAAACTGATGATGTGTAATAGTATTGAAATAAAAAACATTTGGGGGTTCAGGGAGCAACATCTGCTAAATGGTGCGTATCTAGTTCATAGAGTCCAGCTAATGGCAAGCTAAAGAAATACATTTGTGGTGGAACATGCATTTTATTAAAAAAAAAAAAGTTTTTTGAGAGATGAGCAGTTGAATGAACGCTCTGGTATTTTGACTAATTAACGTGCAGTAATATACATTAAAATGCATGTTAGGAAAGATAATACTTTAAACTGGTACAGTTACAGGGGACCATTTTGGGGCTGACTCAGATATAAACTTTTTAAATTATCATGACTATTAATTGTGTTACTATGTCAGGAATTACCTGTGCTGTCCTGAGTGCAATGGGTGTCCTGGACATGGTAGAAATATTTGGTGGAGGGACACAGTATTGATTTGTCTGATCTAGTACCTGACTTACCAGAGTGACTGAAAGAAGCAGTCCTCTATCTAAAAATGTAGAAAATTAAGTGTAAATATTATACTTTTGGAAGTTGAATGGGATGTCTAGATGGTTGAGGATGAATAATTCACCATTGCTCTGGATTTATTTTTTTTTAATGATTAAAAGTTATGTGAAAAAGAACAGAGTATAGGTAATCCAGGTGCAATTACAGATCTAGAAAACACAAAGATGTGGCTTTATTCACTTTTCTATGAGATGCTGAAAGAGTTGCAATCTTAGTTTTGGGTTAGAAATCTCTGTTGTGAAACAGGACGAGATTGTTGCTTGGCTGTGAAATATTTGTAACAAACATGTTTAGGTTTGGGCTTAGTTTTTTGTTTGTTTCAGGGTTTTTTTAAGATGGAACTCCTGCAGCATATTACGAGTCAGAGAATTTAGTCAGTAAAGGTAGAGGACAAAAGTGATTATTAGAAAATTGTGGGAGATGGTAACACTCTGTTACTTTCTCCTGGCATTGCTACAGGCCAAAGAGAGCTTGGCTAATGCACATCACTGAAAAATTGGCTCCATACGGATACCATGCACCATCAGCTCCCCACCTGACCTGTGCTATTCAGCCAGAAATTATGTAAAGCTCTAAAGGAGAGAATGAGGTTTTTCCTTAGAGTGCAAAAGTCAGTGAAATACTTGCTGTCATTGTCCCTACATGCGATTGTTTAATGGTTTGCTCTCTCTGTACTTCTAGTGGGATCCAAAAGGTTTACTCTGTCATGCAGCTGGAAAGTGAAGAAAGTGGTGCTTACAGAATCTTTTTGTAGGATTTAATTTCTTAAGTGGAACCCATGTCCTAGTTAGTGTGTCTATGGAAGGGAGTCTGACCTGGCAGGAAAGCATTGCTTGTTTGCTGGCTTCTTCCACAGGGCGATACCGAGAGCCAAGATTACTTCTCTTCCCTCTTCATCCTCCAGAGGTTTCTTGCAATTTATTGCTTAACTCAGCTTTAGCACTGCTGTTTCAAGGTTTTGACCTTACCTGGCCAGCTTTAGAAATGCTGATATTTCTTAGCAGCCCCAGAGAGAGTTACTTCCCATCCAAATAATTTGAAAAGGCAAAATAGTCTTCCAGTTAATTGCAAACCCCCTGTGAAATAAATGTTCCACTCTAGCTGGGGATCAGGATTCAGACTGATGTGTTCTCTGCATGATAAAACCTGCTTGCGTGTGCAGCATAGCCAGGTTACCTGCAAATACCACCTGTATTGCATGAGGGGCCTCTGGGTTGTAGCTACCCCTGCTGACAGCCAGACTTGGAGTTCACAGTAGGTTTGGAGGTTGGTGCTCCCTGGCTTTGAGATACAGCATGGCAATGGTTTTCTGGGTTTTATTGAAATCGCTTGTTTTCAGTGCCACATCTTCTAGTGGGGAGCAGCAAAGAATGGCAGAGGAATTGTTGGGGAAAGAGCTGGGAGGCACTTGCACTAAAAATAAAAATGGTGGTGTAAGGATAAATCTGCATTGTGTAGCGAGAGTCCTATGAGCTGAAGCCAGTTCATCAAAGAAATGTCACCACTTTTCATGGTTTTATTAAAAAATGAAAGTCTCTACACTTCACAGCATTTGTATTATGAAAACTTCATTGGACTTTCACCCAAGTTCTTGCCCACCTGAACTGGGTTCCCTCTCAGAAGAGAAATGGAATTTTTAGATTCTTACAAATGGTAGATTATTTTGAGGACCTTACTTTGGAGGCTGTTGAAATTACAACAGCCTGGATTACGGAACATAACAATATCTACTTTTTGTGCACTTTTTCATCACCTTGGAGTTGAAGTACCTTGCAAGTAAGACCGATCTCACAGTTCCCATTTGTAGGCAGAAGAAATACAGAAAAGTGGACAAATTTAGTGTTATACTATGAAATTGAGAATTGGCAGGTGGCAATGAATTTCAAAGAGGCAAGAAAGCACTTGTGTATAAGCAGAACAAGGACATAATATTCCTGGGTTTTGTAATATTTTGCTGCTTTGGAAACCAAGATGAGGAGGTCACTGTATAAAGTGAATGTTGCAGTCTCACCTGGTGTCCTGCTATGGCTGAAACTTCCGAGGAGAAATCACTGCCTGTACAGGTGATATATGGCAAAAATACAAGTGCCCGTTTGGGGATGAAACCAAAGAGCTGCACTCTGCAAGAAAATAAGCTGAGCTTCTGTAATACTGCTGATGGAAACTTTTCCAGCAACCAAAACCAGAGGCCATACAGAGTGGCCCAGTTTTGTAGTGTCTAAGCAGATTTCCAGGGTTGTGTTTGGTTCTGCTCCAAGTGGGAAACACTCTTGGCTTGACATGACAGGAAAATGTGCCAGGAGAAGAAACAGTTTCCAGAGCTGTGAGATGGAAGTGGGCACTTGCAGCCTTAAAGAGGACACTGAGGGTTGCAGTCCTCATGCAGCTGACTCCAGCTGCACTATTCATTTTTACTAAAACCAGCAGCATCATGTTGCCACAGGAACACAAAAGACTTGGGAAAAATACTGTTACAGCAGAAGTGTAAACATTTTCCTTCTGACAAATGTGAAAGATGAACTTAGCAAATGTCAAGCTTGTGGTCTGCTGCTTCAGAAGAGTGAGAGAAGGTGCATCTTTTAAATTGTGTGGAGTTGTTGCAGTCTAGAAGATTAATAGATCAGAAGAAGTACAAATTATTAGTCAAAACACTAATAATCAGCAACAGTGACTGTAAGACTGCCAGTAATTGGGACAAATTCTGCTTTGGAGCATGGCCCAAAGGAGAGGTGAGAAAACGTTTTATATGTGGCCTAAACATGAAAGAGTCATGGAGACATAACAGGTCAGTAGAAGTCGGGGAAGGTTTTTCCTGAGGTTCCTTCTAGGGAATGCTATGGCATGGGAGGAGACCTGAGACCACTGGAAAGGCACTTGAGGTCCTCACTGGTGGAGGTGGCTGTTGCTGATGACCTTTTCTGTGTGAAGCTGCATGTGTGTGAGTTTTGGAAGAACAGTCCAGGTAGGTACCATACCAAATCCATTCTGTGCCATTTATTAGACTACACAGCAGCAGGCCCCGAAATCTACTCTTTAACGTAGAAAACCCTTTTTGCATCCAAATGGCTGTTCCAAACATGGGATAGCCTCTCATGCTTCAAGGGGGAATGTTGGCCTGGTCACCAGGGTTAGTTAGTGCCTCTTCATAAATGTCTCATCTTGGTTTTCTACCTCCAGTCAGTAGCATGCCACAGAAACTGGTACAAAACAGCTGATGTTCATTTTCTAGGGTTTCATTTGACCTCTTTGAAGGAGCTGCTTGAGACAGACACCAGAAGTCTGTGCAACCTGTATTTATCATTTCTGCCAAAAGAGAGAGAATGAGATTTGCCCCTTATTGTAGCATTTATTGGAGTTACTTGGACTTGAGGAGTAGCTGATCAAAAACCTGAACAACCTTTCCCAGTCTGCAGCTAAGTGTGCAGTGCAGGGCCCAGTGGAACTTTTTCTTGTTCCTTAACAATGCAAGAGAAAGGAGAAGTCAGCTTTGCATCAACAACCTTTTCATGTCTGTTAGCCACAGCCCCCTACAAAAAAGCCACAGCCCTTTTTTGGCCTGCCCTTTTCTTCACTAGGTGCATTAAGGATATACCAATTTGTGGTTTTTAAGAACATAAGTCCTTGATTTTTAAGCCTGTACATAGTCTAGAAATACATGAGTATAAGGGCTCAACAGTGGAGCAAAAATGTTCTTTGACCAGCTTGCATGACCTTGGGTGGGAGTGGTAAAAATCATAGGTCCATCATGAGTTGAGGGGGCACTTCAGCAACTACAATGTCACAATTCAAAGTGTCCCACAAGGCGCTGTGCCTCTGTCTGGCAAACAGGCGGTGTATGTGAAGCAAGAAAACCCCTTCCATGGAGTAAGCAGGCTTTGTACCCTCAGGCCACAGCTTCCGAAGTGCTCATCCTTGAAATGAGCTTCTCACAGCCACACAACACGGCAGCTCCTGTATTCCCACTTTATTTTCACTTCTGCCTCAACTGAGAGCAAGTGTTTGAGCTTGATTTCTGCTGCAGCCTGTGGCAGTTGTCAGAGCAGACAAGTATCTCCAGTCATTCTGAAAAGCACTCTGATTCAAAGAGCACATGAGGGTTCATAACAGGTGTGGACAGAGGCACTTCCATTCTCTTTTCCACTGATTGTGGGTATCTGTAAGACTGTCATTGCATTTCTCCACCTTTCACATTACTTACAGGTGATCTGTGTATTGCATGCCTGTGTTGCTCGCAGGTAACTCAACCTGTTTGTCATCATTTGTCCTGGTGTAACTCAAGGGTTCTCTTTTGGAGTTGTAGCCCAAGCAGGAGCCCTCCCTCTCATCCTGACATGGGATCAAGGGCGTCTGTAGCTGGTCTCTGTCCCTCGGGCAGCAGAGAATGCCCCAGCACCTCCAGGCTCATGCAGAGGTTACTGCCTTGGTATCTGGTGTCTATTCCAGTGCTGTTACACTTCAGTAACTTGTCCAGTTGGATTTTTGGCCTATCACATGTCCTCATCATCCAGGCAGGTCTGAAATCCTGAAATTCTGCCTCTTCTCTTTCTCTTTCTCTTTTTTTTTTTTTTTTAATAGAATCAGAAAATTTATTCCAGACTCTTAAAACTTTGTTTTTTTCTTTTCCAAAACTGAGGAAATCTGCACTGTTTGCAAAGGTATACCTGCTCTAGATCAAAGACTTCAAATGGTGTCTGTGATCAGGAATTCCATCTAGCAGCTGTGATTATTACAAAAAGGACACACATTAAATTTTACTTGTCATCCACATTCATGTTTTAAAGCTCTCTGGGAATCCTGTTATAGAACAGACTGGAAGGCACCTCTCAAGGCCTCTAGTCCAACCTGATGGCTTTGTGAAGGTCAGCCTCAGAATTGTACCAGGCTGTTCAAGGGTTTGGATAGTCGAGTTTTGAAAACCTTCAGGGTGGAGACTCCACGCCAGCTCTGGGACCCCATTCCTGTACTGAGTTGTTCTCCTGAAGCAGCAATTCCTCTGTATCTAGTCATAGGTCTGACTGTTGCAGCTTGTGACTTGCTTCTTGCCCTGATGCTGTGCCATTTGGAGAAGAATCTGACTCCACCCTGCCCATACAATCTGCAGTTCACAGTGGTATGACATGTTGGGACAGTCAGGCTGCATGAATCCCTGAAAATATTTAGCAGTGGTTTTAATCCCGAAATCCAGCACACCTGCAGGGCTTTGGTGCAGCTGTCCAGAATAACCTGGGGAATTGTGGTAGCAGTGGGTGTTTATTCTGGATCCAGTTCCTGCAGGGAGCTGTGCCTCAATCCCTCCCTCCACAGCCAGGAGGACAGGGGAGTGTAGATCACTGCCTGCATTCTGAAGCCTTTGGGAAAGAGCTACCAGAGCCTCAAAGACTAGAGTCTCCAAAGCTTTACTTCTTCTAATTGGGATTCCCTGCTAGTTCCCTGCTTGCTTTTTTCCTACTTTCCCACAAACCTGACGTTCACGTGAAGACCAGAGGTCTTAATCCTGGCTCCAGCCAAGCCCAGCCTGCTTGACGGAAGCAGGACCGAAACCCCTTTCCTTCTCACAGCCCCGAGCTTTCCGCACCCTCCTCTGCCTCCCTGCTCACTTGCCCGCTCCTCAATCGCTGCCGCCTCCCAGCCCTCGGTGGTTCTGTCCTTGGCGACCTCCTGGCCGGCTCTGAGGGCTGTCTGGTGCTGCCACCTTAAGGCTCTGGATTCGTACTCCAGCAAAACCCGAGCACTCCTTCCCAGGGAACAGAGGATGAGGAGCTGGGGACTGGCCAAAGGCCGTCTGTAGCGGCTGGAGGATGACACAAAGCCCTGAGCCCTGGGGCTGCTCCACCAGCTCTCGTGGCAAAGTATAGCGGGGTTTCAGGCAGGGTTTTGCGTGCACCTCCTGATTTTGCAGGCTGGTGAGAAACCATCCTTTGTGATCGGTAGGGCAGATTCAGAGTGGATGAGGCAGAAGATGAAAGTTTCTCTCTCAGAGGAGGTTTTTACAGCCTGCCTTTCTGGCAGGGGTGGCAGCACTGCTGCCTGCCTGCCGCCCCTGTGGAGACAGAGGGCTTGATGCTTGTTTCATCGGCTCTCAGCAACAAATGAGAGGTGTGAATGCATTTGCACTCTGAATGCTTTTTGGTGGCAAACTGTGTTGTTATTTAGCTTATTGTGTGATCTGCAGCCTTTCCATTCCCGTTGTGCTTTCAGCTGAAAATTCCTGTGCTGTGTGACACTAAGAGGGGGCGCTTCTGACCTGAGGGTCTGAAGCCACTTTCCCAGAGCAACCAGCCAGGAGAAGAGAGTGAAATCAGTGGCAGCTCTCATGCTCACAGCAGAGACCACAGGAGTCAGCTTGGCTGGGGTTGGCAGCTTTTCCCTCTACTGCTGTTCCCTCCAGCAGCACAAGCAGCAAGGTGTGCTCGTAGAGACTCATGTGGATTCTGTTTCCACAGGTGCATGCAGGTGGTGGGATCCATCTGCCGCAAAGCTGTCAGCACAGGAGGTGCCCTTCACTATCAAAAGTGAAGCAGGTAGCATTAGAAATAGTGGCTGATTTTTAATTCTGAGTGCAAAGGTTATCCCAAGTGTTAGGCCTTAGTTCAAAACAGTGAATGCAAACCAAAAAGCTTTTGATTTTGAAATAGGCAATAAAGCGTAATTAAGTAAATAAAGTAATTGAGGATTTTTATTAGGCCTTTCCCTCTTTCTGGATATGAGCCAATATGTTTTATCCTGGAGTAACACAAGTGAGAAAGGAGCTGCAGAAAGGCATTAACTCACATACATAGTGCCTGTGTTCAGTCCATAGGAGAACTAATGTTTGTCATCTACATCTGTGGCATGGGTTTGAAAATTTTCAGGGTTTTGTGGTTTTTTAAGCAACCCAGCATAAAGTTTTAAAGTGTTATTACCTCAAAAGCATTCATTTCTCATGGCTGGCTCAGTCCTGCATGTTGCTGGTGCTCAGCAACACCTCATTCTGAGCTGCAGGGGCCGGGCCACACAGCCATTCCCAGGAAACCTGGGATTCAACAGGTTTAGGAAGCTGCTGCTGCTCTGCAGGTGGTGAAGCTGGTTATGTCAAGGAGCTTACTGTTCTGCCATCAGAAGGAAAGGAGCAGGCCTCACTACCCCCCAGGGCATTTCCCTACCACTCACCAGCTGCAGGGCAGTGGATGTCTTCCAGCATCCACCCAGCCTTTTGGTCAGCTTCAAAATCACAAAAGTACTTTCCTTTTCAGTTTCTCTTGCGGCCACCACCTTTGATCCTTCCTCCTTTCCGTGGAAAGGCCACTGCTCACGGATACCTCCTGAGTAAAAGCGTGTGAGTATTTTTGTTGATGACACAAACCACAATTACAAATGAGCACTGAAAAATAAGCTTGTTACTTATGGTTGCTATGAGAGTGTAGCAAGTACTATTGGCTAAAGTAACCTACAGATCTGGGATCTGTAGGGGATGGAGCTCCAAAGGTAACTGACCAACTGAATGCCCGGTAGTAAGATCTTGCCAGCATTTTCATAATTTCTAATTTCTATTTCACTCCATATGCTCCCACTGTTATTAATTCATCTGTCAGCACAACTGAGCCAATATTTCAAATCAAAAGTTATTTGGGGGTTTTCTATTCATAAAAAAATATAAAATACACATTCTGAGTTCCAATGCACATTTGGATTTGTGAAGCATAAACTATCATTGGGAGCATCACACAGAAATCAAATATAAACAACCCATTTCACTGTCATAGTAACACACAGCAATCTTCTGTTTCCAGAAGGCTGAGAAAAACTTCTAAATGCTGACTTGTATTCAAGTCATTGTTTATCCTGACAGAAAAAGTGCAGATAAAACCATGAAAAATTGTTAATGAGAGCTTGATGCTGCATTATTTATGAAAATAGGAAAATAATAAACTCTGTACTCTAGCAAGAATACTATTCTCTCAGAAATGATTAACAGAGGGTTTAGATAATCAAAATTGTATGATTGAGTATTTTGAGTTTAGTGCATTAATATCGTCTGTATAAAAAATGCTGGAACATATGCACATTTTATTTTTGATGTTAAAGTTTTACTGTATTTTTTGGTGTTAAAGTCTTAATAGAATCACTTTAATTTCTTCTGCTTATCATCTTCTGCCTTCATGGACTGCTGAGCAAAGGGCAGAATTCGGGAGAGCATGACTTTCTTGACAAAACAATTGTCAATTTGTGCCCTGTGAGCAGCAGCCCCATGTTCCTCTGCAGTTCAGCCTGGCCTGTCACTACACATGCCTTTGCCAGTGACAGTCTGCTGTCCAGACCATGCTGTCTTTCCCACTGCTTTCCTCCTCCCCTTGGATTTCTCTACCAGTCACTACTTTGTCTTATCATTAATTTCTGTCCCTAAAAGCTCCTCGGGTGCCTGTGAATAAGACAGGAGCATTGTTGGGATTTGTGCTGTTTTTTCAGTGAACAAAGCCAGAGGTGTCTTTTGGTTTCCAGAGATTGCCAGGAGAATCTGGCAATGGTTTGTAGTGCTTGGAGAAGCATCTGTTGTCAGCCTGCTGTCACATGTGTCCAGCACGATGTACCCAACCCGCAGGGACCTCCCACCGCCTTCGAGAGCAGTGAATGCCTGACCTTGGGGCTATGTGAAGTTACTAATTAGCTACAGCAAACATCCAAGTTCATGGACGTTCATGCACTGAACCTGTGTTCCCTGTTTCTTGAACTCAGGAAAAATCGAAGTGTCATGTCTGCCTGTCATGTTTTTGTTACCCTTTGCCATGAAGGGTGGGTTGCCCCTATCGCATGGGTAATCTGAGCCCCGGTGGGCAAAAGTGAGGTCTCGGTTCGCTTAGGTGGTTACTCGTGTTTGATGTCCTGTGCCTTAGTTCCCCTATAGTTTAGTCTCAAACTTCTGGGGAGCAGATACCTGCTACCCTTCCTCTGTAGAGACTGGCACAGCAGGGCCCCAGACTCGGTAGGACTCTACTGTTTCATGTAGAACCAGCTGTATCTGCCAGCCCTGGCCTGAGGCAAGCACACAAAAAGACAGTGTCTGCACACTTTGTCACACAGTGTCACACAGGGACAGGCCACATAACACAAGTTATCCGACGCAAACCAGCCGTGCAAATGTGGTGGCATGAGGGGAGAAAAGGGGTCCTGGGTGGAGTGACAGCACATGCTCACAGTACTGAAAATGTCTGTGTAACCTGAATGAGGCAGGAGCTCACAGCATGCACTGAAAGAACCGCTGTGGCATCACCAAGCACATGCTAAACAACGAAGTAGATAATGTGCCACTTTCCCAGAACAGGAATATTTTTACTCTTACCATTGGAGCAATCACAGCCACCAAGCCAGCAGGAAGGTGATGTGAACAGAGATAGTCACTTTTACCTTATTGACTGTAAGGAAATTGTAACAGCAAGTGTGCTTCAGAAGTAATGCCTCTCTTCATCTCCTCTTTCTGAGATGTGCTGAGCACACGCTGTTCTGAATTCTTCCCTGGGAAGCCAGGAATGTTCAGCAGCCATCAGAAACAGGCTAATGAGCTTGGAGTGAAAAGACAGAGAATTATTGCTGAAACCTGAAATCTGACTTGCCTGTGAGGAGACAGCATCACCCAAGGTTATTCTGCCCGCTCCTGAGAGCCATACGCACAGGAGAAAAATGTAATTCTCTTTTTACCCAGATTAACTTCCCTTTTTATTTTGATTCATAAGTAACTGAATTGAGGACCTAACTATGAAAAAGCAGCATCCCTGACTATCCTTCCAAGGCATGGAAACAGCAACAAAATGCTTCCTGTGAAATGCTCCCTCTGCCAGAAGAAAAAGATCATAGCTGGACAGTTTCTGGAACAAAAGTGAGTCTTCAAATTAGCTCTTTATCTATTTTAATCTCTGTTCTGAGATCTTTGGCAACCTATCTCTTTTCTTTGTAATAATTATGGTATCCGTGCTCATTAATGACCTTTGCACGGAGATTCGTAGATTCTTTATCACAACTGGGTAAACAGCTCAATTAAACACATTTTACAAGTGATGAAATGGAGCTAGCAGCCAGCTGAGTGCTTGCCTCTAGCTCACAGGGCAAATCAATGGCAGAAACTAAACCAAGATGCTTTTGTCTGTCTGGTTTCCAAAACATGGATTTAATCACACTATTATTTCCAAAGGTGTCCAATGATCTCACATTTTAGGAAAGCACGATGAGTTTTCCCAGATGGATTTAAATGCATCTCCTATGGAAAAAATAACAGGATATTGGCCAGTAGCTGTGTCCAAAATTCTCCTGGATGCTCTCACTACAGCAAAGAAAAACCCCAAGGTATCAGTATTAAACCAAAAATGAAAAGAAAAGCAATATATTCACAGTTCCTGAGAAGCTTAAAAAGCAGGAAACTAAAACCAGCAGCTGAGAGAAATCAACAGCCTATGGTGTCGGGGGCGTAAGCCATATTTTTCTGACAGTTTCACAAGAGAGTGTGAGTCAAGGCAACTGCTGCCAGTCATTTTCCGAATGAGCAGGCATCCTCCCAGAGCTCTGACACATCACAGAGGTTTAACGGAATCTTCAGGAGTTATTTTGGACTGGTGCTGGTACCACAACCTGTGCAAAGCAGCACCTTGATTCATTACCTCCCCACACTGGGCTTAGAAAGTGCACATGCTGAGCTCTGTTTGGCTAACTCAGATTGAACTAATGGTGGGAACATTTTAGCCTGTGAGAGAACCTGAATTTGGTAATTAAAACCAAGCCAGCTTGTTTTGATCTCTGCTTAACCCCAGTTAACATGATGAGCATGCTGTGGTTAGAGCCCATAACTACCCTGGGCCTTGCTGAACTGGTGAAACCCGTGCTGGGCAGCGCTATGTGTATGTGTGAGCTCAGTCCTGGATCATTTCAAGCTCTGTGAAATGTCAAGTCAAAATAAAGCCATTCTGCTCTTATAATTTTGATTTTTCAGCCCTACTGTCTGAGGCTTTTCTAGGGGTAACTTCATCTCAGTGGCTGCTTTGTTCATCCAGACATTGATGTTTGCAGCAACTGCACAGCTTACTCTGCCAAACTGCTCACAGCACCACTGGAGCCCATCTCCTTGACATCTTCCAGCACCAGCACAGAGCTGTCTCTCTGGGGTGAAAGATGGGGCCCAAGACATGCTTTGGCTTTGGTACCAAGTTCAGAGTCGTTGCTCTTTCGGGGCAAGGGACGTGTGGGGATGGAATGGCATGAGAGCAGGTGGCATGGGAAGGGATGGGTGAAAGAAGTAAAGTCCAACTACAACTCACTTTGGTGATAAGTGAACTGGTGTGATTGATATAGGGAAAAGGGCAGGAAGCCATGGGGAATTTAAGGAAGAAAAGCCTGAAGAACAGATTTCTTTGCAATGTGGGAAGACTGGCAGTAAGTCATAGTAACAGTAACTATGAAAGACTTGGCTATTTCAGTTCTGCTGACTGCTTTATTATGAACAAGCTGTTAGCACAGTCCATCTTAAGGCTGTAGAAATACTTCCAATGTTTAAAACCCCCATCTGAAGGCCAAGAAAGTCACAATGAACCAGCTGAGACTAAAATTTCCTGAGTTGGGGTTATGCTTCAGGCTAAATTTGTTTGGGAATGTTCAGCCAAAAATTTTTTAATCCCTTTCTAATGGCTGAGATTGTTCTTAGAAATCTATTGTTTATCTGACCTTCTCCTAACCCATTAGAAAAATTTCTGGTGATATTTTCCTTTCTCAGTTTAATGCTTTGAAGCATTACACACGAAATTTGGCAGGAGGCAGCTTTCTGTTAGAAAGACACATTACACCAGCTCTCTAAAACTGTGCTCAAACTTGGCTACATTACAAGCACTTGAAAACCCAGTTTGCCTGTGCTTGATAGAGCTCTCAGTTTTTCATCTAAAATTCCCCTGACATGTCTGAGCAGAGCAGGTGGTTGTTACTGCCGGCTGCCAGGGGCTGCTAAGGGCGAATGACAAGTGTGAACCCGGTCTTTGCCATGCACCCCTCACCCCTTCCAGCACCAAAATGGTCGGGGGGAAGCCATCTGAGTGAAGGCAAAACAGGCAAAAGAGAGATCTTTTGGGCTGAAAAAAGGAGGTGGAGGAAGGATCAAAAAAAATTCTGGGGCTCGGTGGGAGACCATGTTTTCTGGGCTGAGAAGAGGCCACCGAAGATGAAAGGTTTCTGGGGTTTTTACCAGCCCCAGCTCTGTTGTAGCCTGAGAGATGGACAGCCAGGGAATGAGAGCAGCAGGCTTCACACTAACCAGTGTTGTTCCAAGAGCCTTTGCTCCTCCAGAATGAAAAATTTCTGAAAGCTCACAGAAATATTCATACTATGTGATCAGTGCTTCCTGGCGCCAGGCTTGAAGCAAAGAGGGAGGGAAGGAAAAGTGTTTTTTGGCCATTGGAAGGGCTTCACCCCACCTCTGTGGAGAGAGGAGTATGTGATACTGGATAATTACTGAAACAGCAGTTTTCAGAAACAGGCACCAATCTGTGACCTCCATGTCCAGGGTGCCAAGGCTGTGATCTTGCAGGAAGATCTGCAGAAGCCACTTGCAGCCTCAGCTGGAAGCCAGACATGGGCCGTGGACAGCTGTGTGTGGCAGCTTCTAGACTTTTTCTCTCTGGTACCAACCCTTAGAAGGTTGTCTGCCTCCATTGGTGGCATCTCAGAAGGATGCTGTGGGTAGAAATGACTGCCTGCTCCTCACCCATGCAGGCACTGATGACCACTGTGGAAAAGCCCATCTAAACCACCTTTATGGGCAGGGTGTGAACAGTAGGTGGCAAAATAGACTTTGAAGACAAATGCTGTAATTAAAACCAGATTAGTAAATTATCATCATCGATTCTGTGCACTGAATAAAGGGAGGGTCCTTCAAAAAGGAAATATATATGTAATTATAATTAAATATAGTCTTATGGACAATATGGACAAAAAAGCTTAACTAAAACTGCCAAAAAACAAACAAACAAAAAAAGCAATTCCTGTATTATCTTACTTCTGGATGCTTTGTTTTGCAATATTAATAGCTTTTTTTCCTTAAAGCTGCCTTTCTGTTTGTATTTCAGTGTCTTCAGTCAAAGAATGGTGAAGTCTGCATGCAATTTCTGTAATTTCACTTAGCTCATCTCTAAATTGACTGTGCACAGTCAAAGACATGCACCCAGCACAGCAGGGCAGCACCGAGATAAAATTAATATGTATGGATTTGGAAGGTTCTTTCCCTGACTTGAAAATTGCTCAAAATATTACTTTATTGAAAAGAAATGCAAATGAACATCTTTCATTCTTCAGAAGAATAATTACCCTTTTCTCTTTCTCTCTGTCAGAAAGAGATTTGTTGTCTATTGTTTCTTTGCTGGCTTTGAAAACTGTTCTTTTGAAATTATGACGCTACAGCACTTGTTCCAGTCCTTAGCAGGACTGGCAGTCCATGCTACTAGCCAACAGTGGAGGAGCTGTCAAGTTTGCAGGAAAGGATCATTTACCAAGTGACCTTTTGGAAAGATGTAAATTGGGGAGTCTGTGTCAGTGTAGGTTTGGTTTTTTTTCTTAAGCTGATGCATTTCTTAGGTTGCAGCTTTGTCACTGTATGTCAAGGCTGAGCCACAGGAAGCAGAGAAGCTGAAGAGTTCCTATTGTGATGGCCTTCCAGGGTGATGTTCATTAAAATTAAATCCACTTCCTGAATTCTGATCAACCATCCTTGTTAGAGCCCACAGGTGAACAATGGGAGTCTGACAGCCTTTGGCTCCACCCAAGGTAACCAAAGCTGAAAGGATGCAGGAGGATAATTCTCAGCTGAAGTTCATAAAAGTCGAGCTCAAAATAAAGTGAAACAGGCAAGGTAACTTTCTTCTCCTGGTAGGGTGGTCAGGAAATGTTCCCTGACATTCTTGGGACCACATTTCCCATCTTTTCACTGTTGTCTGAGTGCATGGGTCATGAAAATCAAAGTGGGAGGAAGCCCTTGATCACCTTTTATCATTCAACCATCTCCTGCTCAAGCCAGCCCACTGAGTAGGGAACTGTTGCAGCTCTGTCTCCTGAGACCTCACGGTAGAGCTGTTTAAAATATGGTGGGTACTCAAAAGTCAACAAACTCCCAGGCTACTCTACAAACAGACCTCAGCTCTGGTTAGTTCTCCCAGGCTGGACTTTGCCAAGAGCGCTCTCTGTCCCATCAGCCACGTTTTTAAAAACCTAAACTTTATCAACCCCAGTATAGATACCTACGGGACGTCACTAGTGTTCATCTACCAGTTGGATTCTGTACTGTTGATCCCACTTTTTTCAGCCCCACAATCGGAACAATCATCCACCCACTTTATCATCTACCTCACCAGTCTGTATGTCATTGATGTAGCTACAAGGATACCGTAGAAAATGGTGTTAAAGGCTTTACAGTGTCCAGGAAATAAATGAGATGCACTGTTCTCATGCTTTGAGGAGGCTGCCCTTGAAGAGCAACTAGCTCTTCTGGGCCCCTTCACTCTCCAGGGCAGCTCCCTTTGGGATCCTACCAAGGAGATCCCTGAATGAAGTGAAACCTGCTGTCCTGCAGGTAAGGGCAGTAATGCTATTTGTACTGCTGATTTCTTGCAGGATTTAGTATTTCACAGTTTCATGGTTGCTGCAGGCAAACTTACCCTTGACCATCATATCCTGAACCAATTCTACCTATGTTGTGAACAGCAAATCCAGCACAGCATCTCCTCCAGTTGTCTCATCAGTCACCTGTGTCATGAAGCTGTCTTGAGCACGCTCAAGAAACCACCTGAATTGTGCCTGTCCATGCAGCCCCTCCACTTAAAGCACACTGTGAGTTAGTCCTAAGGCCTGCAATTGTGTGGGATGGCTCTATCGGCTTTCTCTCCTTTATCAAGAAGTCTGCAGTGAGTGCCTGGCACACCTTTGCCCGTGGAGCTTTGCCACCTTCTCCTTGTCCACAGGCACTCAGCTAGCCCATCACCTCTCCTATGGCAAAGTTCTGGGCACTCCTCTGCGCAGCCCACAACCACTCCTCACTGTTCCCAGCCTGTCCTTCCTGAAGACACTGGTGCCCATCTGTGGCAGCTCTCCAGGCGTGTGAACTATCCCAGTATGTCTCTGTAACTCAAAAGAAATCATAATTCTGCAGTTGTGTGGGAGCTGGTAATTCCCTCAGTTGTTTCCTATTCCACATGTTTGTTTACAACTACTTGAAACAAACCCTGAACCCTGAGTCATGATGCTTTCCAAACAGGATCCTGCTGTGGAGACTCCAGCAAGGTAAGCTTAGCACACAGATAATGAGCACTGAGGTGCCTCCCTTTGCAGGGGAAGGGGCGTTTGAGGCCCTGGCTGCACACCAGCGCTGCCTGCACAGCATTTGCAGGGGCATCGCTTTGCAGCCTGAGCTCTCCATCACTGCTGCAGCAATTGCTCCGTTAGGAGTTTTTCCTCTGATCACGCTGAGATCACAGATCAAGCTGTGATGGGTTTACTGCTCCTTTTTATCTAGAGCTGACTGTCCTAAGAGCAAGGTTCATTGATCTCCAGTGGCAGAGATGCCAGGAGCACACAGTTGTGCTGCTTTAGGAAATTCTTTGACTAACTCCGTAATTATGTTGGCATTAATGCTGCCCCAAAGGCTGGAAATTCGAGGTGCCTTGTAATACATGTAATTTCTTCCTTGTAGCTGGTCTATATTCTACAAAAGCCAAAGTCATTATGCTGACTGGCCTTTGCAGTTTGATAAAATTTTTTAATCCTAGAAACATAAATGATTTTTAAAATCTCAGGTGACTGTTTTAGGCTAATTTCTGTAATAAGTGCTTTCTGTAAGGGAATGTTTGACCTAACCTGAGCTTTTTCAGGTTCCAATAGAACCTATTCTTAGCCTGCAAACAGAAACCTGGGTGATCTGTGTTTAGGAGCTGCTTCTTCCTTGACTTGCCTGTACTAACAAGAAGGTGACACACATTTAAACAAACTCTTTCCAAATCGCCCCATGAGAATGCAGCAAGACTGGTTGCTTGTCGTGAACTTCTCCTTGTCTGTGGGAGACGGCACTCAAACACCCAGATCTTACCCAGCCCTGCCCCACTGAGGGCATCACTGGCAGAAGCTGCCACTTTAGGCAGAGACAAAGAGGCCTCTGAGCTCTGGCTTTGGAAGAAGAAGAGGGGGAGGAGGAGGAGGAGGGATGACCCTCATCACCACTCCCCTAAGGCTGAACTGAGCAGAGGAGGAGCTTATAGTTATAGCCAAGTTTCACATTCAGAGGCTAGCAAGTTCAGGGAGAGAGGAGTAGCAGAAAAAGGCAGTGTGGAGAAGAGGAGAAAGCAAGGAGAAAGGGGCAGCTGTCTGGGCAAGAAAGAGAGAGGAGACAAAAGGCAAAAGGAGGCAGCAACAGTCTTGAGTCAAAAGAAAAAGACCAAGGAGTAGACAGGGTACAAAATGGCATTGCTCCTGTGGCTGGGGTCCCAGCTGTCATCCCTCTGGAGCAACGTCTCTGTACTGGGAGTTTTTCTTGCAGCCTTTACTTTACTGCTCGACTTCATGAAGCGCAGAAAGAAGTGGAACCGTTACCCGCCGGGCCCAGCGTCGCTGCCGTTCATTGGGACCATGCTCTCCATTGACTTCCGCAACCCCCACCACTCCTTCGGGCAGGTGAGTGCAGTGCTGAAACAAACCCTCCACCGGGGACCCGGGAGGGGTGGGTCACACCCTGGCCTCAGCTACTGATATATAACACAGAATAGGAATTCCCAGTTTCCCTGAAGTTACTAGATAGAGCTTAAAGACTAACTAGCAAAAAATGTGAAAGTACGTGTGCAGGATGCACACAGGATGATAAACATAGCTGGAAACAGTGGATAAACAAATAATGAAGAATATAGTGGGGTTTTTGACAAGTTATGTAGCAACAAGCAACAGCACATGACCAAAGAAAAAGTTTAAGGAAAGGTCACCTGTAATATTGAAGTACTCAGTGAGTAGAACCACCAGAGACACCTTTAGATGACCCTTTAGGACCATAAAAGAACTTCCAGTAGGAGGCAGATGCATGCAGGTAAATTCTAGGAAAAGCAATGTTTACTAGCTAGGAAGCGTGCTGCAATGAATATGTATGATCGTGATGGAATAAATACCCTGTTGTAAATTTTCACAACACACATTCTATTAGAGGAGTCCAGTGCTACAGTAAAGAATGCCTGCTTTCTAGTACTTCAAATTATGCTAGAAAGTTTATTTTTTGCCAATTTCAGTATCACTACCCTTGCACAAAGCTGAAGGACAGTGCCCTCTCCAAAGTCCAGGATGAAGCAAGTCACTGCCTAAGGACAGTGACCTGGCCCGCACAGATGAAGATAATCACACACCAACACCTCCCAACTTCTATCTCCCCATCTCTGTGTGAGCTCAGTGGGAGACTCTGCTGTGCCCCCAGTGATAGGTGATGCTGTAGAGGTGGCTACCAACCTAACAACTGGGCAGGCTTGCGGACAGAGAAACAGGGAGATGTACAAACAAGGGAAGACAAACAAATAACTGTGAGCTGGGAATGTGGCTGCAGGAATGGCAGGCTTCCCTGCCAGTTACTGAAGCATGCCTGCAGGCATGTGACAGTTTCAGTTAAAGAGATCAGCTTGTAGGATTTGCCCCAGCAGCAGCGCCCAAAATCTCGGTAGCATTCCTATTCAAAGTCAGGGCTTAGCTTTTCTCAAAGGGAAAGCACGGCACAGCTTGCAGCAGATAAACCACGGAGGTTTTGTGCTTCAGCTTGCAAACTCTAAAGGCCTCTTTTCTAGGACAGCGCTGTTCAGCTGTCTGTCCAAAAGCTGCCAAGTGGAGAAACTAAATATAGCATTTGTATTATTTGCTTGCATGTAGTCCAAAAGCTTACCACTTTCAAATCACATCAGGGTCATGCTAACCACAATCTTGACCTGTAATCACTTTTAATTACGTATTTTTAGTGCCTATGAAGTGCTAATTCCCTTTTCAACCCTACTGCAAATACATTATGAAGTACTTCAATTCCTTGCAATGCTACAGTGCAGAAATGAAGAATCTTAGCTTTTAAACAAAAAAAGATAGGAAAAAAAAGAGAAAATCTGTGGGGCATTACTACTATTGCACTGTCTTTGAGCAACATGCTCCTGAGCTTTGCTCAGTGTTCCTGACTAGCAGGGGAGCTTTGACCTGCCTTCCCAAGAGTCTGTGTCTGGTTAAAGGGCTTGTCTACCTGGAGAAGACTTTGCTCCATGGCCAGCTCCCATGTAAGTGTGTGGCTGACAGGATTACCTGTGCAGCCATCCCGATGTCAGCATTATGAGGCTTACAGATCACAGCAGATGTAGGGTGTGTGCCACTTACCAGTCATACTAGATGTGTACACTCCTTTTAGGGAGAAAGCTGACCTGAAACTCCAGCATGGAACTGCCTTTTCTAACAATGTTTCTGGAAACCTGGCTGTGGGTAGATCTTTAGGTACAAATGCATCTTTAAATAAAAATTACATATCACCTTTTATCAACATTTCCTTCAGCAGAAGTAGACTAACTCAAAACTTACTTAGTTTTTCAGATCAAAATAAATAGAAACATTAGGAAATAATTCATTATTGAGCATGCAGTCTTTGAAAATTCCCGAAAAAGTTCTTGACAAAATCAAAAGCACTTGCACAATATTCATGGCAACAGTTTGGCCAGGATAGGTGTATTATAAATTTTTCCACTTACGGGGCATTGATCCCTACTACAGCTGCTGCTTGGCACTGTTCTGAGCTGTTGCATTGCAAAGATAAAGGTCAAAGATCAGCTGAAGATCTCTGAATAAAAGCACCTCAGAGATCACTAAATAGTAAAGGCCCTAAGAAAGGACATAGTGATATTTCTGACGTTACACTCAGCTTGTTTTCAGGGACATACTTTTTTATCTTGGCAGCTTCAGAAGAAGTTTGGAAACATCTTCAGTCTCCAGAACTGCTGGACCAACCTGGTTGTGCTGAATGGGTATAAAACAGTGAAGGAAGCCCTGGTCCACAGATCGGAGGACTTTGCTGACCGGCCATACTTGCCAATATTTGAAAATATGGGCTATGGAAAGAATTCTGAAGGCAAGTCCCATGGAAATGGACATTCCTTGTTGGCACTAGTATAAGAAGGATTGGGTAGAGGCAAAATTTTCTCAGTACGCCTACTCATGTCCCCCTGGTCAACCTTCTGGTATGTCTGGCACCCTTTGGAGGCGACAAACTTGGATTTGGTTTAATGGGGGCTCCCCTTAGTGGTCGTAGTACAGCTCCAGCAAGCACACAGCTCTTCAGCCGTGTAAGAACATTATCAGTGGTACAACTTTCCTGCCAGCTCCAAACACCCACTGATCAGTGCTTATGGTGCTTATGTAAGACAAAATGCTTATACAAAATGTTACATGCAAGTTGTTTTTGCAAAAAAATATGGGGACTTTCATCCAAGACAGAGTATTATCCAGCATCCTGCCCACATCACATCCTCAGCTCCTGTGTGCTGGCACAAGCTGCTACCCAGTTCACACAAGCTATGAGAACAATGCTGAATGGTTTGGAGGGGTGATTCCTTTATCCTTAGCAGCCCTTGTTGCTCCCATTGAATCCCCCTGCACCTTTGCCAGCCATGCACAGGCATTAGAAGGTGCAGTGATCCATTTCAGAACTGCTGTCTGAACAAGCTGCACAAGGTCAGACTGTTTCATCTATCCACACAGACCTGTACCTCCAGACTCTCAATTGCTGTTCTCTAGCAAAATTCGCTTGATATACATGTCAGATATCTGACATTTCTTGCTCATCCACAATTCCAGGGATTGTTCTAGCAAGATACGGGCATGTCTGGAAGGAGCTAAGGAGATTCACACTCTCTACCCTGAGGAACTTTGGGATGGGAAAGAAATCCTTGGAGGAGCGAGTGGTAGAGGAAGCTGGATTTCTTTGTTCTGCAATCAAGTCTGAAGAAGGTTTGTCATATCCACAAGGATGGGGAAATCACATAAAAAGGCAATACAGTGATGCAGAGAGAAGTAATACTACAGCCACTCTTGGTTGCATGCAGTGCTCTCTTCCTACGCAAATGCATTGTTTCTAGTCTATATGCACTCCTTGGAGCCACTTCTACTTTGCACAGTGGGGATACTGTAACACTAACCCATTTGAAACAGTAAATAAATAGGAAATTGGAAATAGAGAGGTAAAGTAGAATTATTCCCAGAGCTGAATAACTCTAACTTTATGAAGTTTAGTGCAGCTGAGAGTTCACAGCCTGTCATCCAGACACAGAACAAAGTGTTACCTGTCAAGTCACAGAACAAACCTGCAACTCAGTTTTTCTTGGGAGTTTTCTCCTTTAAACATAGATCAACCAAATATTAGTAAGAATGAGATGATCTTCACTTCCTGAAGTGTGTTGCTTTGAGTGGTTTGGGGGCTTTTCCTCCTGGTGTCATCAAGGAGACATTTGTGTATTCTCATTGCTAACAGATGAGGTCCAACAGCTCGGTGTTGCTGAGCTTCATGGCTTGGTCTCCATTTCCATTTTCAGGTAAATCTTTTGATATACGTGTTCTTGTAAATAATGCTGTCTGCAACATCATCTGCAGCATTGTCTTTGGAGACCGTTTTGACTACGGTGATGAGACATTCAACAAGCTGTCAAAGTTGCTTCAAAATTCCTTGGATCAAGAAACTGGATTCCTGGCTGAGGTAAACCACAAGCTGTAAGAAGCTGCCCTCTATTGCTTGAGAGAATTGTGCTTTCATAATTTTTCTTTTTTTTTCATCATGTAATGTCTTCCCTCTCTCTCTCTCTCTGTGGGTCTCACACCCCAGCTTCTTAATGTGGTGCCCATTTTGGCACGCATCCCAGGAGTGCCACAGAAAGTCCTTGGAGCACAAAAGGAGTTCATGGACTACATAGATGTGCTCGTAAATAAGCATATGAAGACCTGGGACCCTGCTTACACACGAGATCTCACGGATGTGTTTTTAAAGGAAATGGAGAAGGTAGGGTGACACCACCAGACCCTCCAGGGTCAGGAGTAGTTTCTTTGCCTGTTCAAGCTTGTGAAGCTGACTTTCTTGTAGAGCTGTATAAAACCTCTTACCAACTAATCTCCTACTTTTTCGTTCCACATTGTATCTTGAGAAGAAATATGTTCTTCATGCCATAACCTCTTTTATTGTCTTAAGACACTATATTATCTGCTGATGTTCTTGTTTCCATTTTCTATCTTCACATTTCCTTCAGAATCTAGCAACTTCCTTCTTTCCAGCCTACAAAAATGTGAAGGCTTTTAAAAGGCAATGATTGAGAATTCACTAATAGTCCTAAGTTTGCACCAGGGAGCAAGTCAACGTTCAAGATTCTGTGTAATGTCAGTGCCTCAATGACTGGTGCCTCAAAATCAGTTACAAAACTGGAGCAATAGTTTGGCTTTTTGGTGTCATTGCCCTCTCCATAGCCTGTCTTCAAGTTATGATTTGAAACTACAGTGTCTCCTTTGGAATATATATATTTGAATTGCCTGCTAAGAACTAGTTCCCTAAATACCAGAAGGTCTAAATCTGAACTTCACTGAAATTAAAAGGAGTCTTTCCTTGAATTCAGTCAGGCACAAAGTCAGTATAAAATCAAACGTATTTGCATCAGCCCATCCATCCACCATATGTTTCTGCACATGGATTCACTAAATTTCAAGTGCCAGATGAGCAATATTAGCAAATTCTGCTTGCAAATCGCTTCCACCATCCAAGTCCTCAGGCTGGACTGCTGCTCTGCATAACAAACCCTGCCATGCTGGGGGTGTCGGGCACTTGCAGCCCATGTGTTGCCCCCTCTGAGCTCACATGGGCAGAGCAGTGTGACCCATGTTACTCTGCACTGAGCAGTACAACTTGGGGGTGGATGGGAGCCTGACCATACTGCCTCTTTTCACATCTCTCTTCTGTTCACTAAGATCACCTGATAAGCCAGTCTGATAAATCCCTCTCCTTAGTTAACTTTGGTCGAGTCAATCCCAAACTCCCTTTTCTGAGATCTTTTATTGGAATAACAGTTGAATCTTAAATGCATTATTAATCGCTATCCATATTACAACAGCATCTAAATATACAGAATAACTTAACAGAAGCTAGTCCCTAGGAAAGGGAAGTATAAAGAGGATTAAAAAAGACAAGCAGATGAACTCATGCAGAGAGCTTGTCATATCTCATATGCTAACAAATTTGAGCTCAATTAGCATTTGGATGAGAGACCAGTTTTGCTGAAAGTGGTGTTGCAGACTTAATAGGCAGCAATAATACCCTGATCCTTTTTTTTTTTTTTTTTTTTGGAATTGTAAGAAAATATCAGGGCAGGAGCAGTGAGAATCTGTAGTGCATAGCTAGAGGTAACCCCCTTAAAATAATGCTAATTTTGCATTTGCCACATCAATGCAGCCTCCTCTCTACTCTGTGGGTTTTATCATCTAATTAAACCTGAATAACTGTGTTCCACATCCTCTGGGGGAAGATGTTATGGTGAGTGGCAAGGGCCTGCTGTCTGCTTGAGCTGAGAGCACAAGGTGCTTACTTCTGTTCTGAGGACAGGTGTACCCTTTTTCTCTGAGTATATTGGAGGTGGCTGAGGACCTTCAAATACAGGAGGTAACAGGGTTACAAAGTACATCAGTCACGCTCAGACTGTTGCCTGTGTTGTGCTCTGGTCTCCCAATGAAAAGTGGAAACACACACTAAAAAATGGATCAGGTGCTTCTCAGTACTTCTCTGACAGTGGTCTTCTGGCCCAGCAAACACCCCAGCTCCAATCACCCACTTGTTTGCTCTCCCCAGGGTAAGGCAGCTGAAGAGAACGGTTTCCACCACAACAACCTTCGTCTGGTGACTGCAGACTTGTTTTCAGCTGGGTCTGAGACCACCTCCACCACTCTGCGGTGGGCGTTGCTGTATATGCTTCTCCACCCAGAAATACAGAGTAAGTCAGAAACTTACCTACAGAAGTGTGGCCTCTTCCCTTCAAGATTCATTTTTGTGCAAGGAGACTGGACATCTCTCCATGGTTTAGGGATTTTGCAATGAGGAACAGCTTTGGTGATTGTTGGTCTAGCAGAAACCAGGAGAAACACTTCCCAAACAGCTGTTCTGGCAAGGGGGAAGCCCTGATAAAAAGAATGGAGTTGGAAGGGCAAGTTTGCTCTCTCCTTAATTTTGAGTGCTTCAGCTGGGGACTTGGCAGTTGTCAGTGTGCCATCTTCCAGTATTTGAAATAGATGCTAATTTGTTTAAATTCTCTAATGCTGCTTGCCCAGGTACCCTTCAAGCTGCATAGAAGAGGTGTGAGGTAGCATGTCAAGTGGCAAGGCCTTTATTAAAGACACTCTGAGCAAAGAACAGCTATACAGAGACACCAGTCAACTGAAAAATTCCTTCCCATCTGGTTTCTATTCCTGTCTCTAACTACTTGCCCTGTTCTCACACAGTGCCTACAATCTCATGCAGCCAGTCTTCCTTCAGCTTGTACCAGCCCCTTCTGGTTATCTAATGGTCCTCTAATTCCTAATCTGTTCTGCTTTCAGGTAAGGTCCAGGCAGAGATTGATAAGGTGATAGGCAGACAGAGACCCCCCACCATGAAGGACCAAGCGAGCATGCCTTACACGAATGCTGTGATCCATGAAGTGCAACGCTATGGGGATATTATTCCTGCTGGGGTACCTCACATGACGTACCGGGACACCGAGCTGCATGGCTTCTTTATTCCCAAGGTGACTGTGACCAGATAAGAAATACAGCACCCTCTCCTTGTGCAGATGCCAGGCATGGGGTGGGGATGATCCCATCCAACTCTGTCACACTCCCACCCCTAATTACAGTCACTGTTGAGCACTGAAACAGGACATTTTGAAATGCTAAATTCAGGCAGATGGTCATATTTGCACTTTAGGCTTACAGTTGTTGTATGGGAACCGAACTGCAGTGGCAGCTCAGTGCAAGGGTTTCCTTTCCTCTCGATGAGCCGTGATGTCACTGCCTGTGTCAGAAGAAGTCTGACAGGCTCTCTCGAGGCACTCAATACCAGCTTACTGACTTTCCTGAGATGGTAGTAGTTAAATTCTAACCTCTGAAGCTACTCAAATGCCGTTGGCATTCAGACCAGTTCCACTGTGACAAGCAGCTGCCCTGGCAAGCAGTGGCAGTATTCAAGCCTGGAATTTTTTTCTTTTTTTTATTTTTTGTAGCCTTGTGGTATCTTCTCTGGTTTAGAACCTTGACATGTGAAACAGGAAAGCTTTGTAATTTTCCACGGTCCCTGTGAAAGCTGGGCTTTGAAGTCTATCAGTCAGCTTTTTCTCTGCAGCTATAAAACAAGCCCAGGAGCATCTGAGAAGCAGAGGCTGTTTCCACTGTGTAACCATGAAATTGGTATTTGCATGCAACAGCCTTTGAAAGGATACAAATTGCAAAAGTTCAGATGTTTCAGAGTGTAGGGCAGGTACCATATGCCATTGGAAAAGGGCCCTGCTTTACCTCTGCTTCAAATAAGATGCAGAAGTGGAAATGGGTGCCTTGTGCTGCAACATCAAACGATGGGTGCTATGAGATGGGAGACACGACTAAAGAGGGACCAGCACTGTTCTGTTGTGTCAAGATAATGCTGCTGTTCTCACCTAAGTTGTTTCCTCTTGGGGGGGAGTGCAGGGGACGACAATCATCACCAACTTGTCTTCAGTGCTGAAGGATGAGACAGTCTGGGAGAAACCAAATGAGTTCTACCCCGAACACTTCCTGGATGCAAACGGGCAGTTTGTGAAACCAGAGGCCTTCCTGCCCTTCTCAGCAGGTAAATCTGAGGGGAGGATCAAGCTGCAAGTCAGAAGCACAGCAGGAGGGCCATCTGTTCCCCCTGCGGCGATTCCAGCATGGATTGTTGCCCTCTTTAACAGATGCTTCCTACTCCCTCTCTTGCAGGTCGCCGTGCCTGTCTTGGAGAACAGCTGGCCAGGATGGAGCTCTTTCTTTTCTTTACCACTCTCCTGCAGAAATTCACTTTTGTGCTCCCTGAGGACCAGCCCAGGCCACGGGAGGATGGTCATTTTGCACTCACCAACTCCCCACACCCATACCTGTTGCGAGCTCTCCCAAGATAAAGGCACACTGGTCTCCTTTCACTTACAGACCACCGCCCACCCAAACTCTGTCAGAATCACTGCGGGTCTAGGCAGGATCATGCCGGGTTCCATCTCAAGTCTGTGCAGAAGGCCACATCTGTGTAAAGTAAGGATCTAGGCCAATATCTTGTTTAGCTTAATTCTAGTTGTGGCCCTTGAATCAGACAAGAGAGCTTCAGCTCCAACAACAAGGTAACATTTAAATGTAGTTACAGAGTAGAGCTTCTGAAAAATCTTACCATCCAAGACATACATGTCCCCTTCATTCCTTCCTGTTTATTACATACTCCTGTATGTTGCACAAATATTGCATTGTCTTAATGTATAGCCTCAAAGAAAGTAAGTTTTAATCCTGACACCCTTGTGCCACACACTGACTCCAGTAGGAGTAAGTACCAAGGAGTACATAAATAATCCATATGGTGTTTCAGCCACATAAGGTCAATTGTGAAATACAGACATTTCTATAAATACATTTAAAGAGAAATCCTGGTGTTTAGATTTACTATCTCCTCTGATTAAAACTGGGTTTTTTTCAGCATTACAATAGGCAGCTCTTGGGCAGGTGTGGAACTCAGAAAGGGATGGAGTTATACTGTTTGAAACTGTATGGCCATAGATTTCAGAGTTACCTTTCTCTTTCTTTCTGCAGTATTCCTGACAAATTGTTTTGCAAGATGTAAAGATATGTTGATGTTTAAATTAGTAGTAGCTGCCTTACCGCATCTGAAAAGACAATAGTACAAAGGAGTTCCTATGTATAACCACCACAAAAAAAAAATCTGAAATCAAGTGGACGTGTGCAATAGTAATTTTGTGTAATAGTAATTTTGTGAGCTATGAAAGCTATTGGATTATGCAAATACTTATTAACATAATTAAGATTTGTACTTCCGCAGGAACTGCACATTTATGCTTTTCATCTACAAAATAAGTTGAAAGAATAAAGGTGATGTGAGATCTTCTTTCTCGTCCCTCCTCTTCGTTGTTGCCTCATTCCTGCTGTGCTCCTGCCGCACATACTCACCTGAGATTTCTCTCCTCACACCCAGCACCACACCTGCCTCTTTCAAGATCGTTTCAGTGTTACTTTTCTGATCTGTTCAGTGACACTGAACGGAATGTTTTTGGGTTTATAGTGGCCAGCACATACCTAAGTGTGTTTAAAGAGAACTCAACTTCAGAGAGGGTCCCGGCATTCGTGTATTTGGATAAAAACGCGGGTACAGCTAGGGTAGGGACTGTGTTTCTAGCATGCAAGAGCGCGCTGAAAGCAAGTCCAGCTGCACGACCAAACACCAGCCGATTGCGGCGTTTCGGGGGCAAAGGGAAGGAATAGATGGTTTCACATCACAGCCCCAGCTCGGCCCTGAGGGAGGAGCGGGCTCTGAGGGGCGGGACTGGCCCGGCATACCCAGGAGGCGGTGCCAGGTAAGGATCCGCCCACCGGCTGCTCCGCCCACCGGCTGCTCCACCCCCTGTGGCAGCGGTGATTGACTTTTTCCGGCCAATCAGATGTGAGGTCCCGGCGCGGATGGCTGGAGTGGCAGCTCAGCCGGCCAATAGGAGAAGCCGCCGTGCCGTGCGCGCTCCCGCGGGCGGAGGGGACGGTGGCGGCGGCAAGATGGCGGTGGCGGGCAAGGGAGTGGTGTCGGCCGCTGTGAAGCCGATTTTTAGCCGGGACCTGGGCGAGGCGAAGCGGCGCGTCAGGGAGCTCTACCGGGCCTGGTACCGCGAGGT
This sequence comes from Orthonyx spaldingii, assembly GCA_013397795.1. Lineage (NCBI taxonomy): Eukaryota > Metazoa > Chordata > Aves > Passeriformes > Orthonychidae > Orthonyx > Orthonyx spaldingii. The sequence continues at coordinate 509,025 of VZTJ01000299.1, forward strand.
GCCCAACACGGGTGGGTGAGGGACGCGGGGCTCTGCCGCGCGGGCTCAAGGTCGGAGCGGCCTTAATGACATTGGCGAAGCCGACGGGCATGGCATGAACGAGTGAGCGTGTAGCGGTTTGTGGGGTTGAGCTGCACGTTGCCGGTGGAACAACTGCAGGACGACGTGGGTGACCGCAGTGGGTGTTGTGTTTCTCTTAGTGCACCTGTACCAGCTGGACATCACGGTGAGACAGGGGCGTAACAAGGTGCGGGAGATGTTCATGAAGAATGCCCACGTTACGGATCCACGGGTGATAGACATGCTGGTTATTAAGGTACAAGCAATTACTTCGGATTTGTTGAAGCTGCAGAAAATGTGGATGATTGGTGGGGAGTGTGATGGAGGAGAAGGACAAATTTGTACCAGCCTGTCTGTAGAGTGGTTGTCTCTTGCAATTGGATTGGTTTATCTATGTCAGCAAACCTGCTGATAAGGGATGAGGCTGCTTTAGAATTCAGCAAACTGGCCGTTAAAATACTAAATTTGTTGTTTATTTTTGTTGCTTGCTTTTTCTAACAACCGCAATCAAAGAAAGGGGAAATAGGTGCTGCTCACTAGTTTACTATTAAAAATTAACTTTCTACCCTCTACAGTACTTCCTTGGATTGGAAAATTTTTTTTTCACTGATTCCAAAACATATTTTCCAGTGTCAGTACTTGGTGGGAGTCTGGTTTTGGGTGGCAGAACACTCCGGCTCTGTAACACATCTGTTTGTGTTACAGGCCTGAGAGGCCTGTCTGCTTCAAAGCAATAATCAGCACACCAGGCTTCAAAATGTGTCTGAGCAACAGTAACTGACCTCTGCAGTTCTAATGCATTAGAAAGCTTCCCACCAAGGACTGCCATGCTCACCTGTTTTGTTTCCCACATTTCAAGACAATTATTCTGTCTTTACATGATGGAAAAAATCAGGAAACAGAATCCTAGATAGTATGGTAGGTGACAATTCCAGGCAGTCCCATTTTGCTCTGTGCTACCATCCTGCAAAACCAGTACAAAAGACTGGAGTCACGAAGAAGTTGCACATCTCTGTGGCAGTGATACTGGTACAAAGCATTTGGCAGCAGTTAATTTTACAGCTAAAGTGTTGCTGTTCACACAAATTCAGTAGAGGTGCTCTAAAGTTAGGAATGTTGTGTAGAATTCTGTGGGAGGTGCTGATCATGAAAGAAACAAAGCAGGTTTTAAGAAGAGGACAGAGTCTCTTGCCTGTTTCACAGGGCTGGGAAGCTGTGCTGCAGAGACATCAACCTAAGTCCCAAAGCAGGAATGGTATATTTGTGTCACAGTGTAGGTAATGCATGCAGGCTGTAGGAGTACAGAATTGTTGATGCAGCTGTTTTTTTACTTAGGTGTTTTTAAGTGCATTCAAATAACTTTCACAGTGCTGTGTGGTTAGACTGGGGCTCTAACTGAGAACTAGTCAAAGATTCTTTTGTCTGTGTGCAGGGAAAAATGGAGCTTCAAGAAACTATTCACGTCTGGAAGCAGAGGACTCACATCATGAGGTACTTCCACGAGACAGAAACCCCGCAGCCTAAAGACTTTCTGTCCAAATTCTATGCGGGACACAATCCCTGAGAAACTGACTCTATGTCTTCCTGCCTTATGAACTTAACAAATAAAGTTCTGTACAATAGAAAAAAAAACATAAAAAGAGATTCTCTAGCATCTTAGGGGATTAATCCAGAGCATGTGCAAGTGATTATGATCTGTTTGAAAAGCTGTAATTTCCTAATTTTGCCACTGTGTATTTTCAGTGGATGGCATTTATCCCATCACTTGCCCTGGGGTGTCTGCTGAAAAACCACAACACAACCTGGCTGTGGGGCTTTGTGCTTAGCCTGCAGCCCCATCCATAGGTGTTAGCTCTGTGAGGAAAAGAGCAGGCCTTCAGAAAAGCCACTGTACTCACAGGAATATGCTTGTGCTTGAGGCTCATCTGTATTCATGCATTGTCTTGCAATTTCTTGCTATGACTTTGTTGACCTTGTGTTTTTTATTGGACACTAGTCTCCTTAGTTCCTCACAGAGAATATATAAAATCCAATAGGCAAATAAAGCCTTGTGCTGTAAAACGTCAGCAGAGTTAATTTTTCTGCTGTAAAATGAAATCACCTGGAGAAAGAGGGGTTTATACTGTTTTCTAGAATAGGAAGGCTCTGAAGCCTGGCATCCTACCATCACCTCCCTCCACTGAATCAGGAATCACTAGTTCTCTTTTGAGAAAGGTAAGAAGAATTTATTCTTTCACCAGTCAGAATGGATTTTCAGCAGGTAACTTGGTGCTGGAGCTTCCTGAGATGTGACCAGCACTGGATGTTTGTAATACTCTCAAACTTAATTTTATCCAGCCTAAATAAACTTTTTATCTTGCCTAAATACTGGGGCTTTCTTCCCCATATGAGGATTGTAATACAGCGCTCCTCAGGGATGTGTACAGAGCTACCTTGGGGCTTCAGGGCTGGCATGTTTTCAAGGACAGGGTTGACACAGCCAGGAGGGGCCCAGGAGGGACTGTGGGATAAAGCAGTGATAAGGAATTTGGCAGCATGTAAGACAGGAGCAGGTACATGTTTGGCTCCCAAGAGCAGATGAACTGGTACAACCACTTCTGAGGGGGCAACTCAGATACCAAGTGACTCAAGAACCTGACAGCTGCCTTCAGCTACAGCTCTTAGGGTTACTCAGATTACAGGCTCCCTTTTCTCTAAGTAGCCATGCTGCAGAGTTACTGAGCAAACATTAAAAGCTGTGCCAAAGAAGAAGGGAACAAATGTCGCTGTTGGAACTATACACTGTTCCCAATTCAACAGCAACACCAATAAGAAAGGGAAACGTGGGCAGTCAAGAGACCAGATCTAGTGACCAGAAACCATGAGACACTGGGGCAATGCTGGCTTAAGAAAAATAAATAATTGACCAGTCTCTCAAGGTTTCCATTTGAAAAAACAGCTGGTCTGATGTGACTGAAGATACTCTTCATGTGCCCTAACAGCAGAGAAGACCTTTTAAGTCTACTATGTAAGGATTTAAATGCAATAGTAAACACTTCTATGAAAACAGGAGTTGAAGTTTGTACAGTTAAGAAAACAAATATGTTAGGGTTCTTCCAGAAGGAAGTACTGAACTACCTAGGAAATAACAGATGCTTGGAGCCAGTGTTCAGAGATTAAGTGCTAGAAAACACACAAGTGAGTTCATTTGCCACTTGTGATAACCTTTTACCAAAGCCACTCAAAGTTTTAACTGTGATGATAATACTGTATTTAATCTTCAGTGAGGTGAAGTTAATGACACAGCCCCCATCAGACACAAGTGCTAGGTTGTTGAACCACTGTGCCATTGTTGATGTACACTCCATTCTGTAACAGGGCTGTGTTGTGGGGCTGCTGCTTCCCCTAGGATTCCCCATGTCCTGTAGATCAATACTGAGTGACTGAAAGGACTCAGAAAATAAATATGAGGAGAGGCTCCCTACTGAAACAGACATACAGAGGTAGAAAGGTTAAGACACAAATGTTAGGACACAGGCAAATATTGTATAAAAACACAAGACCAAAGTTGTACATGTCAATCTCTTGATCTTTAATTAAGTGTTTCCCATGTTGCTAATTACAGGCATCCCAAGCAGTCTTTGATGAGGTGAGCATGTGCAAGGACTCAGGGCCTATGAAGCACTTCCTTCAACCCTGATCTACAGATTTCCATCACACAGAGATGTGCAGGACACTCACTGGCAAAAGGGGATACAAAGCCCCCTGTCCTGTTTAGGAAGGACAAAACACAGGTGACAGATGTTGGAACCATTGTTTTGTCAATGGCTTTTTCCCTTCTGTTCTTCTGTTCCAGTGCTGCAAATAGAAAAACAAGCTGTGACTCTTCAGATACACTATTGAGCTGCAGTCTGTATCCTCCTCCCCAAACTACACAAGATGGGGTTTACATAAAGGGAGTTTCCAACAGGCCAGTGCAGTCTTTACAATCTTAGTTTCTAGCCGCACAGTGCATGCTGGAAAATCCCTTTATCAACTGGAATACATCCACCAAACTGATTATAAAGGAACACTATTTACAACTTCTCTAAAACAGCTTCTTTGTTCTACAAAGAATCAAATACACCCAAACTCAAATCTTTACACAAGGCCAAGCCAAACAATAACATAAGTAGAAAGTGTAGCATATAAAGGTGCAGATAAAGGTGAATTATTTCCACTCTTCCTTTCTACAATGAGTCTGAGTGATCCAACTACTCCAGAGATCAGTGCTGTAACTGTTTGTTCTGATGGGTTCTGGAATTCTCTTAAATTGCTCACCTATATCAGAATTTCAGACTGATTCTGTTCTAAAAGAGCCATTTTGTGAATTAGGAGATGACTTTTAAACAGGTAAACAAATAAAACAAAATCATAGAATTGTTTAGGTTGGAAAAGACCTATAAGTTCATTGAGTCCCAGTTGTTAACCCAGCACTGCCAAGTTCACTGTTAAACCATGTCCGTAAGTGCCTCATCTACGCCTCATTTAAATAACTCCAGGGCATGTGATTCCACTGTTTCCCTGGGCAGCCTGTTCCAATGCTGGACAACCCTTTCCGTGAAGAAATGTTTCCTAATATCCAATCTAAACCTCCCCTAGCACAACCTGAGCTCATTTCCTCTTGTCCTATCACTTGTTACTTGTGAGAAGAGACCAACTCCCACCTGGCTACAACTTTCTTTTGGGTAATTGTACAGTGTGGTAAGGTCCCCCCTAAGCCTCCTTTTCTCCAATCTAAACAGCCCCAGCTCTCTCAGCTGCTCCTCATGATACTTGTGCTCCAGACCCTTCACCAGCTTCCTGCTCCTTTAGTTGTGTAATGTAGTAACACTGAAGTCCCTCTGCTGTCTTACTGACTACAGTTTATTTCTGATTCAGCTGACAGGATCTAAAACACCATCAGCTTTTCCAGTCTCTAAGAAGTGCAATGGTGTGGAGATTTCACAGATACCAGTCTGGCCTACTCTGGTACAAAACAAAAGAGTTCATAGCCAAAGGCAAGTCCGTGTCCATGTGTTTAACTGCCAGTATGTCTTTTTAGCTGTTGCTGGCTGTATTTCCTTGTCTGAGATTCTCCTCCCTGCCCCAAGCCAAACGGGAAGCAGAAATAATTAGATTGCTGGCGTAGTTAATGACATACCCCTTAATCATCGTCATCATCATCCTCTGGGACAAAGATATCATGTTCTTCAAGTAAGGCTGCAAAGTTCTTACTGATCTGAGTACCGACATACAGGAAAGGGATCACGACGCTGAACACTCTGAGGAGTCCGAAGGGCGTCTGCAACGAGTCGATTGCAAAAGGTGGATCTTTACATCCCAGCAACTCGCACTTTGGCTGAACCGGCGCAGGAGCGCGGAGGGCCCGGGGAGCGGCAGAAAGAATGCTCTGCCGTCCCTAGCGCCGGTCACACATCGCGCTTTATTACAGCATCGGAGTATTATAAACACTCCCGCACCAGCGAGCGGCGAGGCCGGCGCAGGGAACACCCGCGGCTTTGGAACAGGGGACGCGGGAGACACGGGCCGGGCCAGCCCCGCCCGCTCGGGGGACCCGGGTCCGCCATCGCCTCCCTCCCGCTTCCGCATCCCCGCCCACAGCCGCGCCGCTCATTGGCCCCGGCCGCTGTCACTCACCCGCGGCGCCCCGCCCACAGCAGCTGCGCCCGCTCCCATTGGCCGCCGCTGCCACCCGTTGCCACCGCCCCCGCCCGCTCGCCCCTCACTCACCTTAACCGGCTTGGGCAAAATGGCGCCGCTGCGGGTGACGGTGGCGCCCCNCGCCCGGCTGCTGCTGCCATCGTCCCGCCTGCCCCGAGCCGCGGCCGAGCCCAAGCGTCACCCGGGATCTCGCGAGGCTTGTGGCGAGGCGGCGAGATGGGCGGTGCGCATGCGCGGGGCCAGGCCTCGCCCCCCCACCCTCACTCCCCGGTGTGGGGGCGTTTCTCGGTGCCCCGGGGGCAGCGGGGACTCTCCCGCCACCTCCCGTGAGGGGAAAATCGGGCCGGGCAGGAGTGGCCAGGTCCTGCAGACACTGCAGCCCGGGGGCTTTACGGCTCCATTGGCAGCGCACGGGCTACAAATCAAACCGGTTTATTCGGCTTCACGGCATAAAATACAAACTCTAAACAAAGTAATGAGATGGGTAATACAAGTTCCGCGTGTAAAACAAACGCTAAACAATGTCATGCGATGTATAATACAAGTTCCGCGTGTAAAACAAACGCTAAACAATGTCATGCGATGTATAATACAAGTTCCGCGTGTAAAACAAACGCTAAACAATGTCATGCGATGTATAATACAAGTTCCGCGTGTAAAACAAAGGCGCATGCAAAACCGCCTCCTAAAAAAAGTAACACGTCCTACCTAAAATAGAAGCACTTGGAAAGGCAGGAGTTGCTTGTAGTGTTTTCCAGGTAATTGTGCAGAAAGAACACAAGGTTGGTGCTGGTGAAAGATGCATCCCTGCATTTCAGTGGGGTTTTTTTCAGCTTCTCTGCAAAGGCAGCCGATAGAGGTAACATTGAGGGGTCACTACCTCCCACAATATTAGTGCAGTAGCTACTGTACACAAAATGTCTGATCTTGGTCATGATTGTCCACTACTTGGCTAAGAGGGGCCACGGGTAAAACCTTCAGGTTGTTCTTCACCTGGACTCAGTGGAAAACATCACAGTTTTACAAAAAAAAGATATGCAGAAATAATATATCACGGGCTCAAATCTGAAATGCCAGCCTCAGAAAAATGTAAGGATTTAAACTATTTTAGCAGAACTGGGAGACCTTCTCAGCACAGCTTACAAAGGCCATGTCAGAAATGCCCTTCCTTTTTCAGTCTTCAATTTCTTTTAAATTTTAGCACTTTTCTCTCATTGCTTGTACACTAAAGAAAACTATTAGAAAAGGATCTTACTTCAGTACTTCAAGAAAAGTATCCATTCAACTTTAGTTTTCAGCTTCCCGTTTGCCAAGGAACCTGTTCGGTGCTGCCCCAACATTCTCTATTTTTAAAAATAAGAAGTGAAAGTGGAGGCAGGAGGTGAAACAGTCCAAACCTGAATGACTGGAGAAAAACCCTGGGTGGCAATCAGTCCTATTTTGCTGCCGGGGACAATGCGCAGTGAAAACTCCCTGCCTTTCCTGTAACAATCTCTGGCTGCAGAAAGACAGACAGGCTGCTCCATTAGCCAGCTGAATGTTCAACCTCAGGAAGCTGAAATCCTGACCTCCTGCCTGGGGGCTGCTTCAAAGGCGCTCACTGCCAGCACAATAATTCAGCTGGGCTGGTTTGACAGCATCCATCTCTGAGGAGGCAGTGCAGCACTCCGGTGCTTCCTGCCTAATGAAGCAAGTGGCAGTGGTCATTAAAAAAACCTGTACTCCCATACAAATCTGGGCATGGTTCCAATTATGGCCCTTTTCACTCTGAAAAGGTCCAACCCTGCTACAATATAGGGATGGTGAGGAAGCCCTGATCAAGCGCATCCAAAGTCACGCAGTGTTTTGCAGACCTAGCAAAGGCCCAGGCATGGATGGCTGGGCCGAGCACAAATGTGGATCAGGATTCAGCCATTTTCTTGTCAGTGCTGCAGAATAAAACACAAAATTACTCCAAATGCGATCAGACAGAAAGCAGAGTGTGGTGCCTCACTTGCAGGATTTGGGATTTAGTTGAGATATGTGCTAATGCAAAGGTAGGTAGCATGGAAATTTTGCCATTTGAATGGGATAGATTAAAGCATTAAATATAAGCTCTTTAGTAGTGTTACGAGCACAATCCTGGCTTATTAAAACAAACTAAGCTTCTTAAAAATGAAACTGCCCTTAAATTAATAATACTGTTTCAGTTCCAGTTCTGACAGAACTGGCTTTGTTAATTTATTTTCCCTTTCAAGTCGCTCCCAATTCTTGTGTCTCATGTAGGAACTGCCACTACATTTTGATTTGTTTTGGGAGTTGAGTCTTTACTGTCAAACTGCCTTATGTTAATCTGAGACATCAGGAATATTCTCTCTGTATTACACTAAAAAAAATAACCACAGGAAAATGCTTGACAAATTTGACCTTCGTCCCAAAATACTCATGCTTAGAGCAAGGAGGCACCAAGTAGTGAAATCCCCTAATGCTGCTGCCCTGGCATGGGAGAGGGGACACATCTGCAGCCAGGAATGCTGCAGTACTGAACTCTTCAAGCAGCAGGTAGGGAGACAGAGCTAGTCCCTATGGCCAACCAGCAGAGCTGCTGATGAAGCTTGGGCCTTGCCCCATCTGCTCCTGATTTTTCTGAACTGTTTTCACAAAAGCAAAACAAAAATAATCCTCCCAAACTTGAAGACCCTTATTGTCAAGTAATACAGCCACGAACTGGAAAGGACTGGACTGCATTACTTGCAACTGAAGGTTACACTCTCACTGCCCAAAGTCATATTTGTAACAGCTAATTTAAGATCTGATTTCCTCTAATATACAACTGAGCCATAAATAGGCAAGAGGCTGGAAGCTCATCATCCAAAACTACCAGAGATATATTTTCAAAGGCACCAGGGGCTAATAGAATTAATTTGATTTCTGCATTGGCTATCTCTACTGGCTATTGCAAAGTAGGAAGCTGAGTGTGTTTAAGTCCAGAAAAGTAAATAGGTTCCAGCCAGTCATGACCTGAAATGGGCTTTTGCTTTCCTAGCAAAGCTCCTTAATAAAACAGGGCAATAAAAAACAGGTTTAACATTTTTAAATGGGAAGCATGCAACTACTTCACTTTCTTTTTTTCCCCTGAAAAGCAACCCTTGCCAAGACAATAAGGGAGATTTTTAAACCCCATCCCAAGGGTGTTTTAGTCCCTGGACTTGGCACCCACCTACTTGTACCATGTGCCTTGTGGCCAAGGTTTCTGACCTACTGATGGACAAGTTTTTTTCCATAGTGAGGCAACAGGCATGCCTCCCTGCAGCCCTCCCAGCCCGCTGGGAGGACAGGATGTGCTGCAGAGATCAGCCAAGCAATGCTGACTTGAAATCAGAGGGAAGCGCCAGCAGGCCAGTGCTGGTTTGGTAGAAGGCAGCAATGCGGCTTTGACGCTGGAGAGGCGAGCCCAGACACTGCCAACACCCGCAACTCACTCCCACACCTTCACTTCTCCTCCTGAGACCAGCCCTCTCTTCCTCCCCACTCCTTCAAAGCCTCTCCTCCAACTGCGCAGCACTGCCAGAAGCTGGGCAGAGCCACTACACCGAGAGAGGCCCTCCAGGAGTGTGGCTCTGAACACCCTCCTGGGCAAGCAGCCTGATGAGCTGACTGAGCCCACTTTGCTGGGGCTGTGGTCTGAGCAGAGGCTGAAAAATTTACTTCTGGCCAGGCAAAGAGGCTTTAGCATCCCTGTTTTGGAACAGGGAAACTTTGACACAGAGATACAAACAGGCTTGGTTACCGCTTGACAGAGTCCACATCAGCCCTAGGGAGCTTCTAGGAAACTCCTGGTGTTCTTGCTGTGGCTTCAGGCCAAGCTCCATGTCTCCATTTCAGCCGTGCTGCTGAGTATGAGCACCCAAAGAGACAGTTGCAAGACCATGATATCCACATTCTGAAGGATTTAGCTGGGAGAAGGGTTAGTGCAGATGAAAGTAAAAAAACAATGCAAGAGCCATAGCTGCTGGGCCAGCAACAGCTGCAGGGGCTCACACATCCTGTAGGGAGAGAGGAGCAAGGCTAGAGGCACGCGCCAGGGCCAGTGGCCTGTCGGAGGCACTTCACAAGAGCCCAGCCTTATCTGCTGCAAAAGAACAAAGGCAGAAGGGCTTTGGCACAAGACCACAGACAGTAATAAGCATTGACCAAAAGCAAACTTCCACACTGAGAAATGAAACAAAAAAAAGTGGTGAAGGAGAGGTGGGGGATGAAACACCTGGAGCATCCACCATGTCAGGACAGCAAGTGGCCAAGCCCGTTGACTGAGGTTCATTGCATACATGCTAATTTGGGCAGCTCCCATCTCCAGCAGAGAGAGTTTAAATAAGGGTGACTTCCCTTTACACACTCTCCAGCTGTATAAAGCCTCATAGAAATGAAATGTGAGGTTTTGGGGAGATTTGAGTCCCTCCCAAGTAAAACATACACACACTGCACACCCAGCCAGTGAGAGCTGGAGGAAAGCAGCATCCCTCACTTCACTCTTCCTGTGTGTGGGACAGGCTGCTGGGCATCAGCTGGCCAGTGACTCGCGTCCTGTGCTCCCAGTCACGGGTGTCCCCTCTTCTGCCTCTCCTGCCACTCCCGTCTCAGCACCGCGATCTCCTGCCCGTACCAGTTGTGCAGCTTGGAGAAACAGATCGTTTCCGGGGACACTGGGCTCTCCAGCAGGCCTGGTGAGAGGCCAGGCACTGGGCATCCTGTGGCGCTGCTGGCAGCCGAGCGCCGGCGTGGAGGCAGGGGCGGGGGCTTCGTTTGCCCCCCATCAGGGTCAGTGCAGGCGGCCCCACTGGCGACACAACCTCCACTACCCCATGTGGAGTAACCATTCTCCAGGGTGGTGGGCTTCTCCTGGAGAGGCAGCAAGGCAGGGTTGGAGAGATGCCTCTTCCTGCTAGAGGAGGAGGACCTCCGTGGAGACTTACGGCAAGCGGCCAAGCTCTTGCAGGCCTCCTCCAGCTGCTTCTCCAGCTCCCTTACCACCAGCCGCATGTAGTCGAAGCTGGCCCGTGAGAGTGCCTTCACCCAGGCCTCCATGGCAGCCTGCCCATCGGCCACCAGCACATAAGCCCTGGCACCAGCATCATCAAAGCGGATGGCAAAGGCGAACTCCTCAGCGGCCTCGCACAGCTCCACGGTGCAGCCCTCCAGGACCACCAGCCCCACGGGCTCCCGGCTCTCCCGCTCCTCAAAGTAGAAGAGGAGGTTGCCCTTGAGGACAAACCAGCGGCGCTGGTAGGAGGTGCCATGGTGGTGGTGCCGCTCCACCCGCTTGCGCAGGAAGCCGGCGTGGTCGGCGGGCGAGTCGCAGGTGGCGTAGTGGGCCACGCTCCGCTCATTCAGCTTCATCACCCTGCCTAGGAGCAGGGGAAGAGAGGGGGAAAAGGTTACCTTGGTGTGAGGAGTACATCACTGGCCCCACCAGAAGAGGCCTAATCCTGCCCCCAGGGAAAAGCAGCCCTGACTCCAGCAGTGTCTAACCCAGCAGGTACACCTGCAAAGGGGAGGCTGGTTCCTTGCTGCTGCAAAGAGGAGGTCACTACCAGAGCCTCACCACCCAGACACCTGCCGTCTCTGGGAATGCAAACACTGCTGTTTCATTTCTTATTCCACAAGTGACCTACTTTGCTGATTTTTCATGGGGCACATCAAAGAAATTTGCCTCTCTGCCTGTGAGGCATTCATTTTGCTCTCTAGTAGAAGGCAGCGTAAGGAGTGTTTCAGACCCAAGGGCTCTGCAACTTACAGTTCTGCACCATTTCCCTACTCCCTGTCTCCAAGCAGGACCACCCACCCCCAGCAGCTCTCCGGGCAGCAGAACTCCCAGCTCCAGCAGGTTCATCAGCAGTGGGGTGCAAGGTGCCGTACTAGCTGTGCAGGTCAGACTGCAAACCCTTGCTGTCTTCCTTGGCCAGGCTGCTCCCTCGCCGAGGGTCTCTGAAGTTTCAGCGTGATGAACCCCATCCTTTGTTGGAGGAAAAGGTGTGAGAGAGGGAGTTACAAACCAGAACGGTTTGGGACTGACAGAACTAAGAGCTGCAACACTCCCACCCCAGAAAGCCAGGGTCCTCAGTGCAGGCAAGCTGCACTGGAAACCAGGATGGCAAAATTGGGGGAACATGCACTGGCTTCAAAGCCTGAGCCCCATCCCAGCTCAGACCAGTGCTCCTGTGGGTTTGTTTTCTGGCTCCTGGGTTTGGTTTGGGTTTATTAAAAGAAGAGAAGAAACGTTTTGTAGAAGCTGTCACTGCCCCATTTGTGGAGGCCCTGTGGCAGGCAACGGGGCAAGTTGAGGAGGACAGAGCCTTGAAGGACAGAGCCAGCACAGCCTTTGTGGATTGTTCAACTGGAAAAGGATTTCCAACCACTAAAACTCCACACACAGAAATATGCAGAAAACAAACCACAGCCACCACTCCCCGGACAGATCTGTGCGCTAGGAGCTTCCCACTGCTGAGCAACATCCAGAATCCCTCCCGGAGCCCTTCTCTCTCATCGGGTCTTGTGGGGCAGGGCTGAGGACACAGGGGCACCGACCCCGGTTGAAAAATGCACAAGACCCCGAGCAGACACAAGGGAAGGCTGTGCCCTGGAGGTGCCTCCAGCCTGGCACACTCAGGTTGCGGGCAGCCGGGGTGGCCCGGGCCGGCCGTGAAGCGAGGGGGCCGTGGGGGTCCCACGTGTTCAGCGCTGGGCTCTGTGTCTTTGTGTGCGGGCGCACGCCTGTGCAATGGGGCTCCGTGTCTTTGTATGTGTGTCTGCCCCTCCGTGTGTGTGTTCGCCCCTCCGTGTTTGTGTCCGGCCGTCCTGTGCCGGGACCCCCGCGCCCGCCCCC
>VZTJ01000300.1:11373-54857 GCA_013397795.1 Orthonyx spaldingii
TCTTTCTCTCTTTCTCTCTTTCTCTCTTTCTCTCTTTCTCTCTTTCTCTCTTTCTCTCTTTCTCTCTTTCTCTCTTTCTCTCTTTCTCTCTTTCTCTCTCTCTCTCTCTCTTTCTCTCTCTCTCTCTCTTTCTCTCTCTCTCTTTCTCTCTCTCTCTTTCTCTCTCTCTCTCTCTCTCTCTCTCTCTCTTTCTCTCTCTCTCTCTTTCTCTCTCGTGGTATTACACCATAAAGAAAGGATAATTGAAGCGTGGTTTGCCCATAGAGGGGTCAGAGTTTAAGATGGTATCCTCTGGCAAAGTTACTCCCAGGACCATCACTGAGAATGACAAGGGTATTAGGGAGACTGAGTGCAGTTAAGAACACTGTTAGCTAAGTTTACCTTAAGCTGGCTTTTAGATATCCAAGACTTGGTGACAGTTTGTATTCTGCATAAGTAAAAGCAGGTAAGAGTGTCTCTAAGCTGTCTCTAAGTGTAGCAAAGGAGGCTGACTGTTGCTTCAGGTGTGTTTTCCTGGAAAGAAAACATAAGTGGAGAAAGGAAGGAGATCAAAGACCGCTGTTGTGGAAATGCTGGAGAAATTTGTTGGAAGGTAAGGGTGGCATGTTACAGAGCACCAGCAGGAAAGAAATGAAAGAAACTGTGAGAGACAGTTCCAACAACTGCATGATTGACTGTGTTGAAGAAAAATAGCAGGATAAATTGCATAAAGTACTAATATTCAGCTTGGATCAAGGAAGATGTTTTAAATTGATGAAAGAAACTTGTAGAGGTGAGAAACAAAAGGTTCCCAGGAGAGTCTCTAAAACGACATAGAGGGGGTGGCCTCCGTGCTGGGGTTTGTGAACAGTCTAGTTTGGGAGGTTAAATATTAAAGGAAAGAGAATGACAAGAAATTGGGTATATTTTCCTGAGAAAAAGACATCTTTTGGCGCAATTATGTCTATGCATGTATATGCCTGATAGTACTATTCTAATAGTTGAACTCGAGCAATGGAACTGATGGTAGTATATCAGCCTTAGAAGATGAAATCCCAGCAAATTTTATTTAAAAAACGTGAGTGGGAAGTGAATAAACCTTATGGAATATGCCCTAACACAGGGCAAGTCAGCAGTGTGTGCTGAACTCTAAGAATCCCCATGAGAGTGTCTCATGTCACGAGTGAATACCAGAATGATGCAGGTGGGATGAGGAGTCTGTTACAGCCTGGGCCCTATGTGACATTTGATAGCAAAATTTTATATTTTTAAAAAAGCTTTTTTATTCCTGTTTTGCTTTTCTGATACTTTAAAATGAAAATTTCATGCAGCCTCACCACCCTCAAAAGAAATCACTGAACAAAGCCAAATACAACTATTAGATAATACCAGTTGCTGAAGATGGGAAAGAGTAAATCTTGTACTTTTGTGCAAAGATTGGGGATTACAGACAGGGAAATGGGGGGATGTAGTTTGTTCTGTCATTGATGTAAAAAATTCTGGAGGAAAACAGATGAGAAACTTGTGTCTGCCAAACGAGAAGAGAGGACAGACCACAGGAGGCTACAAACATAGAATATTTAGCTGGAATCTCACTGATTTTTCCAGGATAAAGCTATGTGGGGAGCAAGCTGAAAGAATAATTGAAGATGAGAATAAAAGAGAAGTGAAAGGAAATGTTGAATTTTAACATTTCTTTTCCAGTGGCTGAAAACAATGCTTAACAAGATGCAACGACACAACAGAATACATTTTCATGGTAAAAAAACAAAGGGGGGGACTTTCCTGCAACTCAATAGCAGAAACGAAAATTGAAGGTTGAAGCTTGGATTGGTCAGGGCAGACTGTGCAATGGCTGATTGTTGCTGAAGCATAAAAAGGATCAATATCTTTAAGGATTCAGTGGCAGTAAAATTCTACTAGAGTCTTCAAAACAGACAGCAGCCATGGATGTTAATAAATGAGAGTTCACAGGGTAACAAATAAACTGGCAGATGATGATATTTGGGAAAGTGTGAAAGAAATAGGTCAGGGAACTCTGTGCTTAAGGAAGACCAGTTAAGTGAATGGCCTTATTGATGAGTGTGGCAAAACAAACTGTTCTAGGAACTAGAAGGGCCATAACAAGGCATGACTGCTGAAACAAAATGTCAGCTTCCAGAGCAGTTTTAGATTTGAAAATGGATCACACAGCTGTGGGGAAGGACATCATTCATATAAATACAGGCAGCTGACGACCAGGAGTAAGTTTTGATGTGTTGGGCCATCCTCACTTTTTCACACAGAGCTTTTGTATACAGCATGTTCCTTTGAAACAAGTGCAAGTTTATTGGGAAAGGGACAGACTAGGGCACAGATACCCAGCTAGTTTTTTTAAAACCCCCTATTTGTTTGATAGTTCAATATTTATGAAAAACAGTGCTGTTATGGATAACATTTGTGACCACCAGTGTTCACTTCATACAGGGGGCAGTGAAAAAACCTGGCATATTTCCAATTCAGTGACTGATCAAATGAGAATGTTGACAAGTTTTGTCACCCAGTTGCCAATCCTAATGTCCCTCTATGCAAATCCAAATACCTTCACTAAGTTAAAGGCATATTTGCAGCAAATGTTCCATTTGTTGTTCATTTGATAAATAAAATTTTGTTTTATGGAATATGAAAATGACATTTGCCCTCTATAGTTTACTATTTTTAAGTTATTCAAGACACCATAGAAAATGTACCATATGAGGCTGTATGTGAGTGCTTTGGATTTGGTTTTGAGAGATCTCCCTCCTTTTATGAGGAACATCCCAGGCTTTTTGGCGTGAATTAGCAATCCAGGTATATTGGCTTGACTATATCCATGCTGAGGATGGTAAGTGGGAAATATGGGTGGGGTTTAATTTGGGGTGAGTTCATTCATTATGCCCAAAGCAGCCAGTGCTGCTCTCCCACCCCAGAGGAACTATACCTCTGAGGGGTGGTGATACAGCAAGGCTGTGTCACGCCTGCCTACTAATATCTATAGTCAGGATGGTTTAATCAGCAAGGTTCTTCATATAGAATGAACTTTTCTAAAATTGTGGGAAAGGTGAAGTTACCAGAGGGAAAGTTCATCAGTTTTATTGGAATAACAGCTTAATTATGGCTCCCTGCATAGGCCCTATGGTATTAGGGTGTCTTTTTAACTTTCATTACTGGTCATGCTTCATTTCTCTTTGATTAATTAACCCCATTTACCAAGACAGGAGCTAAAGTAAAGGGTAAAAAAGACATTCTTATACTAGGCTTAATGTCTACATGACTTTTTTTCTACTATGACCTAAAACTAAACGCCTGTATTCTCATTTAGGGTCTTCTTATTTTTCTTACAATCAGCTGATATGACATGTTCAATCACAGCATATTTTTAGGGGGTTTGAATGTATTTATTTTTTCCTCCCAAGTATTGCTGTGTGATACCTGTTTGTCACTTCAGGAATATAACATTGTTCCTTCTGTCTAGTAGCTTCTCTTATAAGAATTCTAAATTTCTAAGTACTCTGAAGTTACTAATTTAAGAAGTACAGGGTTTTTAAAGGACAAGTATCAGTAAGATTTTCTAGTACCTTCTGGCTGTCCAGAGTAGTTTCCATCCTTTCACAGAAGTTGCAGATACACCTCCTGTTTCTCAGTGTTTGATGACTGCTAAACAGTGATCCTCAGATACCTCATTATCTCTTGTGTGAGGGCTGTGTGGTGGCCAAGGAGCCTCACACCCTGTGTGCTCTACAGGCAGGGATGGCCTCTGGGCTATCACCTCTGGGAATGAGCTGACTTCTTGTGAGCTTTCTCTGAGGCGGGGATAGATCTCTGTATTCATAAGACATCGTTAGTAGTTAATAAAACCCAGTGTCAAGTGTGGTTTAATTATGCTAATTAAAAAAAAAAAAACAACAAAAGAAATGTGTTGTGAGAGAACTCTTAAGTGATTATTGTGTTGGTTAGTGTTCACAGTAGCCTTCATTTCATTTGATTTGCCACCTAGACAGTGTAATGTGTAAATACACTCATAGGCTCTTCCCTACCTGCTCTTGCAATTCCATAGTTTCCTACACATTCTCCCTCCCTTAGAACCATCCCCATTACAAAGTGTGAAATTGAATTTCAGTTAATTAAAACTGCATTTCTGTAGATACAAGCAGTTATGTTCAGATGTGTGAGTAGAAAGGGAGGGAAATTTGTGTTGAAACCTGAAGGTGTGATTAGCAGGCTGAAAAAGTTTAGATCCTGCTGTGCCTGTGAAACACCATCTGCTCTGGCAGCGGCTGCCCTGAAGGAATTGGCTCAGACTGGAAGGGATAAAGGCACGCTAGCACAGTTTTCCTCTTGGCCACTCAGATCTGCAAGAAGCAGACTTTATTTTGCTCAGGAAAAGATGAATATTGGTCCAGGTTTTATTGTTTCCACCAAGATTGTGCATACAAAAGGGCATTGAAACACAGATGTGAATAAATCATTAATGATAACATGATTATTCCTACCATGTTAATATAGGATAGAGCAGTATATTTCATATCTTAACTAAAAAACACAAACAAGCTTGTCTTGTCCACCCTGCATGCATCCTCCTTCTGTCCTTGTTTCAGCTAACTGCATTTTTGGGGCAGCAGAGGATCCTTTTGGGGATCATGGAAACATGCTTACAATGCAAATTTTGAATGAACCTTGCAATGAGAGAGTTTCCATAGATTGTTCAAACAGATGTTTAGGCATCTTCTATGGGTTTGTTTTGTTTTTTTTGTGGTTTTTTCCTTTTCTTTCTTTTTTTTTTTTTTTTTGTTTTTTTGTTTTGTTTTGTTTTGTTTTGTTTAAATAGTAAAAAAGCTGCGGAAAGTCACTTAGTATCTTTCCATTGATTAAAGAACTATAGCATGTCTGTCTGAAGGTAAAATGAGTTGTTACCATGACGTAAATAACAGATTTTTACTGTTATGGCAAAGCGCAGTTGAAAGTATTTTGATTATAACTATCTGTTAGCTTATTTTTAGGCAGTTGTAGAAAGCATTAATTAGAATTTGTATCAGCATTTTTTGCTACTTTTTATTCAACACAGCAGAATATTTCCATGCCCTGATACTACTGAAAGTCTAATTTTTCCTTCTATTTGGAGTCTCTGCTTGAACAAGTTTGATTAAGAAAGAAGAGTTTGGAACAGCTTTTTTGTTAATGACCAGTCTTTTTTTTTGTCATTGCTTTTAATTAATTTATTTTTCATAACTGGCAGCCTGTTCATTAGATGCCAAAGAATTTCAAACAAGTTTGAAAATAATGAGTTTGCAAGTGATTTTCTATGATGTCAAGATGAAAATAAGAACATGGGAGTAGATGAGCAGAGGCAGATATGATGCTGATTATTGCTTTAAGCGTCATCTGTGTTTTCAAGTCCTCTGAGACAATGGCTGTCATATCAGAGACATCTGCAGAATGGTCTGATGAAAAAACCAGTGCTTTATTCTGTGTGTGATGGGTAAGAATTTTTTATGAAGAGTAAAAATCAAATCTTGATAAAAGACCCTAAGCATCAAACAGTCGTGTTAAAACTGAGTAAAACTCAGTGCTTATGTGTAAAATTTGCATAACTCATTATTAGGCATAAAATTTCAGGACAAATTAATTTAGAAACTGATATTACACCTGTAAACATGAAATTGATATCTCGTTTAGGAAAGTGTCTTACTACTTTAGAAAATGTTTAAACTGTGTTTTGTGTAATAAAGAGATGCCATTTCAGGTATCTGCAAAAGTCAGTACAGCTTCAATAATGGACCCATGAAGGTGTATTTAGTCCTATGTAATTTGTCTTTTATGAGACTAGTTGCTGTTAAAATCTCATTGCTAAAGATCTGTAAGTCTTCCACGCTTGCCTTAACACTTTTTCTAGTAGGAAGCTCCCTAGAGTCAGCAGAGCACTTAAGCTTTCAAGTGGAAAAGAACATGTGTTTTGCAGTGTTTAAGGATTGAGATTATAGTCCTTACTTGTTTAAAAATTCACAGAGCTTAATGTAATTTATAACTTTAGCATGTGTTAACAGTCTTGAATACATTCCTAGAGCTGTGTTTCTTTCACCTGTCTGGTGATGGATAGGATTGGTATGCCTTAGAAGCCACATCTTTATTTTTAATTATTTGGGCCTTGGAGGTACAAGAAAAAATAATTTTCTAGGAGATTCATGTTCAGTAGTAAATTGCTTATTTGCTTGTCTTTTTTGAAATGTCATTTTTCTTTCCTTTTCCCTGTCTTTAGCTTTTCGTCATTTACAATAATTTTAACACCTCTTCCTACCAGTGTGTTCTTTCTCTTTCTTTGTTACAAGATCAGTACCATAATTTGGTCCAAAATTACAAGTGTCTGTTTCAGCAGAGATATGAAAATGTTCTGACTCAAAATACTTTACCTATTTAGAAACATAGCAATCAAATTATTGTTTTAAAAAAATCTGTGGAACGTTTGGTAACCCCTAATTTGTAACACAGAAGAATTAAATATTTATTTGCACTTAGAGCATTAAAATGTTTCTAGAATGTTACTTGTAACTGTCCATTATTGAAACGTTATACACAATTCAACTACATTCAAGACGGTGCATACAGTTATTTTTTACAGTCATGCAGACCTTATCTTTTACCTTGCCACTACATTATATTGTAAAGTTCTTTGTTCATTTTGCTGTTTTAGTTCTGCAGGTTAGGTGCAAGGTGCTCACTGATCCGCTTTGTTCTCTGTAAGCGCAACTGCAAATTTATTTGTGAGATCTGAGCTCTTAAGAAGTGGGCTTTGGTAGCTGGGAGCTTATTCTTTGCTGCCCAGAGAGAATCTGCATGTCTTTGGTAGTTTCAAAACTCAAAACAATCCCCTGTTTGTTTATTTTCTGGATGGAGGGGATACAGGTTTTCTGGGTTGGTTTGGGGTTTGGTGTTTCTGAGTGTTTTGTTTTTTGGTTTTTTTGAGAAGACTAAACCTTTAGGTGTCTTGTTTATGTTTTGCCTTGCTCTCTTCTCTTGTAAGCAAGTGAAGAGGGAGAAATAGGAGTAGTATTGACTCAAGGGCTGCAGTGGTAGTAAGAGGAGCTGGCTGACTAATAATAATATGGAATGAGCTGTGCCTCGAAAAATAAATGCTGAACATCGTCCTCCCTTCATTTCACTGTTAAAAATGGAGGGAAAAAATCAGAGGATTTGTACTTGTCGTTGTACCTTTCTGCAGTGTCTGAGACCTACAGAAAAACTTTGCCTGATCTTTATAATACTGACGTTGAATTTATTTGAGGTATTTCATTCTGATTACAGCGTGGGTTGTAACAGGATCAGTGGGAGCAGAGGAATATTTTCTGTCCTGATACCTTGAGTTTTATTTACCTCCATAAGACTAGCATATTTAACTGCACTTTTGCAGAACTGTCTTCTCTTTTTAAGGAAATGTTGAACTTTATTTTCAATATCTGAGTAATATTTTGGTACAACATGTCTGTTAGATTCCTAGCTGCGTCCCAGGTCAGTCTTGTTCTCACCAGCTCTGATTCACTCTCTGAGATGTTCTGCAGTGGTACCCCTGCAGATTTCAGTGAGAGGGGTAAGCCAAGAAAAGCCAGAATTAAAAAGAGCAATGAGTCCCCTGCCTCTCTCTTGTCATGAGCATCATTTGGGATGTCACCTACCTTGGTGACCAGAGCTGTATTTTTGTTCTTGTGTCCCAGAGTGTAGCAGGAGACAGAACTGGAGAAAACTACACTGTGATGGTGGATTCTATAATCAGTGGATTGTTATAAAGCAGATAACAATTCTGAGTATTGTAAAAGTACGAAGTAAGTAGTACTTTGGCCTTGTAGAGGCTTTTGTTCATATTTATACATATATATCTTTCAGTGCCCTCTGATAAAACTTGTATGTGGATGTTCTTCCTCCTGGTTCTAATCCAGCCACCTAAAACCTCATTTCATCAAAGATATCCTCTGCAACCATTTTATGTTTTAGTTTGGGAGAACTTGTCTGAACCTTGAATCGCATAAGCTAAAGCCATCATATGGTTCATGACTTTTCTCGGGGCTCCCTAATCCACTGGTGAATAGAGTTAGGGTGAGAATCTTTTGTATCGTGCTAGCCTGTGCTGGTTTGCTTCCCTCCCCTATAGGATATTAGGGTTCCTCAACATGCCTTGTGCCACCCCAGGTTTTCTGTCTATCACTGCCTCCTCGTCCCTGAAACTTCTTGATCTCATTCTGGAATTTCCATAATCACATACCAGACTACTTCCTTTATTTTTTTCCCCGAGTTGACTTTCCATTCAGTTGGGGAAAATTATCTATGGGTGAAGAAAAGATTTATTTCTGTTTTTCTTCTGCGTTCCCTACAAACTATGCGGGTATTGTAACACAGAGGAATAACAAAAGAGGAATGCAGGTGAATGGGAAGAAGCTAAGAAGCGATGCAGGAAAAATGCTATATTAATAGAGTAGAAAACCCTGCTGATAGGTATTTTGACAAAAACATCACTGAGATGCTAGCAAATAGTTAATTGCTGATTAAGCCAGAGCATTCATGAAGTTGTGTTAACTTTTTGGTTTCTTATTTTCTACAGAAGTCCAGTTGACAGTGCATACCTGCATGCTGTTCTCAGGAGTTTTATTTCAGGCTGCTCCTTTCTCTGTACCCCTGGGCTTTTTAGCCTAAAACTTAGTATTTTATATTTTGGAATATCATTACATAATGATACTAGATTTGAGCAGGAAGGCTTCCCAAGGAACTGGAGAAACATGGTGTATTAGAAAGGATGAGAGTGCCAGTTAGTGGAAAATCAGGATGTTTCGATCTCCTTGCAGAGCAGTTCTGGCATGATGCAGACTGGCCCCTGGGTGAGTAAGCTTTGGGGAAAGGAATTCTGAAAAGTCTCTGACATTGCCTCCTCCCTGCACCTTCACATTTTTGATACCCAGTTCTCTGCGGTGGTCAGGAAGCTGCTGTGACAGGTTGTTCTGGCTGGCAGTCATCTATTGCAGAAGGCTTGAGGGGGATTTCCCATTTGAAAGTGCACTGAGAGGATCAGGCTGTGAAGGTGGGAGGCTTTTCACCAGTACATTTCATGTGCATTTTTCCTTGGTGAAGCATTGCCCAGAATTTTTAACAACAACACAAAAAATTACTTTTATCTCACCTTTTTGCTTTCTTTGTGGCCCACAGCTATTCCCATAGTACAGAAAAGCAGTTGTGTTTTACACCGGATAAGCACTGATGTCAGCACATACAAGCTCTGTGCTGAAAATAGTTTGTTTCATGTTTATTCATGTCCTGAAATGACCAAATTCAAATTCACATTTAAGAAGTAAACGGTAAAATAATCTGTTTTTCATGTGTTTAATATATTGTCAGAAAGGCCAGCATTTGTTCTTTTTACTATTTTTTTTCCTTTGGAATCTGCAATTTCCCTGCTCATTGATGAGATCCATGCTCTCTATATAATGTGATTTTTTTCTTGTTATTCCCTGGTGTATACACTGTTTTTTGATACATTTAAAAACACGTTTGCTACTTATAAATCAGTCTACAGCTACTTACAAGTAAGTCTACGTCTATTTGAATTGAATGAGAAGCAGTTTGATAGATGATATTTGCATTTAATTTAAGTGTAGTATAAAATTAGGAAAATTCTGTAGCTACAAAGTTAAGATCAGAAATAGGTGTAATTCATTCATTGTTTTATTTAAAGCCTGCAGGCAACTAATTTTTTAAAATTTGATATGTGGCCGAAACTTTCAGTGGTGCAAATACAAATTAAAAGATACATTATGGGTTTTTTTCTTTTTTTAAAAAAAAATTAAATTGTTTTCTTTCTTGTCCTTCTCAATTAAAAATAGAAAAGGCAGCTTAGACAGCTGCTGCCATGGTGTGAGAAAATGCGAACGCCTGCGCAAAGCCTGGCTGTAAAAAGTTAAGTTTGAGCTAAGCTGGGCTGAGTGGAAAGCTGTAACTCAAGGGTTAAGTTGAGCGTTTCGCTGGCTGCTGAGTGAAACAGGATGCAGTGACTACATTGTCAGACTGCTGGTGTGAGTGCAAACAGATGAGGAAATGCTGGATCAGGCACTTCAGCAACTTGGGCTGTTACCTAGGAAACCGCTTGCGTCATACTTGCCAGCAATTAGCTTACAGTTCTTTTATTTTTGATAGTGTTGCAAGCTGAACTCGCCTTTACAAAGGGAAAGACTGGCTCCATCTCAAGCCCTTCGTTTGTGACTGCGGCTACAGCGCTCAAGAGAATTTGCGAAGCGCTGCTTGGGATAATTTTTCAATTTATTTAAACTTTCCGTGCTGCTTCTGTAAAGAACGTTGTATCTGGGCTTGGTTCTCAAAAATGTACAATTACATATTTGTGATCTGTATAAAAATGACCTTCCCTAGTTACCAAAATTAAGTGCTCTCCAAGTTTCACCAACATTTTGCATATCACCACCTTTTCCAGCAATTAATTGAAAGTATTTTTGTGTGCTGCACATTAAAACATAGTTTTCAAAATTAATGTTACCTGAGGCTTAACCTCTAAATCAAGGGATTTTTTTTCTAAATCCTTTTTTTTTCAGTGTTGATTAAAATTCAGTTGCTTCCAGTGGTTACCTAGCTGCTAATATAAACCAGTTAGTGTTGAAAGCAGCATGTGTTTTATCTCAGAAAATCATCATATCTTCTGTATTTTGCTTAAAAACTGTAAACAAATTTACACTAACTGGATTAATATTGATGTATGTTGTTAGCATGGGTATTGCCTCATGGCTTGCTATGGCTGGTTTTTCCCAGGAAAAATCCCACAGTGACCAACAGGTTAAACCAGAAATGTTTGTGTTTTTATTTTTCCATGGATTTGTTACATAGGCGAACACATGAATAAAATTAGATTTTAACAAACTAGAATTATAGTACATAGCTGAAGGCCAGACTTGTTAAAATGTCAAGATTAATACAGAATACACATGTTCCTCAGTGTGTGTGAAGCTTAAAAATTCAATATAATTTAGATGTTTGAATACTTGGATTTTCAAATTATTTTTGAAGAATTTAATCCATATTAAAAGCATAACGGAAAAAAGATAACCAAACAAATCACCAAACCTTCCCAGTTTTGAACCCCACTTTCCCCTCCCCTTCACCCCCAAACCCTTGAATACAAGGCTTAGAAAGATTGAGTATCTCCATTTCTGCACATTTATGATAAATTGCTTTGGCTGTAAGAGTCTGGCAGCCCATATTTTTAGGTCATTTTTTGGACTGTGGGCCAGTGTCATTTATGGTTAGCTGGTCACTGGGGTTGCATTCCAAATAATGATTGCTGTCTGTGTGGCCTGGGATCTTTGTGCAGGTTTCTCTCCAATTGTATTTTACTTAAATAAAATAAAAAAAAATTGTGTTGAGGTGGCTAAAACACTGGGGATTTATTGACCACTAAAAAGAAAGAGCACCAGGTTTTGCTGATATTTCAGAGCAGTTTGGCTGACTTGCCCAGCCTCACTAAGAACGTTGCATGTGGCCTCTGCTTGGAGAGGGCTTTATTTGGTGTGTGTTTGTGTTGGCTCAGCTGCGAGATACGAAGTTTTGATGCTGAAGTGAACGGGCATTGGGACTTAAATTTATGTGATCAATAAACAGCTAGTGTAGATGTTAAGAAAGCAAGATCTGGAAATCACAGTTTTGAATTTTGTTCTTAATTTTCTTTGCCCCTTCAATGCTGAACAGTAAAATGGAGGCTATGGTGTCATCAGGTCCCTGTTGGGTTCCATTATGTCCTGTAATTCTGCCAAATTTTTAGGGCAATTCCTGCAAGTTACACAGTACATCAGGTATATTGGATATTTTGTTTTACCCTTTTTTAGTATTTTAGCCCTGTAAGCCTTGTCAGTTTTTCCTTCAATGAAGGAAATGGGAGTTACATGATCATATACTTATATTTCTGCATCACTTTTAATATTATTTAATTATCTGTATTTGATCTTCATTCTGGCACTTGTTAGCTATTTTCAAAGTGCTTTTATGAGCTGACAATGTTCAGTTGTTGCTTTCTGGTTTCTCAGCCAGACTGTTTGGTATACATGCATGTTTCAAAATATAAGTCTGTAGTAACAGATGGAACTGGATGCTACTTGGCTATTTCGTCTTTCAGACATTACAGTAAGGGACTGCATGTTTTTCAGCAAAATCAGTGAAGTTTTGTCCAATTCCTTGGGAAACATTTGGTTTATATCTGTCAGTGTCATGACAAGTCAACTTGTCTCATGCTGTTTGTTCTGTAACAGAACCAGTCAAAGACGGGGGTGCTATGAAAGAAAAGGGATTAAAGTCTCCTCCATCTCCTTCTGATTGTGATTTTACTGTGGAAAACAAATTAGCAAAATGTTTTTGCAACTCTTATGAAGTATTTTGTAGAAAATTCCACTGAAAACATGAAGAAAGTGACTGACAATCTATTTTTTTAAATTTTTTTAAATTTTTTTTAAATTTTTTTTTATTTTTTTAATTATTATTATTTTTTTGGTAATATGTGTGGCTAAAATGGCCATCAGTCAGATCACCTTGCATGGAAAGTTTTGTGCATCAGGAATGTTTCCAGGCTTTTCTGAGCAGCACAAAGGGGTGTTTTCTTTCTTTTGTGTCTTCGTCATATTCCTAAATGGTCATTAAATGGGCAGCCTTTTAAAAATTATTATTGTTCCCATTGTCTAATTTGAATAACTTTCTTCCAGGTCTTTTTATTTTCAAACTGCTTTGCCAGGAATGTTTTTTTAATTTTCACGTAATCATTAAGATCAACAGAGAAAATGATATAGATTTATTTCTGTTCACCAGCCGCTTTCTCCCGATATTAAAATCTTCTTCTTTCTTATGAATAGGAAGTTTCTCTACATCTCCACCCCAGAACATCACAACTTCGGCCTGTGGTAAACCTGTCATTGGGCTTCTTTGTTTGTTTTGGATTTTCAGAGGATAAAAGCTAGGGGGAATAACAGAGAGGCACGCCATAGCCATCTCTAAATTTTCCTGGCATGTCACAAGTTTTCCTTTACTATTTTGTGATTTTCACAGTTTATTTATTTGCTGTGTCCAAGTAACTAGCTTGTTCCCAGTTTCTTCAGTGTTAAACTCTCTCTGTGTTTCATATCCACACAGAATTTGAGTCCTTAACTGATCAGTAGAATGTAACAGTTTGCTAAAATCCTGTGGAATAGAGAGCTTGTTTCTCTTTCTCATTGCTCCAGATTACAGTTGCAGATGATTTTTCTCAGTCTTCATATCCCAGTACAGCTTCCTTTAGGGATAGTAATTTTATAAGCATTTTTGACTTAAAATGTTATCCTCTGTATACTGTACCTGTTTAGAGGAGATGTTTTTGTTAAGATGCATGCTGGAGGCCAAGACTTCAATGACTTTTAAAATCAAGTGATTTAATGCTATCAGTAACTTTTCTGTAACTTTTCTATACCTTCTTTCTTTCCACCCCCTCCCTTTATTTATTTACTTTTTAAAAATTGGAATGCTGACCTCTTGTATTTGTCTCTGCTATATTCTGTTTCTTCCCTCCCTGCCCCACCCCCAACCCCCAAGTCTTTCTTATTGTTCCTTCACAAATTGGTGTCATTTTGTTCCTTTTGGATGGTTTTTTTGCCTCTTTTTTTTGCTCATAAAACCACCAGCAGAACCAAGTAAAATGTGTAGTGCAACAGCAGGTTTTGTTGGCTGGGAGGTACAATTGCAGTGCAAGTCTTGATTAAAATTATGAGTTCTGAGGTCAGAGCATAATTTTTTGATGCTAAGAACTATGTCCAATTTAGATTAGTTTTTATGTAGCCACAAAAAGTGAAGTTTTTTATTTTGACCTTTGGACATACGGTTTCTAATCTGAACACCTCTACTCAAATATTCCAATTTCTTGAACATTTTATGGCTCTAACACTGAGCGGAGTGGTCCTTCCCAGCCCTGTCTGCTCGTTCCTGCCCTGGCACCATCCCCCATTGTGCTGACACAAGCATTCATGAGACTACACAGTGAACTAAATTGGGGAACTAATCCATGTTAAAAGTAATCAGTTCTTTTTTGTAGCTCCTTGCCACGTGTCTGTGCAAATGCTTTTGCTGCAAAAGGCAGGGAGTCACCCAGGGATGGGAATGAGCAGCAGAGGGAGGGCAGGAATGCTGCTTTATTGTGGCCGTGCCAAGTTGTGCTGATTTAAGAGAACTAATGGCACTGCCGTGAAAAGAATGGATGTGTTTAGAACTTCCAAATAAATCAGTCAGAAGAGCATCCCCTCGTGCCCAAAAGCCTCTATAACTTTTTTCCGTGTCTTGAGTGAACCATGTATTCTGCATTGTCTGTTTGAAGTAAAGGAACAAAATGCTTCAACACTGGATGGCTGGAATATGGCAAACAGGTAGTTAAAAGTAAGCAGTTGCAGGCAGATGTGGTACCATGCTTGCAACATCCAATGTTCTACAAAAAGTTTTCACAAAGACCTTGAATAGAAAGGTGCACATTAGATATTTAAGTGAGACTTGTATATAAACAGAGCAGAGGGTTTGTTTGAAGAATAGTTTAAGATCGTGTGGTCACAGGCAGAACCATACAGCGTTCATACGTCAGAACAGAATGAGCTGGTAAAGGGCACATGTGAATTAGGCTCTTCCAAACACCAGAGTATTTGGCACTCTTAAAACAGTGCTTTAATACTGTTCTGTTTATGTGAAAATTCTTCATAATTCTTGGAGGGAAATAAAGCGAAAACTTTATAAAACTGTAACAACACTTCTGTGAGTCACCTTCTGAGTCTTGGACTCTCATTAATTCATCATGCTTCCTTCTACAGGACTAAATTTGTAATATGGTAGTGAAGAAAAGCTATTACCTAGGAATGCAAAAGTGGGAATCTTCTCATATTGAGGCAGCAAGTGTCTGTCGCTCTGTTTCTTCTTTGTGATGATTTTTCTTATATTTGTGGGTACCTGAAGTTCTAGATAAGCAAGTTGCTACAGTCAGGAAGCTGACTGCTCTTAATTTTCATGTTGTCAAAAATTCACATATGTTACAGCAAGGAATAGGAAAATATGATGAAAATGTCAGTTTCTCATTAATATTTCAAGCCCAGGCTGAACTTGATGGGACAAATAGGTCCTATGACTTTGTTCCTGCCAGTTCCTTTGTTCCATCTGGTCTACAATTTTCTATAACGTGAAGCTGGGCAATCCAATCCTGTATCACTCACTGTTTTTACAATAACTCCTAGGCTGTGGTATGTTCATTTTGTAAAGTTATCTGCTTATCTTTCCTCTCCATCACCCCTGCAGTAGAATCACCAGTGTAAGAGGCATTAAGCCACCAAGATAATTTTTTGCAGAAGGAACTGGGAGTGGAGATGGAAGCAGGACGTGTCTCATTTCAGCTTTTGAACAAATTCAGCTGATGAGGAATAGACACAAATGACTTTAGGTATCTGTTTCTTTTGTGAACTTTTTGTCTTCTCTTCTACCGTCTGCTCAAGGTTTGTGATCAAAGAGAAAATCGTGTGAAAACATCTGTGGTCCTGCTGTTTTGAGTTGTTAGCTCTATTCCTTTATGAAACCTGAAATATTAAATCTTGCATTATGCAACTAATGATACTTTCCTAACACAAGGACAGTTGCTAATCACCTAATTATTATTATATTTTAAAATAGTATTCAGGAAGATAAAGAGAAAATTTGTTCTTGATTAAATTCACATTTTTTAAACCAAAACATTAACAAAAATGTTGATTACATAGATGAAGACAAAGATCAAACTCAAACCTGGAAGAACTGAGAGGGAAGTGAAAAATAAACTGCAGAGAAAGCTTTAATCTCATAAGGAAGAAATTTTAGAAGCCTGAAGTTTGTAAGTAAAGCCTGATGTCCAGCTGAATTCACTTGATCATTTTTGATCTTCCATATCAATTATTTCTAGCCAGAAGATGGAGTTAGAACATCTTAATTTTATAATGTCAAATAAGCAACTTTTTAGGGCTTTTTCTATTTGGTAGTGATTGTACATGGTAACGTGTTCTAGGCAATGTGGTGTGAAGTATGAAGGATGTGCACGGTCCTCTGTTACCAGAATTTCCAGAATATCATAGAACCGTGGAATGGCTGGGTTGGAAGATCAGCTCGTTCTATCCCCCCTGCCATGGGCAGGGACACCTTCCACTAGACCAGGGTGCTCAGACCCCCATCCAACCTGGCCTTGGACACTGCCAGGGATGTGTTCTGTAAGGTCTTTTGTAAGTATGGCTTGTTGGCAGAAATATGCTGAGGAGCTGAAATAGAACAAAGACTTTTCAACTGAAAACATGATTAGAAATACTTTTTAAGAAATAGTTGAGGAGAATTATTCGTTGACTGAGGCGGTTTGGCTAGCACTTTGAAGAGTGTGGCTCTTGTTATCCAATTTACAGTTATGTGACTGTAAAGGTGTATAAAGGACCCTAAAATATCTCAAAAAAAGGGGCACAGTGACTCGTCTTTGTGGTGGCCCTAAACCAGCTGTATGTAATGTTGCCAGTGGCACAATATGCTGTGAAATCTGCTCAGGAAATTGGGTGAGCATGGGTGGATATTTGTGCTGAATTACATTCTGCCATTAATCTTTTCGGTAAATTAAATATTTGGAAAAGTAGCCCACAAGACTTTAAATATTTTGCCAAAACTCCTTGTTGTGGCTGACAAACTGTCAAAAGTCGAATGCTCTGTGAATTTAGCCAATGCTTCCTGTAAATGGTCAGTGCCATCAGGGATATAACCCCAGGCCAGACCAGGCAATTCTAATCTGATTTCCCTGCTTTATTTTTTAAACCTCACTCTCTGGGGGCCTCCAGTCAAAGATCTGTCTTTCTTACGTATTACAGGCTTGGATCGCAATGTAAATGTCCTGTGTACAGATTTTAATTAATTAATTAGCTTGGTTGTGTTGTGTGAGTTGAGGAAAAGTAAAGGTCATCTTTTTATCTATTGGTCACAAACAAGCATCAAACAGAAGGGATTTCAGAATCTCTTAAGTGTTTGCTTTGGTATTTAAGGTATAGCTTGGGTCACAATAAGATTACAGATTTTTGTTGCTTTGTTAAAATGCTAAAAAATGAAAAAAAAAGCTAAAAAAAGCTATCATAGATTTGTAATTTTTAGGTTTCATTATGTAAAAGAGATTTTTAGTCTTTCTTTCCTTGGTACACTTGTAAAGGGTTCTTATTGTGACAAAATGCTTAAAGACGGTACTTTAGGAAGACAATATTTTGTCAGGAAATTTCAACTAAGTATTCGAAAGTTCAAGTTTTCAATATGAAAATTAGGAATACTGAGATGATAATTAATACCATTCATTTTACAGCTTCTTGTAAGTGATTTGTGTAGCTTTATTGGTTTTTATTTGACTGAAGAATTTCTGCATTTTACTGTGCTGCTTACTTGGTCATGATAGTTAAAACATTTACTTTGAAACTTAAATTAAAAAAAAAAAAATCCTTATGCCCCAAAATTCTAAAATTTTATAAAAAGTAAAAAAGAAAATTAGAACGTCCAACAGTCGCAGAACATACCTGCTTTTCCTACCTCATTTTCAGATCTGTTTATTTAATGACTGAACTATTTTGATGTCCAAATATTGTAAAGCTCCCTGTATGTTCACACTGAAGTCTTGTAACTTCGACAGCTACACAGCTTTTTACATTAGTAAAACTGCCAATGTCAAGAATATAATCAAAAAACATTGAAATTAAATAACAGCTTTTGCATTTTGACATTTAAAACATACTGCTTAGTATTCTGACTCCTCCGATATGAACTGTACAGAATGTCTTTGTTTAAGCAGCTGTAATAATTTTTAATAACCGTTTATACACACTGAGAAACTGCATTTTCTAGTTTGCAAAGTAGTAGCTCATTTTCTGTGTCCTCAGGCAATTAATTAAAACCGTTTCAGTGTGAAACTGGGAGTCAACATTGTTTAAACACAGTAATGTGACTCAGTCCTCTGGTGTTACTAAGTTTGAAGTTTCTACATCAGGGTTTCAAGCACCAATATAGATTTTATTTCATTGAAGAGAAATGAATTGAACTGTTTGATTCAGCATGTCATTTGAAAGTAGCTTTTCCTAGCCTTAACCAACTCATTTTTGTGAACTCGAGTTTCCTCTGAACATCTTTCATGATTGAAGTTTTAGTCCTGAACTTGCACTGATTCTTGAAATCATAGCCCGTACAAGAAGCTAAAGCATAAATATATCCCTAAAGTTTATGATACAAGACAAAGACTCTTGAAGAAATAATTTCCTGTTTCGTATTTTATTTTCCTGTTAAATTCTAATAAAATACACTGTCCTGTTGGGTCACAACAACTCCCTGCAGCACTACAGGCTGGGGGAAGAGTGACTGGAAAAGTGTCTGTCAGAAAAGGACCTGGAAGTGCTGATCAATACCCAGCTGAACATGACCCAGAGTGTGTCCAGGTGGCCAAAATGCCAGTGGCATCCTGGCTTGGATCAGCAACAGTGTGACCAGCAGGACCAGGGCTGTGATTGACCCCCTGTACTGGGCACTGGGTGAGGCCACACCTTGAATGCTGTATCCAGGTCTGGGCCTCTCTTCAGGAAGGACACTGAGGGACTGAAGCATGTCCAGAGAACAGAGCTGGGGAAGGGTCTGGAGCACAAGTCCTGTGAGGAGCAGCTGGGGGTGTTCAGCCTGGAGAAGAGGAGGCTCAGGGGTGACCTTATCACTCTCTATACCTGCCTGAAAGGCGGCGGTAGCCAGGTGGGGTCCATCTCTTCTCCCAGGCAGCGAGCAATAGGATGAGAGGAGATGGCCTCAAGTTGCCTTAGAGGAGGTTTAGATTGGATATTAGGAAAAATATTTTCATGGAGATGGTTGTAAAGCATTGGAACAGGCTGCCCAGGGAAGCAGTGTAGTCATAATGCCTGGAAGTGTTCAAAAAACATGTGGTTAGGGTACCTGAGGACAGCGTTTAATGGTGAATGTGGTGGTAGTGCTAAACCTAGTTGGACTTGATGATCTTTATGTTCTTTCCCAACCTTAAAAATTCTATGATTCTATAATTATATGTGGATTTGGTAAAGAATTTTTGTTCCCTTACCACAGATGTCTGTTTTCCAGGTTGTCTCTGAAGTGGCTGTTCTGACCTTCTTTTTGGATGTACTTCTCTAGGGTAATTGATTTGGGATGTAACCTTCTGTTGAAGTATGACCTTAATGTAAATGTAGACAAAATTATATATGCACACGTAGTGTATGTGTGCACACACTGTAGTTTCATTCCAATACCTTTCTGTCATGCAGTCATTCATAAAATCATAGAATGGTTTGGGTTGGAAGGGACCTTAATGCTCTGGTTTCCCCCACTCCCTGCCATGGGCAGGGACACCTTTCACTAGACCAGGTTGCTCAAAGCCCCATCCAGTGGGGCCTTGAACACTTCCAGGGATGGGGCATCCACAGCTTCTCTGGGCAACAATAGTGCCTCACCATCCTCACAGTAAAGAATGTCTTCCAAATATCTAATCTAAACCTACTCTCTGTCAGTTTGAAGCCACTCTCCCCTATCGTGTCACTATAGTTCTTGATAGAGTCCCTTCTCTGGCTTCCCTGTAGGCCTGAAGTATTCATCCTCAGTATCTTTGTAATTGTTGCTTATTTCAGTGAAATTTGACAGAGGATAAACATCCAACTCCAAGTTGCCAGGTTATCCAGTCATAACACAAAACTTCCCAGGATTTCATGACTTGTGCTCCTCACAGAGGTACTTACACCTTTTACTGGAAAAGTATATTTATTGTCCCGATACTTCTTGTTGAGATGTTTATTCAAATTTTGGGAAGATGATCTTCTATGTAGTGAAACATGACAGTGTATTTCCTGTGAGGTTATAGGACTTAATTTGTTGCTCTTCAGTCTTACCAATTATGGAAACGAGCTGTCTAGCAATGACAGCTCCAAGTTAAATGAAATGCTGACTAATTTATTGGCTAATTTTTTTTGTGCCGTGTGCCTTTCTTGCAGAGACTACAACTTCTATTTCATTGTAGCAGGCTACTAGATAGGAATGGCAATGGCCATTCTTAGGAGGATGAGCTCAAACAAGTTTTGACCTGGCATGAGGTTTGATTCACTGCTGCTGCTGGGATGTGAAAGAGAGTTGTCTCACTGGGATTTTATTTTGTATCTATTCAGAAATAAAAGAATAGATCACAATCTATTCTTGTGGAGCCCTGAGTAGTAAAATGGGCAACAGATAAAAGGATGAAGCAAAGAAGCTTGCTTTTCAAGCAAAAGATGAATGTTCATAGAATTTCTGTCCTCCAAATGACAGGAAAGCATGAAGTTTTGTTAAGATTGATAACCACTCATCTTCCTGTCTTTTCTGATGCTCAGAGTTGTTTTTCCCCCTCTAAGAAATGGAACTTATGTGTTTGTGAAGAATGTTTCTCATTGTATCTCCAAGTTCACATTTTGTTTGCAGATAAGATGGTTTTTATGTTTATCGTTTATTACATTGCTCATATGCATGTGTCATCTGTTTAGACAGTGAGGTGATGTTTTTGTTTGTTTTAAAATTAACTAGCTAACATTCATGAAGGAGAGGGTGAAGAAGGCAAAAGATATTTACTTAAAACTTGGCCATTTCCAAGACCAGTTATTAGAACAACAAAATTAATCTCTCAGTAAGTCTTACCTCTTTGTGGGTCACAAAGCTGGCATTGTAGGAGCATAATTCTGACTAGAATTCTGTGTAGTGTGTGCTTAGTGCATAGGCTGCATTTTTGGTAACAACTGGACATTTGTTTCTGGCTCTTTCTTTCCTATCCCAAGTCATATTTAAAAGATTATCCAGGTGGCTTCTGAAAGTCTCTGTTTGGGAGGTTTACCAGCAGTGGGACTTGGGAGAACAGAGTCTGCTGCTGCTGCTATCCATGGAAGCACAGTTGAACTGTGTTCTAGTCCCTCAAAAATTCTCAAAGTACAGCAGTTTGAACAGCAAGTTGTTCCCTTCAGCACCTTGATTGGTTCCAGATACAGCAGCAGAAAAGCGATGTTTTGTTTTCCAAGGGTATTAGAAGACTGGAAACTCAGTTTTCAGCTGTCATGATGAGAGGTGTGATGGGAAGTAAATTCAGAATTCTGGAAGAGTTGACTTAGAGCCCAGGTACAAGCATATAAATCAGAAAGCAAGCTGAGGCAATTTCTGAACTCTATCTGAATCAATGAGTAAGGCATTGCTGAGTTTAGTAGATCCATTTTTTTCTTCAGATCTCTCTGCCTCACTTCCAGATAAACTACTGAGACCTTTGGATGGTGTTGAAATGTTTCAGTTTGAGATCATATAGCTATTCTTGGCCCAAATTACCTCTGGACTTTGCCCAGAGACAATATTCTTTAGGGGTGCATTGGAATTACAGAACTTTCACTCCTGATAGAAGATCAAAAAATCCTAAGATTAATAAAATCAGTCGTTATCTGCTTCAGATCACGTTTCTTTTACTTGCTCCTTTTGCTTGTTTTGGTTTTAGAGAATTGGTAAAACTGTTTGCATGTCAGGAAGTGTTTAAAAAGAGAAGTTTACCCATGTTTACTGCCTTTTCTATAGTTTTTCCACTTTGCATATTGATGGTGGGGTTTTTTTGGTGGAGTGCATGGGGAGTGTTCCTGATTTGGATCGCTTCCATTTGATATATATTCCAGTTAGCCTTCCTAAACTTATAGTAAAGCTTATATTAGGCATACTGTGTTATCCTTCCATGCAGGTTTTTTTTATTGGAGATTATGCAGCAAAAAACCTGTGATAAATGCACACACAACCTCTCAGGTCTGAGTAACTAATTACAGTTCAGGGGTTGAGAGGGACTGCTGTATGTGGGGTTTCATATTGGATATCTGTCAAAAGAATATGTAAATAAGCATTCTGGGTTTTGTAATATTGACTCAAATTATTCCGTGTTCTTCTCTGCAGTGTCCTTTTTTTGGCCACTCTAGTTTTAGCTTCTTCCTTCATGTTTTCTCAGAGCCAGCAGGAGGAATGTGAGCACACAGGACACAGACTCTCTCTGTTATGATGTCTAACATTACAGTGCTTTCCTATTAGGCCCAGCTCAGATGAGAAAACTGCTTCATTTCCATAGACTGGAACTGGATAATGCTTACTAGAGGTCTAACACATGTATCTAGCCTTTTAAATACCATTTCTAACATTTGTATAGATTATGCAAATTTTTTTTCTTATTCAGTAAATTTCCAGAAGTGGTTAGAAACTTTATAGAACAGAAGGTATCAGGCTTCTAAGAATTTGAATTTTACTTGTAAATTACACTGGACTAATAAATAAGCCTGTTTGTGCAGTTTTCACACACATTTTTTTTAAAATTAAAATTCTGTAATTGTAAATTCAGGTTGTTTGGGAAGTTGTCGCAAATCACTTTGCATCTGAGTAGTTTTATGTTGTTTGTCTTTCAGGGTCTTCTAAATAATTTTTCTATTGAGTTATTTAAAATACAGCACTTCTAAGTTCCTTAAATATTAGACTTCCTAAGCAGTTGACTACTTAGAAAATAGTGATGGGGTGATTATTTCTATTGGTGCAGGTTGTTTTGTGAGATCTTTTGTTTTCCTGCTGTGGGAAAAACAGAGCTTTGTCCCTGTAAACAGTTACCCAATAAAGTTGTTACTGGATTTGAGTTCTCATTTGCAGATTATACAGAAGTGAAAGAAGCTCAAAGCTTATGTTCCAAAACTGACGACACTGACAACCTTTTTTTTTTTTTTTTCTGGACAGAGTGAAAATTTTACCATTGAAAATATAAAAATTAAATCTATTGCTCGTGGTATTCACCAAAAGATATTTGAGCAGATTAAGATTCTTTGAAAGCCCCGTGAATTTTTCAAGAAGTTCCTCTGTAGTTTACATTTATAAATTTGTATCTCTTTTCCTGAAGCTCTGGTGAGCCCTGCATACTTCATTCTTTTTCAATTGTAAACATAGTTTCGGTACTACCACTTTTGCACCAAACGCGGTTCCTAAGCGACTGCTGACGTCAGTTGGTGCAGCACAAGAAGGTTTGTGTGTTTATCTGCTGTGGGCAGACTCTTAGAAAAGACGAAAGTATGTAACTAGATTAGACCAAAGAGATTACTGCTTTAAATAAGCATACCTACTGTTTGCAATGCCTTACTTCTTTTTTTTTTTTTTTTTAATGTATTTTATTTTGATTAGCAGTTGTATCTTCTGTAGCATATGCCACAGTATCCCGTTTGCAGGAGATGATAAGGAGGGATATATATTCTCTTTGCTACTGCTTTAAAGGGGCAGCTGCTTTACTTCTTTTCTGCAGCACAGTTAGAATGAGAATTTAAAAGGAGTGTGTGTCATAGCGTGAAGCTTTCACATACCTGCTCTCAAGGTTAGAAATAAAACTGTTAGAAATGAAAGCAGGTTTACGATTTCCAGTTTAAGTGAAACATATTTACTTAGAGATTTTTGGCCAGAGTCTATACGTTTGGAAAAACTGGAATGATATTCTTGGAATATTTTACTGCATGCTTTTGTGTCAAATAGAGTTGGAGTGGAGCTGGTTAAAATACCTTTGCAAATTTTTTTTTGTACTTGAAAATACTTGCAGCACACCCACAACGAATAGAAATTACCTCTCACAAAAACTCTTTGTGTGAAAAATCTTTTTATAAAAGTAGTGGGACTGCAGTCATGGTAGGCCAAAACATGAAGCTTTTGTAGTAGTAGTAGTACTGAATGGCATAAGAAGACAGGAAGAAAAACAACAAGCAAAGAATCACCACTTCAGGTTAAAGAATAAAAGCAGCAACTTTCAGAACTAAATAAAATATAAGAGCAAGTGCTCCAATAAACTTAAATCAGATTAAAACAAAACAAAAAAGTGCCCGTGAGACACAGGAGGGTATTAGCAAGCATAAAGGTGACAAGGTCAGGCTAAATAAGGTTTGGTTTGAATGTGGCTGTGGTGATGGTCTTGCCTATCTTGAAGTCCCCATCCATCTTTTATGTATCCTGTACTCTTATATTGTGCTATCCACTCTTGCCTTGAGGAGTGTCCTCAGAGTGAGACATTTTTTCCTTGCCCCTAGTCTGAACTCCTTGTTTCAACATTGCCTCTCATCTTCCCACTCTGCACGACGGTGTGCAGCCTGGCTTTGTTGTCATGGTGGCCTCTTGTCAGACTGGCAGGCTGCTCTTAAGTCCCCAAAAGCAAAAATCCGTCGCTTCTCCAGCCTGGATGAGCCCAGCTCCCTCAGCCTCTCCTCACAGGGTAGGTTCTCCACTCCCTTTAACTGTATGTTCTTGCTATAAGACATTTTTTTCAGCTTTCAATAGGAAAGGTAGAGTTACAAAATGATATTTAATTCAGTAAACTGTTCTTAAACAAATGGTGAAGTTACTTGTGAGTTTCATTAGTATTAAAGCATAAAAATAGCTCACATTAAGAGTTCGTTTATCTTAATATTCTGTCTCTAATCTCTGATCTTTGTCTAAGGTCAAGTTTAACATCTGTTCATAACAGTTAAATATCTTTTGCATCATTGGCTTGAAGATGTCATATTAAACAGACTTTTGGGGCCAAAGGCTGGGTTAGAACTTTTTCTGTCTGTCCAGTGCATCTGCCTGTTACTGCAGTGTCTCTAGAAGCAGCACACCAAGGGAAAAAAATCAATAAAAACTGTAATCACAAGTTGCTGCTTATCATCTTCCCGTCCATTGCAAGGGCTAATGTGCAATTAAATGCATTAAAGGTCATGGGGGAAAAGAAAGTAGCTGTAATCAGACGCCAATGGAAGGATAAAAATATGATCACATATGATACTCTTCTTTCTTTTCTCCATGCCACCTTTCTACATTCTCCCAACTTCCACCTGTTTTCAGCTCGGGGGACTTTCTGATGTGGTTTAGTTATTTAGTTGCAGGTGCTCTTCAGTCTCCTTTTCAATGTATGGACGTTTCCTCCTGTGTCCAGTTTTCCCTGGAACTTACTTGGACTCCTTGCATCCTCTGATAAAGCAGGTTACTTCCTACCTGTTGGGGAAGAACTGTCTCTTTCTAGTTTGGACCGGCTTGTTCCTACCTAGCCCATGCTAATGCCTCCTGTTTCTTATGGTGTTAAAAAGTACTCTAATGTGTTTAACTTTCTGCTGAGCAGTTCCTTGGGCAGAATTTGCAGCAATCGTGAGCTCACTGCAGCAATGTGCATGACATCTAGCAATGACAACAACTGATTGGTTTAAAAATTATTTTAAGTTGCTTTAGAAACCCTCTTGACACATCACGAGATTCTATATTCTGAATATATGGCAGTAATACACAGGTTTTCTGTTTCCTGAAGGTTAATAACTGTTTGCCATTAGGATTTTTTTGTTGCAGGCTGATGCAGCTCACAGTTCTGCCCAGTGATAGCAAATGTTCTTGTGAAAAACCCCTGGAGACAAAAGAAGAGCAGAAAAATCCACTCACTGAGCTATGATACCAGGCAATTGCATTGGTTTCCTTTTGCAGGGGAATGTTGTTGATTTGGTGTTGGGAGATCTGTTGGAATTGCCTCAACTATCTTTACATAATTCCAGGGAAATGGGTGCACTTTGGACATACAGTTTGGGTTTTTGCAAGTATTTGTTCTGCCCTTGTTCACA
This sequence comes from Orthonyx spaldingii, assembly GCA_013397795.1. NCBI lineage: Eukaryota > Metazoa > Chordata > Aves > Passeriformes > Orthonychidae > Orthonyx > Orthonyx spaldingii. The sequence continues at coordinate 37,074 of VZTJ01000300.1, forward strand.
GAGAGCAATTTTTTTAAGATTTTGTGAAGAAGTGGATTATTCAAAAAGTTATTCTTTCTTTGACACTGAGTTCAAAAAGCAGTTGCAGCAACTCCCAAAATACAGGTCTATAGACAGAAAAGGTCACTGTGTCTTTGTTAAGTCATATGTTAACAGTGAAAATAGTAATTAAATGTTTTTAAAAGCAACTCATTTTTTATGACTTGTGATCTTATAACAGTCCTATTTCAAAATGTTGGTCTGGGACACTATACAAAAGAAATTTCATTTCTATAAGGAATTTTTTAAATTAAGCTCTTTAATTCGTTAAACAGTTTAGGCAGTTACTGTAACCTCTTCTTGAATTAAGGGTACAAAATATTAAAATTAAATTTTCAAGAACACCTGTGACTTAACAATAACTATTTTAAATTGAGACAAAGCAACAGGCTTTTATTATATTTCTTAATTGCAGTGCAACCTATAACAACCATTCTCATCTCAGGTTTCTTAGTTACCAACCTGTATGTTCTGCTAGTTTGTGAAACTGTAACTGGGCTCTGAGCCAAAACCTGCTCTCTGCAAATTTATAATAGACAAACTAAGAAGTATTTGTCTCTAGATTTGCAAGAATACCCATGCTGATTCTTTATAACTTTTTGGTGACTTATTTGCTGGATTTCTTTAATAAGGAAATAGAGTAATTTGGGAAGATGTGTATGTTAGTATGCGATATTGGAAATGAAATAATTTTTCATTGAGAAGAGGCTAAGAGTGAGATTTTATTTTGGATTATACAACGATTAGGAAAATATACATTTGATCTTCGGTCCTGTAAGTGTCTTCCTAGATTTCATATGATTTTTGCTTTTATTCCACATATAAAGTTGAACATGTATAAAACTATTATCTTCAGAAGCACCTTGAAAGGCTAGGAGACTTCAACAGGTATACCTTGGGTTTGCTTAGCATGTGTTAGACAATTAATAGGAAAGTTGGCTAATAGGGTGCATTTATAAAGTTACAAATCAAATATATTAGTAGATAAATGCTGAAGACCATTTTTGTCTCTGTAGCCCAGAATAAACACTTCTGTGAGGCATAGTTCACATATGGCTGCCAAAAAAAGAGAAAAGTTTGTACATAAGCTAGGTATGGCTGAAAGAATTAGTTTCAACTCAGTATGTTAATGCCTAGTGTAGTCCTTGGAGGCAATCTGGATACGTAGGCTTGATTTTGTGATTTACTTTTGCCTTGTTCTTTTTTGGATCCAGCCACTTTGATGTGGTGTTTCTAGAGTGGATTCACAGCATATTTTGGGAAATATTAGTTATTCCCTCTCTGCTCTTGGTAGCATTGCCTCATTGTCTTATTCCAGAAACTGACCATTCTTCTTGGCCAAATTATCAGTTCTCTGATGTGTTGTACAGCAGTTGTTCCCAAACCACTTGGGATGACCAACGCTTGTCATCCTACTTTGGGTAACAGCAGTTGCAAAGGGAATTCCATCCCTGGTGTGAAAGCTTAACTGCTCATTAATATTTGGAGTTCTAACCCGAGGAGAAATGAGGCTTGAAATGGAACTTATCACAAGGGAAATAAAATTGGCAACTACTCCAAGGTGAGACGGGGATACGGGATAACGTTTATTCTTTCATAGAAAACATCTGCTATTGACACACTATGACTCTGTGACCCCTTGAGGTTCCTTTCAAGCAGAGTTATCCTGGAAGACTGTACCCGTTGGTGTGAAGTTTTGTGTAGACACAACTAACTAGTGCAGGTACTGCTGAGGACGTGTTTGCAGTAGCACATAATTCTTCTCAGGCTGTGAATCCTGGGAAAGGAGCTGAGCAAATATTTAAGTATTGAGTCAATGTTGAACTCCAGCCACTCGGTGGCTACTGAGCTAGTACTGCCTGAGCTTTTTAGCTTGTAGTTCTCTAGTTTTCTAACATGCTCCTTCCTAGCTTTTATGAATGAACTACAAACATCTCAGTACCTTTGATGACTGCTCATAACTCTTCTGTCATTGTAGAAATAGGCCATATTTCATTGCATATCCCGTCTTTCTGTTCATGGGATTAAACTTGCAAAAAACCAGATTCTTATTGCTATAACCAGGACCTGGAACAGTCTGTTAGCTCACTGTGTTAGATTTAATATGTGCTGATAAGTTTACACTATGTTTCAGAAGGTGGTGGGAGCAGACTAAATGTTTAGTGTTCTAAAGAGGCATTTTAGATGCCTTTAAGATTTTCTCACTTTGTAGCATAGCAGTCATAGCAGCTGTGTGTTCAAGTCACGTTAGCCTTTAAATATCATTGAAACCTGAAAACTTCTGATAACACAGCACCAACTTCTAGTTGCTCTTATGTTTAACTCAGCATTTTGATTAAATCCTGTGAATTTTGGAGGAAAATGTTCATATGCTTTAACTCTGTTGCAATGCTCTCTGACTGCAGCATTAGTTGCCTTTAATATCAGTGACCAACTTCTTCAAAAATTAATCATCTTGTGGATATTTTTAATTTAGCTCTCTTATTCTTATCCTGGTGTGAAACTTTTGTTGATTTTGGATGCTGCTGTTTAAAGTTGGTGAAGTAAGTCAGGATAGAATGAGCTTTGACGTATATTTTGCTTAACAGCATAAATCTGTGCCTTCCTTTAAACATCCCATATAGAACTATCAGAAAGGAGCATCTCTTAAACTGGGGAAAGAAGTAAGACCATATGATTCTTGTCCTTCGCTACAAACAAAGTATGTAATATAGAATGAATAAACTGCACACATGCAGCTTTTCACAGAAACCACCCCTGTGGCCCCCCTGCTACCAAAACCTGGCCACACAAACAAATCTCCTGCTAGATGTCATTCTCATCCATTAGAAGGGGGTGCTGACATCTCTTTTGAGACTTGGATTTTTTGATGCTTGTTAATATCTCCATTATCATAAGGGTTGAAGTAGCTATTTGATGGACTGGACCATTAAGAGATCATTATTAAACACTCTGTAACAGAAAAATACTCTTCTAAGGTCTGTAATAATTCCTCATTACATCAGTAGTACACTAGATTTATGTTATAGAACTTAAAAAGTTGGATAGTCCCTTACAACAGGCTTTATTCAGAAAGTTAGAAATTAGGAGTGATATTATGGGTAGGAATAGCACACTAGCATAGTTTGAGTCTGAACAAAATAAAGAACACTATTGACATTTTTTACAAGTTAACTTCCAGGTTTAATTAAGAATAGTGAAAATCTCACAAGTCTAAAGAATCCAGATAATTATAAATTGTTGGAGGTTGAGTAATTTGGAGGTACTATTGATATTAATTTTAACTGAAGACTTTGTCCTCTCCTCAGAGGTCTTGCATTTTGTGGTATCTTAAAAATTCTAAAACTATGTGAATTAAAGATATCTTTATATAGATTATGTAGATTTGCATGAGGATGGGGTGCTCAGATGAAATATTTAGATAACATCAGTGATTATTTATTGGAGCAGCCAACCAGAGAAGGAAACACAACTGTTAACTTCTTCCTGAGGAATATATTTAGGATCTCCTTCAAGTCAGCAATCACAGAACATTTCTGTAATAATGATTGCAGTGTCAATGATCACTCAGAATTCATGTTGGAGCAGTGGAAGGCAAAATATCTGTTACACCTGGGCTCAGATAAACTTTTAAAATAAAAGGGGAAAGTAAATGAAGTAGAATCCCTGCAGGCAGGATCAGGACTGTTCCAAGACATCACACTGGAAACTTGAGGCAAATGCATGCCTTTTATCAGAACAAGATGTAAAGATAAAAAGACGTATGCCATGATTAAAGAGGATGCTAAAAATTTCTTATAGGAAAAAGTAAGTATTCTTAAAATAATTGTATCTAGAACAGATAGAATAAATGTAATAGTTCAAGGCAGATCAAAAATAATTTGAAGACCAAGTTGTAGAAAATATATGAAAAATTTAATAATATTTGTGCAAATGCATTAGAAGCTTGAAGCCTCCCAGAATGCCTATATGACTAGTAGGCTCTCAGAAACAGAAGGAGCATCCATGCAAGATGAGGCCACAGCAGGAAAAGAAAATATTCTTTTTGATAAAGTTCATTGTGGGAGAACCTGGAGAGAATGCCTATGCTTGAAATTTACAGGCAGTGTTTCAGAGGCTTTCAGTCAAATTTAAATGTTGTAAAATACATTTGCTAACAGAAGAACAGCAAACTCTCAGGACCAGATAATGCATGCCCAAGGTTCTCGAGACACTTGAAGAACAAACACCCAAACCGATGAATGTAATATGCAGCTTTTTACTTAAATTTGTTTAGGTCCCTGTTGACTGCAAGTTGGCTAATGCAAGTCATTTAATGAGAGTTTCCAAGAAAGCTCTAAAGAGCTGTTAGCCAATAATAACGACTGTCATAGCAGGCAAATTGGTAGAAATCATAACAAATATTAAATGACTCACTTCAGAGAAAGATATTTTGGGGAAGAGTCAACTCTGCTTTTGTGAGTCTTGCATCAAACAAGCTTGTGAGAATTTTTTGAAGGAACTGCAATTCTGTAGATAATGAAGATCCATCTGCTGCAATCTGCTTGGATTTCTAAAAGATTGTGCACCCTCCACTTTGTCACCTGAATTACCAGTTATCAGGAATTTGAGAAGCTGGAAGAATGTGGTTTGATTGGAATGCCAAAGACAGGGGTGGCTGGTATATGTGACAGCAATTATTACAGGGTATGCAGTAGGTACAGGGGTTGCTTTTACTTTATGTACTTTGTTAGTATGAATGCATGGAGTCCCTGTTGAACAACTCAAAAAACAAGTATGTAAAGCTCATTTTTGCATAATGCTATGGATCATGAAAATATAAAACCTGGGCTGAACAAAGGTGTATTTGTGTAAATATTTGTATGGTTTGTTTTTTAGCTCTGCTTATAGGAGGTCACATTTGTTAGGTTAGATACAGGATCCTGAAGTGAAGTCAAGCTTCTGTTAAGCTTGTCTAGCCAAAATTGATTAGTAAATTGATTTTTAAATTATAATCTAATTTGTCTTTGTCTCCCTCTTCCAAACTGAAAGCTGCTAAATTGACACATAGACCAAACGTACCTTTTTATTTCTTTCTTTTTCCTTCATTGGTTTGAATATTCTCTCAAAATCCTCTGTTGTAGGACAAGATTGGAAGTTGAAGAGAAATGGCCTTTATGGCAGGGATGTGTGGGGTGTTGTCTTTCTGAAATTGTGCTCTCAGATTAGCTGTGTTTAAAAAAATGGTATTTTGCATATGCTTCATTTTCTTTTATCTTTATAGAAGAGTACCTGGGGACTTCATCACAATGTGTATGATCTGATCTGAAGTGGACTTGGCCTATAGTTCCTTCTCTGAGCTTGGGCTGTGCCCCAGAACTGAACAAGAGAATGGTTTCCTCTGTGTTCTGTCTCTTCATTGCCTTGTCTTGCCTGATTTGATTGCAGTAGGGATAAGAACGGGATGTGGGTGTGGAGAAGAAAATAATGCCAATGTTTTGGCAAGCAGAGGGGAAGAAGCTGGGACTGAAGGAGAGGAGGCTCAAATGGTGGTTTGTGCTTGAATGAGGGTGGGATAATTTTATGTCTGGAGTAATGAGATTGACATGCTAGACAAGGAGGTTTTGGTGAGAAGCTGGGGAACTAAACATACCTAGAGATACCTGAAGAATGAAACTGGAATAAGGAGGGATAGGGTGGGTCTGAATTAATGCTGTAAATCTTGTGTTTGAGAGAACGTGCAGAAATTTGAGCCTGTTGAGGAACACCAGGAACCTGCATGACACCACGTCCCTCTGCTGCAAGAGCTCCTGAGAAAGGCTCTCGGTGCTCTCTAACACTCACCTGAATGAGAAATGCTAACCTGACTTCTGCCTTTCCCTGCTCCAATGGGACAGATCTGTTGGCTTGTCACTCCATCAGTGTGATGACAAATGGTGGAATCTGAGAGTTTCGGTGTGCCTTGAGAACAATTAGGAAGCAGCAATAAAAAAGTTAAAAAGGGCTGTGTTTCTGAGAGATTAAAAAAATCAAATAATATTGGAAATAAAAGTGCCCATGATATTACCACTTCTAATTATTTAATTCCACACACCTCTTCTGCTCCCCTTTTCCCTCCAAGTCCTGAAATTTGTCGTACATCACAGTGAGCAATGAGAGATTTGTTTTGTTTCGTTTTCTCGCTGTAGTTCCCAGTTCTCTGTGACCCCAAGTAAGTGTAAAAAATTGAGTTGGAGATCAGAAAAAAAGGAGACATGGGGATAGGCTTGAGACATTTGAACATTACATTGGAGAACTGAATTTATTCTGACTTTGTCACTGAAATTTCTCTCTGTGTGTGAGATCCTTGGCATGTTACTAAAATCTGATTATTCTCAAGTGGTTATTAATTGCACGTATGTGTTTCAGTTTTGTTCTGTGTTAAGTTTGTGTTTTGTGACTGTGGATCTGCTCTGCAGTAACAGGAACCATTCCTTGCTGTAACTGAAGTCCATCAATCCTGCTTTGAGTGACTGAAGTTTAAATTGTGGCGAAAGAAACTGAACATTCAGTTAGACATCCAAATTTAGCAAGATCATTTAAACCATTTTTTTTTAATTTGAGCTACTGATCAGTAAAGTACTGCAACATTTTGCAAGCATTTTGTTACTAATTTTGTAAGAATGTGTGTGAATATTCAGGTGTTACCATGGGAGGCACTATAACAAAAGCAGAGGAAGTGAAAAGAAAAATTATTGAGCACTTTTGAACTGTAATCAGCAATTTTGGGGCTGTACACTGAACAATAAAGCAGCAGAGTACTGTGCTCTTTCTGTGGGCCTGATCTGGTGTTTTTCAAGTGTGACAACTCACACTTGCTATAATCCTTGTTGGCAGACAAAATGTCTACCTCATTTGCTCATGTGCAAGTGCCTTAGAACTAAGTCTTAGTGTATTGACACTGAGAGTGTTTGTTTCTTTTTCTGTGTAGACACACACATTAGCGTGATGTTTCCCAAACATAATCATTACATCAAACTCGAGGCTACCTCATGTGACTGAGAACCTCAGAGATCCATTTTCTCCATGGAATTTTGACAAATGCTTTCCATTTGCTGGAATAAGCGATGACGAACTACTTGCACGCATCACCAAAAAGGAATGTGACAGCTCATTAATTGTTCTGCTGCAATAGAACAAGTTCTGTCAGTCATGAATCGAAATCTTTGTTAATAACACATCAGCACGTGGCAGTGGTACTGTGATTCTAAAACATTAACCATAATGTTTTTAGTGTCTAGAACACTGCGAGTGCTGCTTATATACTACACAGCTTTATTACAAATATATATATGTATTTTATGCAATCTATATTATACTCTGCAGGGGATTTTTTAATATTTCAATTCAAATATTGAAGTTTTAAGTGCAGCAAAGCATGTGATTCATTTAAGAAACCTGCATTTGTGCTTTGCAGTTTTGCCTGAAATATTACCATACTAATAGTCCTCCATTCTCTTCCTTTGCACAGGATTATCATAAAACCTTTTCTTTTACAGCAATCATTTTTCTCTTTTCCAGGTGCAACCTGGATGTGTTCAGTGAAAATAATCAGTGTTGGTAATTAGAGATATGCAATAAATTCTATAGCTGATGAGACTTTTTAAGAGCTATGCCTTGTTTTGTTTCAGAGTTGAAGGGGTGGTGAGAGATGCTCATTTAGTGGTTGTAAATACTGAATGACAAGGAATCCTTGCCTGATACAGCATTGTTATGCTGATAACCAGTCTATTTCAATTGTCGTTCTGTCTTTGTCTTTAAAATATTTATAATAATGCTTTCATCTGTCTTGGAGATGTTTTCATAAACATCGTCATAAAAAACACATTAGAAAATTAATCTACATCACAGTTTGGAAAGTTTACGGTAAGGAACACATGAGGTCACACTGAAAGTGTGGAATAGAAAGAAGTACTAAGTTGTTTCCTTACTCTAAAATGGTCTAAGTTAACCTTTTATCCCACGATCATGTAGCTGTGTGGGTGGGTGTGTTGCTATGGCTTGGCTGGTTTATGGTACATCAGCAGTTCTGCAGTAATTGCCCATGGATTTGCTTTTATTTCCAGTGCAGTAAGACATTCCGTGGGTATTATCTCTGAGGGGTGATCACTTGAAGTATTTTGGTTTTTAAAAAGAGTAACATGCTTCTGTTGGAGTGTTTGAAAAGTAGCAGCTTGAGCCACACTAATTATCTAATGATTGTGTCTGAAGGGCCCTAATGCTTAGAAAAATGTCCCAGAGAGGTGGGGTAGAGTCACCTCCATGTGAAACTGCAGCAATCCTCATATCTTGAGTCAGGCACTGTGACCCTGCTTCTACCATTTGAGAAACCTGGTAATTCACATTTCCTGGAATTAAGAGGGATAGATATTGAGAGTTTTGTATTTCTCCTGTTGCTTCAAAATTTATTTTCATTTTAGAGCTTTTATTATTTTATTCATAACTCCCAAGTGTTTACTTTTCACTTTCTTTACAATACTCCAAAAAAATTTGGGCTACTGCTTGCACAGCACATATAAGAATGCTAAATGGGTTTATTTAATGTATTACAACATTAATATGAGGAATCTCAGCATTTCTCTTTGGTTTGAGTAAAGATTCAGTTAACATTTTCTGTCCTCTTGATTTGATCCAATAGTTTCACAGTGTCACAGGTGACTGACAGGTGAAAATTTTAAACAGATGATAAAAGTCTCTTGAGATATATATGTATTTAAGAATTCATCCTTTGACTTATATTCTGAAGATTTAGGTTAAAATTGGTGAAGTCCAATGGATATCTAACTGAAAAGCTGTCTGTACTTCAGTGGCAGGCAGTTCCTGTCATTTACTCCACAGCCCTCTTAAGCTTTTTTAAACTGTGAGTGAGAAACTATCTCCCAGCTTTTCCTGGCCTACATCAGTGCAAACTCTGCTCTTCAGAATGCCAGTTTGTGTCTGCTCACTTTGTAATATGCTGATTTCTCAGCAGTTTGGCTTCTTTTCCTTTCCTACCAGCCTGTAGCAATTTGGTTCAACATTTGCATGTCAATAATATCATAAAAGTCAAATTTGCATCTTTTACCACCAGTAATCGTTTTGTATACAGACTGAGGATGCAGTAATGAACCAGTTCTGAGAGGGCAACTCATAAATATAAATAGTCCCATTTTACAAGTATTTTGCCAAGGTCAGTGGGAGAGAGGAGGGGGGTCAGAAGTAGCTCCTTAGTCACAATCACATCTGGAGCTGAAACAGACTCTTTCTTTGTCTGTAGAAATTTGGCAATGTCTTAGGGTTGCCAGAGTTTAGATGCTAAAATCTGGGACTATGTCAGAGAACTAAACTGTGCATACATAGATTAACTGTGCATGGAAAGTACAATTTATCTGCATAATAACCACTTTTTCTGGATGCCTTGATTTCTGTGTGTTAGGAAAAACAACTGTTGCTACAGAAATGCAGAAAAAGCCACATCATAAATGCTTTTCTTAAGGTTTTAGATTTGACCATAGGACACGACTTCTTAATCATACAGGACATCTGGCAATCCTATGAGGTTCAGTCTGCATTTTTCCTTCATCACAGAAGAAATATTAATGCAGCAGCAGAGGCATTCTTTGGATACAGTCATTATTGTTCAAGATAGCAATACTGGCACTAGGTTTTGACCTCTCAACTTGTTTCTGCTTGGCAGTGGCTTTTGGTATTGTCCAAGTGCAGACTGGTGTCTTCTCAAAGGAAAAATGTTTTTGTTTTCTCTTATCTGTCAATCTGTCCACTTAAGTGGCCTTTGCTATCATAATATTATAAAATGCAACTCACAAGTTGTCTCTGAGTGGAAAAAAAAAGCCTGTCTGCAAGTCCCAAAAAGGGTGGTGCTTATGTGATTCTTTTTGCGTTTTCTCAGCTTAATCCTGGATTTTAAGGAAGATGTTTTGGGAATATAAACTTCCTGGATTTTAAGGAAGATGTTTTGGGAATATAAACTCTTCAGGGGAAGAGAGCATACGTTATCTTAAAAAAATAAATTAGCAACTCAAGATGACCAAAAGTTTATATTATTGTCACAAAAACCACCACAGTCAAGGGACATAGTGGGTGGCACTTCATAGAAAATATCTTCCAGAGAAAATAGCCTCCTTTTTAAAAAATTTCTTCCATATCCAATGTGTCAGACCGATGGAGTGCATAAACTTTTTCTGTAATTACTGACCAATCTTGTAGTTTCACTGAGCAAATATTTTGTGTTTGACAGTCATTGTACATAATCAGTCTGGAATGATGCCATGAAGAGGAATCACTGAATATATGCTTGATATCATTGGCTCTTGATTATCAGCTGCTGAATAATCCAAGCTTTGTGTCCTTATGTCCTCATATCCCTGAAACATTTCCACAGGTTGGAAGTCCTGTTTGTATATGGGCCTTACTGCTTTCCAAATCCAGGGCCTCTTATGTTACAGCTCAGCACAAAACCACAGTGCTGTGTAGATTTGAGAAATTTGAAGTACTGTGAAATTCCCTGATGGCCATGATGACGTAGGTCTGGAATGACAGAGCTGTAGTAAAAGGTTTTAAATGAGTTTAGTTCTTTCTGCTGCAGCAGTGCTGTTGTTGCTTGAGCTGATTGGAGGCAGGAGCAGCATTAGCATCCTCTGCCCAGTGCCTCAGCACAGCACTGGGGAGCCCAGAGACAGCATTAACCCTCTTGAGTTGTTTGATTTATGGTGTCTCGGGTAGTTTGTCAGAATGGTAGCTGGAATACAGGCTGCATCTTTAGACCTTGCAAAGTTTCAAATAACATTATTTGAATTCAATCTCAAGTAGTTGTGTATAAAATTATGACCAGCATGCTATTATCCTTTAGTATTATCAGAAGCTTGGACTAATTTGAAGTAAGAAAGTTTTTCAGGAGCTTTTTTGGGAAGGGCATTTGTTAGCCTGCTTCCAGAAAGGTTCATTCAAGGATGAGAGAACCATAGTGTGAACCACGTAGACCTAGTAACTATAAGCCATCAAGCAATTTTTAAATTCCCTCCTATTTTAGATCAATGCAACAAAAAAAGGAAGGGGAATGGTGGAAGGAAGTATTGGAATTTTTAATTAAAGTTAGGAAATTGATGATGGAGAAATCAGCCTGTAGGATATTTCTATATACTTTCATACCCCTGGAAACATCTGCTGATTGTATTTGGTTTGTGTTCTGATAGTGAATAGTTATATACTCTCCTTTTTTATTTCAAAACGTAATACCTAGTATAGAAAAGCAAACAAGGCAAAAAGTTCCTATTCAAGCATAGTTAAGAAATCAACTTCTATCCCAATTCTAATGTTCTTCATCATGTCCAGATGTGAATATACATGCAAATTACTATGGGTTTTTTTTTCACGAAGTGATATGATGAAAGGAATAAATATTAGAATTTACTTGAAATTTTAAAAATCTGATTGATCTCATTTGGGACTCTAGACTTGCTGTGTGCCAATCACAGTGGTTGAAGGTGAAGAGGACTCTGGAGGTCTGTAGATTTTTAAAAACTGTTACAGGTATTACATTGAAAATGAATTGGTAAAATATATTCAACTGGTTTCTGCTGAAATGTGATAGTGAGGCTTAAAACGTGTCATTGTAGAGTAAAGTTCAGTTCTGACGTCATGCTTTTGACCTTCCTCGGTTTGTAGCACTTTGATTTTCCTGCAAATGTCTGTGTCATTGTTTTAACTTCTTTAAACACACAAGTGCTCATGGCAGAGGAGGGAGATAAAGGTAAATACATATGTATATATAAATAAGAAAAAAATGTTTGGCATTATTATAGATAAAATATTTAAGACAATAATTCTGTAGTCATTTTATACATTTTAGCCTTATTGTTACGTGGGAATCATGTAACTTTCTCGTCACTTTTCAAGTTAAACTTCATCCTTGCTCAAACAGTCTGCATTACAAAAACTGAAATCTTACTCTTTTTGCAGATTACACAAACCACATTTATATTGCATAAGGATGCATTTTCTTTTCTTTACTTATTATGCAAAATGATTACTTATGGGTTTAAACTTCCCATAAAATCAGGAGTATTGTGAAGTGGAATGAAAAATTTCATAACTGTGCCCTGTTACGACTGACTAGAGATGCTCATAAGGCCCTTGAAGCACTTGCAGGGTGCTGGTGTGTGACAGACAGCTGCTGGTTTTCAGATGCTCCAAAATGGTCACTCCTTGGCTTGTACTTCGTGCCATGACTCTATTAAGTAAATGGCAGGCCTCAAATAGGCATTTCTGTCCTGTCAGCTTTATTCTCTCTTTATAAATAGTGAGGTAATAGGAAGCCTATGGGAGCTTTTTCTAAAGCCACTTTTAGTTGGGTAAATGCTGTGTCATAAAAGTTTGTGGAGTTATTATCTATCTAAATATTTTTGTAAAGGTTTTGATTATTTTTGTTTCATTACTTAAAGGTGGCAAATGCATTTGTAAGTATTGACAGTGCACTTTGTATTGAGGCTTACAAAGCTAAATTTAGGGTGGTGCAAGTAACAAAACTGTGCCAGGGCTGAGGTCAGAGATAAACATTGACCTTATCTGAGTCTGAGGGGCAACTGCATGGCCTCAGCATTTCTGTGTGATATAGGAATGGAGAGATTGTGCAGTGGCAGGAGAGAGACACAGCTCCTTTGCATCCCTTCAATATTCTGGAGAGGTTGTTAGCACCTTTTCATGTCATTCACAATTTTGTCATTCTGGATTCATGCAACTGATAGATTTGAACTGTTATATTCCCTTTTTTAGAAGTTAGTGGAGCAGAAAGAACAATTCCTGCAGAGGAAGAGGTATGTTTATTCAGTAAATAGTATTGGGGGTATAATATGTATTTTAGCTCAGTTTCCAAAGGAAGTGAAGCTTCTATGATTCTGCCTTGCAGGCAGAAAGATGCAGGACAATGCCTGTGCTATCTGTATTTACCTGTACATCTGTCCCCTCTGCTTGCTAGCTTTTGAACATGTTGCATCATTAAAAAAAAAATGATAGAGGAGTAGATATTTTACTGATGATTCCTATAAGTTTGGGTGTTGTAGACATTAACGATTTCATGGCAATCTTCTGCGTGTGCTCTACTAGACAGAGATTACCACAGGAGAAAGACCTCATGAACATGCCAATGCATGGCAATCTTAGTTTCAATTTAATTTTTTTGTGTTTGTGTTTGTCTGTCCCCATTTGTTCTTTTACCATGCAATATTTCATTAAATGAATTTTGAGACATTAGTCTTGAATTTTTGTTTCTTAACGTTCTCACTTGAAGTGAGACTTTTCCAAAAGATTTGCCACAATTACAAGGAACAGAGTTCCTTTCAGTAAATCTTTAACTGCATTGCAGGTACCAGGTAATCAAGCAGGAGTTTCCCTGTTGCCTTATTATCCTGAGGTTTCAAAAGATGTGAAGTTCTTTATGGTTCTGTCTTACTCCAGCTGCTTCCTGTCTGCTCTAAACGTGTCTTGTTGAACTAAGTAGATTGGTTGAGTATGTGACTCTTATGTACCTCTTAGAACATATTATGTACCTCTTAGAAGATATTTGCACTTTTGGAGTTAAAATTTGCCAAATTGATTTTGATCTTATGATTTCTAATATTCTACTTTATTGAAAATAATGATTCTTTCTGATTTTTGCACAAGCATGAACAAATTGCTATATTTTATGAATAATTTCATATATTTTGGGAGGGAGAGAGAAAGTAAGAGAGATGGCTGATTTAGACATCTTCTCGGGTTGTCTGCATTTGAAACTAATATGCTTTATGCACTTATTTGGGGAAGTAATGTTGGGATAGGGCTTGTAACAGAGGTATGGTTGTATTCTTCATTTTATACTATCTCCTTCTGTAGTGATGGTTGCCAAGCAGTGATACTGTAATAATATTTTGACAAACAAGTATTCCTGCTATGTCAGGAAACAAAACAGAAAACTGCCACCAAACATGGCATATTTACATGTTTAATCATGTTTCTGGTTTGATTTTTATGTTATATATATGGATCAGTGTGTGTTCCTTTTAGTAAACCTGGAGATAGTCTCGTAATACACAGCTCCTCCAGTTAATCTGACAAAACACAAAGTGTACACTAATCTTTTCAGCTCTAACATAGTCTAGCTTTTTCCTGATGAAGGCCCCCAGAGACTGAAACATGTGTAGACCTTAATTTTGCTATATTTTGACAATTAGTGAAACTTGCTGTGAACAAAAGAGCATTGAAAAATTAATTTGATATGACACAACTGTCAAAACTTACTCAGATGTGCTCAGCTTGAATCTTGCTTTCTACCTGCCAAAAAAATATCCCTGGCTGCATTTCAGTTCATGTCTGGAGAGGATTTCTTTATTAAATTTTAAATTATTAATTCTTTTTAAAAACAAAATATATGAAACTTGGTGATATTTGAAAGAAAACAATAGAAATAATGTTTGTCCTAATTCACTCGAATAAGTAGGTAAAATAATGTCACTTGTGTAAATCATTATTGACTCATTTTTCATGAATAAGTACCCTGTGCTTTTTGAATGAAAAGTAGCATTATGTGAGTCTTGGGGCTTAAGCAATTATTTAAGATATTTCCTGCAATTTAAATATTGGCATCTGGGTTCATATTTTTGAAGAAGCTAACTAAGAAGGAAAGATCAGGTGATGCTGGAGCATCCGTGCAGTGGAGTTGAATGCTGAGAGTTCCTTCAGGCTGTCTCATGCTCTCTCAACCCTGTTCTGAGCCCCAAGATTCAAAAATGCTTGCATAATTGGGTACTGTTTTGTGACTTATTAATTGCTCTATTGGGTATATAGTTGCATGTGAGCCAGATTGGCCACTTTCCCAGCTTGCATCACTGGCAGCTGTTTTGCTTGAGGCAGATGGCTTGTGAGAGAAGCACCCATAAATTAGGGCATTGCTACTTTTTTCAAACCATTCTGTGAGAGCGAACCTGACGAGATGATGTTTCAAAGTGCATTTTGTACACCCTGCTAAATTTCTTTGTAAGTGTCTAAATGGCGCATTTTACAGTCATCTCTATTTTTTTAAAAAGAATTGCAGGACAGTGCAGACACTACCGTGTGTAATCAGCATGAAAATGTTGATTTGTGTTAATAATCATTGGTGATGCTCGCTATATGAAAAAAGGTTGTGAAAAAGAAAGTTATATTGGAAAGAGGAAACAGCCTTTCTATAATGAGAATAAGAGCATTTTTAAGGGCTGTAGCAAGAGAGGAAATGGAATAACATACAGTAGGAAAATTTCAATGGTCTACTCAAGTGTTTTAGACATTAGTGTGTAACATTTTTCTTCTGGACTTCATGCTCACAGGTAGAAGTTTAATAGCTAGATTTCTCGAAAACTACTTCTAAAGAGTAGTGTGAGACTTGTGCAACTTCCTTCTAGTTAAGAATTCTGTTATTGTGCTTCCTCATCCATGGTTAAATTCCATAGGTGTACACATACTACTGCTTTGGAGACTGGAAAAATTCTTCCCCAGTCAGGACCCATGGACACACACACACACACACACACACACACACACACACACACACACACAAACCTTGCCTTTTTATGTGTCTTCTTACTGGCATAAACCAGTCTAATCCTAAATGTTTAATCCTAGAATCAACTTTTCTTAAAACTACACAGCAATTTTAAGCCAGAGCAGCTTACTGCTTTTGCTGTCTGATCATTCTTTTCTTCCCATACTGTAACATCTGTTAAAACAAATTGCTTTTGGTCTTTTCTAGTTTATGCCTCAAAGATTCTTTTACACCTAACCACAACTGCAATTCTCCGGTGGGTTTATAGAACCACCTGTACTATGGAGGCTGCTTCCCAGTTTGGTGTCTCTGTGTACACATTTGCAATAAGGCTTGTGTTTGAGAAATGTGATATTTGATTTGGACTCATGCTCCAGGAATTAAAGGATTTTTAGGGGAAACATCAGTAGTGAAGTCCTAAACTTTCATGTTCTGGTGGCAAGTTGGGAAGTTTTCTAAATCTACTTCAGGCTCAGTTTAGGACCTGCTATAAATGAGGGGTAATAGGTTCTGAAAAAAAATTGATTTCTAACCAAATTTCTCTTGGAGAAAACAGTTTTTGCTTCTTACTTGAGGAAACAATTCTCTCAAGTTGAGCTGTGTCAGAGCTTTTGATCTGTAGTATTGGTCCAATCTGCCTTTGTACATGGACTGCTGTTAAATCTGTGTTTTGTTGCCTTACTGTGAAGCACTTGGGAGCAGTTCTGCTTACAAACTGGCCACAGAACCAAAATTTGTCTGTCTTTATCATGATAATAGTTATAAATTGCTTTTAAGTTGTTAAAGCATTTAAATAGTTTAGTTTTTGTGGTTATGACAGATGCTGATCCCCCAACCTCCCAATGTTTGTGATGATCTTGAAATGCAAGATTTGTTTATTTTACTACTGAGAGAAAGTGCTGAAGTGTAACAGTGATCTTCCTGCTCTGCTGAACTTTTCATAGGACTCCTCCTTGTACATGCAAGATACTGTAGGAAGTTGGAATGTGAAGAGAGATATAAACTCTCTCTTTCTGTAAGTGTTCAAAACAGAATTAGTTTTTAAAATAACATTAATTTTTGGAGGATGAGTTTTCTGTGCTCCCACAGAGTCTGTCGAGATAAGGTGATTTAGTGCCATCCTAGTTATGCTGCGTATGACATAATCCAGAGCAAATATTTAAAGCATTCATTCACACACACTCTTTCAACTAAAATTAACTTCCATGATAAGACCCAGACATTCTCATTAAAAATAGGTTCTAGAGTAAACCAATTGGTAGTTATGGGATGGGTGCAGAAATTACAATGATCTGTTCTGTCCTATGTAATTAAAGAATAAAATTAGTCCCTCTGGGCCTAATATTTCATAAGTGTTTGTGTATCCTGTTTTGTTATCTGCTGTTAGAGCTGCTGTGGCTGCTCTTCCTCCATGTTAAAAGATACTTTCAGCAATCAGTGGCATAACTGAAGCACAAGGCAACAGAGGCACCTACCAGCACAGAGCTCCAAAGGAAGAAGGGTGTCCTCCCTGTTTGATTTAACCTGGAATTAATAATGGGTCTTTAATGAGCTTTACCGTTTCTGACTGATAACTGCAAAACAGAGAAGAGGAGACAGGGCAGACCTTTTTGAAGTCTGCAGCTTCCTCATGAGGGGAAGTGCAGGGGCAGGCACTGATCTCCTCTCTGTGGTGACCAGTGACAGGACCTGAAGGAATGGCCTGAAACTTTGTCAGGGGATGTATAGGTTGGATATTAGGAAAAGGTTTGGATTTCAGCCAGAGGTTGGTTGAGCACTGGAACAGGCACTGGAACAGGGCAGTGGTCACAGCACCAGCCTGGCGGAGTTCAAGAAGTGTTTGGACAATGCTGTCAGACACATGGTGTGACTCTTGGGGTGTCCTGTGCAGGGCCAGAAGTTGATGATCCTTGTGGGTCCCTTCCAATTTAGGGTATTCTATGATTCTATGATAACTGGCTTTCTGACCAAGAAAGAACCACTGCACAGGTAGGCTGGGAAAGATTGAAATCTTAATGATCTGATGGAGAGAGGGGTTGAAATAAGGGCAAACTGTTACGAGTTTTTACTGTAAAAAGGTGAAGGCAGGAAAAAAAAGAAGCAGCAAATGCAGTGGAAAATTTTCAGGTGAATTGGGTTTGAATTTTTGTTTGTTGCTTTTTGGTTTTTTGTTT
>VZTJ01000300.1:54901-104184 GCA_013397795.1 Orthonyx spaldingii
TTTTGAGGTCTCTTGTCCTCAAAATTTCAGACATTTTTGGTTGTTTGTTTTGGTTTTTTTTTTTTTTTTTTTTTTTTTTTTTCCCCCTGCCATCAAGTTCCTCCTGACTGATCTTTGGGTCAAAATCCCTGGCAATATACATGGCAATTATGTGATGTCTTGCTGCTATAATTGCCCTTATTGGCCAGCTGACTGTCCTTGGCAGAGACAAATACAGAAGGTTAGACAGTATAAACAGGCAGATTGAAAAGAAGGTATAAAAAAAAAAAAAAAAAAAAAAAAAAAAAAAAAAAAAAAAAAAAAAAAAAAGACAACTTCTTTTGTGAAACATTNAAAGGAAAGGCAAAAAAGGTACCATTAAAGAAATCACTCTATGTTTCCATATATTTCAGACAAGATTCTGTCCATCTGTTTTTACATTTCTGAGTTAAGGCTGCCTAATTTTAACCTTTTGTCTGCAAAGTATCTTTATTTGCAATGGTATCCATAGTGTCTAAAATTATATGTCACTGATTTTTTGTGATTTTTCTTTCCAATTCTATTAGTATAAATAGAGCTTGTTCTAGATACAGTTTGTTTATTTCTCTCTTCTTTCTTATGGATCATGTGATCATCAGCCATCACCACCAAATTAAAAAATAAGCACTTGTGCAGATAGAGCTGATCATGGACCTTTGTATGATAATCTGAGAAATCTGTAAAATGCTTTTAAAATATTAAATAATCCTTTTGAAAGAAAATAGCAAATTAAGGAATAGTAATTTAGGATCTCACAATAACATTATCCTTCATTATTTCTCCTTTGCCCTCCCTCAGGCTGCTGCTCATCTAATTTCTTTCCAAGCAGTAATAGTAAAATTATTAGAGGATAAAGAATGGAGAAAGAATGAAACTTGTTCTCATTTAGAAATTTAATTAGTAATGAACACATTCAAACTTCAAATGCAGCTTCTGAAGGTCTCTAGCTAGTTTTAAGGAAAGTGTTAATCTCCTCAATAATTCCTACACATCTTTTCTGAATTTAAGTCCTTTTAAGCTGTTCAGTGATGGTGTTCAGAGACATGTACCCTGTGCCTTTTACAGCAGTTACAGTTACAGTTGTGACAGTGCCTGTCATCTTCGGATTAGATTTGCAATTTACTCTGATCTTCAAAAAGTTTGTTCTAATTGGATGTGTGATAACAGATGGATCAATGTGTTTGATTAGTTTAGTATAATTGTAAGCAAGTTCTCAGCTCTATTGGCTTGCTGTCTGCACTTGGTTCAGTTTTGTGTTTAATATTTGGTGCTGCATTTTGTTACTTGAGATCTCGGCTGCTGGAAGTGCTGTTCTTCCCCCTATTTGTCTCTATTGAACCTTCCTAATTATTTTTAGTTGCCTGCCAGATGTTCACATTTTGAAAGTGTAAAGAAAAGTGAAAGGGATGAGATGCGTTGCATGAAAAAGCAAAAGTTCTGAAACTTACTTTTTCCATGCATTTTCTGAGCAAGATAATGTTTTAGTGTTTCTTCCTTTGTTGTGTCAGTCTGCTGATGCTCTAGTATGACAGAAGTGATAACAGTGTTAGTGCAATGATATGTTTTAAAGAGTTTTTATAATGTGATTAGATACTTTACATACTCTTCTGTAGGGGGTGTGTGTATATACATGTGTACATATACAGATATATATGCATATATGTGTATATAAAAATATAGACAGCCTGCAAAGGAATGTAATTAGGTTTTCCCAGCTCTTTGATCTGTTTTGTATTTAAGTTTTGAAGAAGCCACATACTTAGTTATTGCTGGAGGAGGGCTAGATCATTAATGTCAATCATTGTGCAAAAGGAACAAATGGATTAAATAATAGCTGAGCCATAATATAACAAATCAGATGGATAATATATATATTTTTAAAGTATATTTCTTTTAAAGTGAGTGACTGAGTCATGTGGAACTCTCTGGGTGGAGTGGGAGACTGCTGCTGCCCTTGGCAGCATATTGGGTGGGGGGAAGCAACGAATATTCCAGACTGCAAGAGTGGAGGAAGAATGCTGGGCCTGTTTAGTCGAGAGAAGAGAAGGCTGAGAGGGGATCTCATCAGTGCATACAAATATCTCCAAGGCAGATGCCAAGAGGATGGTGCCAGGCTGTTTTCGGTGGTGCCCAGGGACAGGACAAGGAACAATGGCCATAAACTAAAACACAAGAATTTACACCTCAAAATGAAGAACTTTACACTGAGGGTGGCAGAGCACTGGAAGAGCTGCCCAGGGAGGTCATGGAGTCTCCCTCTCTGCAGTCAGTCAAACCCACCTGAATGTGTTCCTGTGTCACCTGTTCCTGTGACCCTGCCTCGGCAGGGGAGTTGCACTGGACAATTTTCAGAGGTCCTTTCCAACCTGAACTATTCTGTGATTCTCTGAGGTCTACAGAAAGAGACTGGAGACCTCTAGTTCTGACAGAGATGGATGAGAGGAGCAATTCTATGAGCAGGCCTCAGTAGAAAACTTCCTAAGGATATAAAGGATAGTACAGTTCCATGCAACCGGGAAGATTGCTAAGATGGGCCCATTTTTATAGTTACTTCTTTTGCATTAATTGGAGATAATATCGAACTGGCCCACTCAGCCCAGGCTTTTTATCTTTAGCAATAGTCAGTAGTGGCATTTCTTTCAGAATAGGGTTCTTTCCCTTCTGGGGTTCTCTGCCATGTTTTGTCAAAGCACAGTTTGGGCCATCCTTAACTAAAGGATGCATCTGAGCTGTGGTAGTAGCCATGGATTGATGACTCTATGTGAAGTTTTGGTTACATTTTTTTTTCTGTAAAAACCAGCAGCAATTACTGCAATAATTTATGTAGTGTGTGAGAAATACCTCCTTAGGCTTGTTTTAAGCCTGCTGCCAGATGGTCCAATTACATGGCCCCCATTCGTGTGCTTGTGAAGAGCACAGACCAGCCATTCCATGACACTGGTGACTACAGAGCATTGTAATAATCCCTCTGTTTTCCTCACGCTTGAGGGATCCCAGACTCACAGCCTGTGCAGCTCCTCATAGCAGAAACTGCTCTATCCTTTTGATTTCTCTCATTAGCCTGCCCTTTTTTATTTCTTCAATACTTTTGTCTCTCTGCAGCTCGGACTGTGGGTGTTGCATGGATCTATGCAGTGATGCTGTTTTGTCTGTATTGTTTGATGTTCCTTTTCTAATATTTCATTTAGCATCTTTGAGAATTGGGCTGATGCAAATGACTCCAAGATGTCTTTCCTGGTTGCTATTGATGTAATATAAGTCCAGCTTTCTACATAAATAGTTAAAGATTTATTTCTGTTTTCAGCATTTAGTCATTGGTGCAGAATTCAGCAATGTCTTATTCCTATTTAATCACTATATTAAGATCTATTGATGCTTTTTCAGAATCAACTCTTTCTGAATATCCTCAGGAATTTTGTGTCATCAATGCATGTTGACACTTCAGACATGTATTGCTGTTTCAATTCATTCTGAGTGGGCTGATTAGGATAGATCCCAGCTTGAATCTTTGAGGAAGTCTCCACTGGTAATTTTTTTTCTTTTTTTGTGAACATTCTACTTTCATTCTTTGCATTTTATTTTTTCAACAAATTACTAATCCTGAGGAGAGATATTTCTTTCTTCCTTTGTAAATATGATTTTTTTGGGATCATTAAGGGGAGACCATGTCAAAATTGTTCATTGTATTTTGTGTTTGTTTTTTTCAATCAAAGCATACTGAATGACAAAGCACACTTTTATTGGTATGTGTAGTCTGTTTCAAAAAGTCCAGTAGATTTTTTTGGCAGAGTATTGGTATTGGTATAAACCCTACTGATTTTTGTCAATATTAAGTTTAAATGGTACAGCTATAAATTAATTTTGTAGGGTCCTGTCCCCCCAGTTTCTGTCTGTTTTGTCTGACATTTTCCCCAAATTATTCTGGATCCCTTTAAAAGTTCATGGTGTAGCTGCCATTTTCTAGTCCCATGGTACAAGTCATAGCTTGTGATTGGTTTTAACACAATGTACAGATTTTATTCGTTTGAAGATTACTGGAATAAAATCTTATCTTACATGTACTGGATCAAACATGATTAAATACCTGATTATTTGTCTTGTCCAGTCATTCTCCTACTTTAATTTGTATGTGCTTTGCAAGAGTGTTTGATTAATATGTGCATTTTGGACATCATAAGTTAACTGATATGTTAAAAATACTCAAATAGAGAAAAAAATTCTAATTACTTCATATCAGTTTAAATTTAGTAATGAAATGCTGTAGAAGATACTTATTATATGTATTAATTTTAGATTGAAATTGTAATTCCTGAAATGGAAAAAAGTGTTTGTTTTTAAAGCATGAGATGCATAACTTTCAGTTAAAAATCCCCAAGCTATATAAATATTTGCCTTTTTAATAAAGATTATGAGGATTTTGGGGGTTTGGTTTGGTTTTGTTTTTAATGGAATAGCTAATTACAGTGGTCTGATAGGTTTTGTCAAAGCTTTCCTGCTTGTCTCGCTGGGACAGTATTTTTCTAGTCAGATGTTGCTGGGAGTCTTGGCATCACATTGTTTTTCTGTGGTTAAAATTCTTGGTATTTTCTGCTTTTCTGCATTAGAGAAAATAAAACGTATGCAAGTTCTATGAGATGCTAGTTGAGAGCTGAATTTGTTGATAAGAACATAGAATTAGTCACAGATGAGTGTAGGCTTCTTTTTTTTAGGTTCATCTTATTAGCAGCTATTTTGAAAACACTCTCTGAAAGAGATTTCATAGCAAACACATTAAACGCAGTTAGAAGAAGGCTGAGAAATGAAAAAATTAGTGTTGTTCCCCAAGGAAAAGTTTCTTTGCATGCATTTATAAAATTTGATGGATTTATTGGGCATGCTACGCTGCAACTTTATTCTAAGTAATACTTGTCCCAAATGGCAAATTACATTCTCACTGCCAATGTTGCTCTCTGTAGATGTTTATGTAACTTTCACTATTGTGATGATTTTGCTAAAAATGTCTTGCAGTTTAAGAGACGATTCCAATGCTTTTCTGCTTGTATAGAAAAAACTGGCAGGCTATCCTTATTATCTTACAGTCACTGGAAGACACTTGACCCATCTTGACCTCCTTCTTTCATATTAGTTTCTCCATCTGAGTCATGCTGCCAAAATGAAAGAAAAAAAAAGATTGTGTTGAGTCTGGGTATTTATAAGATGTTTATTCTTTTGGAGGGGAGTGGGAGGTTTGGGTAATGATTTTACTCATCAAAATCATAAGTAAAATGTGTTATAGAAAAAAAAGGTTTGATTTAAAAAAAATTCTTTTAATGGAGGGGAGGTTGGGTTAGGATTTCACTCATCAAAATTGTAGGAAAACTTAGAAACAAAACTAGGGAACAAGTCAGCATCACTATTTTTCACAATTTTTTTTTACTAGGCTTTGATCTGATGGTATTTAGAAACCTTTGCATTAAGAATGCTGTAGGTAACTGTAACGTGCTCTACAAATAGGGTAGCAAAATAGCTTACAGAGTAAATCAAAATAATGGAATGGAAATAGGCTTTTGGATACAATTTTCCACTACCTTTGTGTGTAATAAGTTGCACGGTTATGTCTTCAATTGTGTGAGAGTCCTGTGATAGTTGAAACAACAGAATGGAACATTATAAAAAGCCAATGAAGAAAAGAAGCTCTGGTTTAGGAGATGTTGATTGTGGGGCAGAGATGATTTTTCTTTCCTGGAAGTGCACCTTTAGTTACCATATTAGCAGAATGTGAAATTCAGTTTACACCTACGTAAAGGGAATCGTGTTAAGACGGATGTGCTACTAAACCTTACTAAACCCACAGTATTTCACAAGGACTTCTGGAGTTTGAGGCTGGTTGGGATTCTTTTCCCCTATTTTAGCTGAAATCTGAGCCTGTTCATCCCTCAGCCTTTTCACAGAGAACTCTTTCACCAGATTAGTAAATGGTAACCTCTACCAGAGGGGTCTGACTGCATATTTTCTTCCTAGAAAGGTGAATTGATCACAAGGCAAGGTGCAAGGATGTTTGTGCCCCTCCCATACTGCTGGTGGTAGTTCCTTTGTTCACTTTGCCTATGCAAGATAAACATATCCCTATGCAAGACTTGCATTTTGGGCACAAAGTGGATCTCCCAAGTAATTTAATTTAAGTTAGTCATCACCTTATGCTACAGCAAGTGGGAAGGCATCATTGTTGTTTATTTTTCATTTAGAACAGCATCACAATGTTACTATGTGGGGAAAAAAAATTTGCTTTCTTTCAAATCTGCTGTCATTTGATTTTTTTCTCAGCTGCTTACGAAGCTGCCAACTAAAGTACTACTTACCATGAATACATTAGAGAAAAGTAAATTGGCACTTTCTTTAGAATGCAGCAATTTGCATTCCCCTCTCTTTCTCAGAGCAATCTGTATTACATTCCTTAGTTTCAATATTTTTCTCCCCCTAAGAGGTTTCATCTTGTATTTCCTGGCACTTCAACCAGAAACTTGTCCATTAAGATAATTTTTCTTAATACTGATTTAACTTTCACTAACGTATTTGCTCTTGTAATCAGCCTCATAATTATATTCTCATCTGTTTTTAAATTATTGCTTTTAAGTCTTTAGCCTGAGCAACTGAGAATGGAGTCAGTTCAGTCCCAGTGTATAACTTCCAACCAAAGCACTGCAGTAATATTTGCTTTCCTTTATGACATAATATCTTCTTTGGCATCCTGACCAGCTTATTTCAGCTTACTTCTCTAACTCCAATCCCTGTAATATTTCTTTTTGAGGTCACCATCAAGTCATTGAAAGAAAACAACATTAATTTGTGTAAAGCCTGTACCCTGTGGCAATTTTGTAAATAAAAACTTTAAGATGACAATTAACGCAATCAAATTAAAAAGTGTTGGTGTTCAGTGATTTTAGAGGGTTTGTTATGCTGGAGGTGCTGTGCCTCTGAAGCAGCCTGAGGGATTTGAAAATGCAGTCTCGTAGTCTGAAAAAATTTGTCCTGTGCCTGAAGTCAGCTGGAGAAAACTCAAAGCTTTTGCAAAAACAAATTGTTCAGTGGGTGAAGTGTGTGCAAGTGCTGCTGGTTGTGTGCTTCCTTACTGTACAACTTCAACGGTGACAGATCCAGAATGAAAGGGAACTTTGCAAAATCTGGATTTCACTTGACAAATGCCTTTGTATATCATATTGGATCTGTCAGAATTTTACCTTAGTTCTGAAAGATGATTAGAGAAATGCAAAGGTGAAAAATCTATTGACTTTGGTAATATACATGTATTATACATTGTAACATATGGCTTCTTGGGCTGTGTTGCTGTTTGCTTAAGAATATCCTTACCTTGAGGTGGCTACCATTGCTAATGAAAAGATACTGGACTAGATGATAATTTGGTCTAATTCATTTGATGCTAATTGTTCTCAGATCCATGGCAGTTTTTGACTGAGTTGTACAGTTTAATTTTATGCTTCTTGTTTTAGTGAGGGAGTGGGGAGAGAGGAAAAAATATTTTTATGCATATATGTGGGATTTTAAAGAGAAAATTTGTGAGAAAACTCTTTGTGAAAAATTCTGTATCGCCCTTTTTTTCAGCTGAATTCTGAAAAAAACACACTTGTGTTCATATGGAATAGCTTCTCTTCGCTGAAAAGAAAAAAGTCCAAGATCCATACCTATATTTCCAGGGTAATAGGTGGAAAAACACCAATTGATTGAAAAATGTAAGTCAGAAGAGGAAGAAACAGGTTCATCTCAAAGTGTTTTTAGTTACTGCATTAACAATAAATCAGTGTACAGTAAAATATTTCAGCATAAGATTTTTGCACATCCTTCTATTGAAAAAAGATAAAATGTAAGGTTGTTCCCTCTGTCTGTTCCAACATGATGCATTAACAATGTGTCAACACAGCAGTAAAGGCTTTTGCTGTGGATAGTTGTAAAATAATGCCAATAGGTAAATGGGAAAAGGATGTTTGGGGAGCAATTTCTAGATCTTGCTTTTTGCAAAATAAACACGACTTTAAAAAAAAAAACGGCTTTGGGTTTTGGATGACAGTAAAAGTGGTGCAGAATGCCAGAACACCAAAGCAACTGCACCGGAGCAGAGCAGTAATCCACCTAGCACTATTGCTTTCCTCTGATGGTGATTAGAACCACATGCTCCAAAGGAAAATGCTTATAATGGGCAATTAAAGGATCTGCACATAGCAGGCTTTTTTTTTTCCCTCTGCCCTCCCTCCCCCAGTTGCCATAAATTACTGGTTGGCCTTTACTCTGACGTGCAAGTCTGACAAAACCTAGAAGGAACAGGAAATGACCTAAGTGTGGTTTTAGACAGTTTTTTTTCATTACCTACATAATAAGAAAAACCCCCTCTACTTTCCCTTGATAGACAAAACCCCTTTTAGAATCTTTTTGAAACATTTAAAGACCTTAAAAATATAAATATAAATATATATATGTAAAAGAAGATCAGATCAAATAAAACAGGCAATAAGAGCTGAGAACTTTCTACAACAAAGTAGAAGCCATCCTGCTGATACTCCTGGGTACAAAAGCAGAAGTAGCATGTCTTTTTCAAAACAACCAAATGAAACAAACATGTAAAAAAAGAAACAAAACCCCAGCCAAACAAAAAATATTTTTCTCTTTGCAGGGAGTAGTATTAGCTGTGAGAATAAGCTTGCTGAAGGGAGTAGTATTAGCTGTGAGAATAAGCTTGCTGAAGGCTTCTTTGAAACTTTAGCGTACAGTGGAGCATTTTTGCTCTGTTTTTGTATCTGTGCTGAGGGCAAAGTTACCGAAAATAGTAACTAAGCTTGTAAAAACTCTAAAGTGACTTACTAAAGGTTACTTAGGTGCAGCTCTTGTCAAAGATTTGTGTTTTCAGGGAAGATCAGGATACTGTGGAGTCTGGTGGAAACATTATAGTGGTGAGACACCTGCATGTTCCAGTGTTGTTCTTATGTGTCCAGCCAAATATATGGCAGGTACTATTTACTGTATAGAAGAGTGTTAATTAAGCAATTAAGAAGAAGCAGATTTCTTTTCGTTGAAAGAAGATTTTAGGGCTCTTAAAAACCCCAAAGTAATGTCTTTCATAAAAGAGTGCAGCAGAGTCAACAGCTGAGTCGTTGGATAGGGGATATGACTGTTTCCGTCAGGATGTGTGTCCAAACCTCAGAACCATGAAAGCACACACAGCTTCTGTTCAAAGATTGTGGCTATCTGCAGACTTCACAACCCAATGGTCATTTTACAACCTTGGATAAATAAATTGTGTATACAGTCAGGAAGTGATAAGTATTAGGGTTCCAAAAATACCTTAGGTTTTTTTTTCCCTCTTCCATTTATTTTCATGGGAAGGTTTAGGGAGTAGAGAAATACCATCATGATTCTAAATGCCCAGGGTATCGTACTGAGGGCTGTATTTTGTCTTGTTCACAACAATCTACTCAAGTAACTGCTGTTTTGGCCTGCAATATTTCACAACAGAACGTTGTCTTTGTTATCTAAATAATGCTGCCTCCACTTTGAGAGTCATTCTTTGGTTGCATCACCTTTAGTTCATACTGAATACAACTCACCTACTTAATAACATACTGTTTTTCAACATCTACCTTTTCTACAGAGAGGGAAAAGACCTCTAATAATAAATAAGACCCCCGAGACTTCTAGGTTGTATACTGCTGTGGGATTTTTTTTGTGTGTTATTAAATTACATGGATAAAAAATGGTAATTGATTGTAAGCTGTTACAAAAGACTAATCTAGAAATAACAGCAATGGATCTATCATCAGTCTTGTTTGAAAGGCAATCATGAAAAGAAATGGGTCTGTAATGCAGCCTTTTTCATATTTTACAATAAATTTATTTCTCATCTAGTTGTAGAATTTGGCTTTTGAATGAGGTGATTTTTTGCAGAGTTGATTTCTGAATCAAGTTGCTATGGTGTTGGTTTCATTGTTTAGTTAATTCTATGCTTGGTTGCTATGGAAATACTTATTTACGGAGCTAATGCCTAATGGTGTCAAACAGATGCTACTGGCAACTAGGAATCCTTTATATTTGATCAATGAAAGACTCAGTCAGAACTAGAAACTCAATTTTGTCCTCATTTTTCTCCATTAAAATTTTGGAGCATGGAATGGAAGGGATATTCTCAAATAGGACAAGTTTTCTTTCCTTTACAAGCATTAAAGCACACGTTGAATCTCCTGAAAAGTATCATCAGTGAAACTAAATCCTATTCAGGTTTCGGGAATCATACAGCAATGTTACAAATTTTAACATTGTGTGTGGCCTTAGCATGCACGTTTCACCTTGGGGCATGGAGAATAGAATTGGTTATATTTGGCTTTTAAAATTGATTTTTAGATTTCTAAGCTCTGAATTTTTATTTTTTTTTTTTTGGTCGCTGTGTATTTTAAGTCTCTGCATAATCATTAGTATTGTACTTAGTACAACTTTTCACAAACACACAAATAATTCTGGAGTAACTAAGCTGATATGATTTTGTATTTTATAAGTTAAATTATTAGGAAAACATAATTGCACAGTTATCTAGTGAAATATATTTTGAATTTAATATTAAAATTAAAAGAAGTTTAAAAATACTTAGTGTACTTTTGTAGTAATTTCAGTGGTTTATAGCTAGACAAAAGTAAAATCCATAATCTTTTGTCATGCTTGAGCCTTTGTAAGTTGAAAATGCTACTCAAACCCGTCTTCAGACAAATGGAGTTGTGGTATTTGTATAAAGAAGATCTAAAAAATCTCCATCCTCCATGGCATCAGCTCTTCTGAAAGATTCATCTGTTACAGGCCCTGAAACTGCTGGGTGCACTGTGATAGGAAAGATAACCTTTTCTGTGGAAAAGTAATTAAAACCAAAACAAAACCCCCCGAAGCCCTGCTGGTTTGCCTTGACTGTCTTCTCCTATTTCTCATCTGTTTTTAGTTTACTTAGGCTATAAACTTCTCAGAGGAGCACTTATTGCCTTTTACTTTGTGAAAAATGGCGTTGCCTTGTTCCTGCTGCTGTAGGAGCTATAAGCTGTATTAGGGATGGCCTCTGTTGCTGTCACCTCGTGTATTTTTTTACGTATTTCTGATGTTGTTAACAATGTGTGCTTTGCAGAAGTGGCATCCTTAAGTTTTGGTGGTGGTTAGGTTGATATTCTTGTGTTCAAATAGCATGGCAACTCCTCTGGACTATGGGGAAATATTGTTTTTATTGTTTGAGAAAACATAAGCCTGATGCCTACTGTCAATTTTTCTGCATATATCCACTAAGTGACAGATATTTAAAATCTCCTGAAATTTGACTGAACACCCATAGTACCGAATACAGTGTTCATTCTTCAGAATACCAACTTTGGGGAGAATTTGTTGAGCTTTAACAACTTCTTTAGCCGTTAAAAAAGAAGAACCGTATTTTCAATGATGCAAATTCCTTCTCCTGACACTCTTAGCCTGTTTTGAGTGACCAGTTTCAGTTTGACCTACACTGGCTGATGGTGACCAAATTGGGAAAGGTCACTTGTACTTAAGAGGGTTTTGTAAGCTGGCTTGTCTTCTTTTAACCATACTGAAATTTATTTCAGAGGCAAAATAGATTCAATTATTATAGTTAAAAGTAATACAGACCCTGGCTGTTAAAGAACAAAAAACAGTGTTATGTGTGGGTTTTTGTTTTGGTTTGGTGTTTTTCTATTAGCTGTCCTTCAAAACCCTGTATAATTGACAGACAGTTATATAAAAACAGGAAAGTGTGTTTGTGGCTTTCTGGATAAGCTGGGAAGACTCTGGGGTTAGAGTCAGGCTGATATGAGAACTTCTCCTCCAAGCTGACTGGTAATTTCGTATGCATATTTGTGGTGGGAATGGCTGTAAATTTTCCACCTTTCAGAAGCTCATCTGTGATATCAAAGCCTCTGAAGTTTGATTTTCTGAGGAGCTCCCAAACGTGCCATTGCTGTGATATTACTACTGACAATGAAAGCTCGAAGCTGAAGTGTGTGAGTTACTAAGCAGAAGTCCAAGTTGCAGCTTGGAACTTTTATGACTCAAGTCCATCCTAGATAAGGTGTTTCTTGATGGAGGAGGTGAGGGAAGAACGTTATGTGCAATGGATTACAAAATGTTAGTATTACAGAGTACAGATCTTTCTGCAACAAGTCTCATGGTTGCAAAATCAGAAATTGCTGAGGCTCTGCCTAAGTTCTATTTTAAGGTCTCTTGGTCTGTTCACAGGAGGTCAAAATAAACGGTGTCTTTTTACTCCTGTTGTAAGATTAAAGCAACTCTGGGAGTAATGTATAACTTTTGTTGATGCACAGTAATGAAATAAAACTTCGACTGCTAAACTCTCAACAAAATATAATGCCAGAAATGCTTCTTGTATAGTATTCCAGATTTAACTTGCAAGGCATGGAGTTAGGCTACTTAAACTAACCCTGATAGGTAGTGAGAGAAAAAGTTAAATTTTCTTAGTGCTAAGGAGAAAATTGTTCTTTAAACAGAGAAATATAATTTATCAGCTCTTAGCCTTTAAAATTGTCACCCTCCTAGTCTTTCAAACCCTGTCAGTTCTGCAGAAGGTGTGTTAAGGCATATCCTGTTGCTGCTTTCTGCTCCTTTCTCCCGAAAGTGTTTTTGTGGGAGAGGCTTTCTGGATTTTGAGTGCCATCTTGTGGTGCGTTCTAAGCACCTAAGGAAAGGTAATCCCCCTTTCACTACTAACCTGCAGGGACTTGCTTAGTGTAGAGACGTACTAAGCCGGACTTACCGCAAAAAAATATTCATTGTTTAAAGATCGGCATTTTTTTCCATTTTTTTTTCTGCTTAGCAGCAGAGATTGCTACTTTGTATCTATAATTCTCATCAACTCATTTTAATTACTTCAATGTGTGGCACGTGGAATGACCCCTGAAAATGTGACAGACTGTGGTAGCCTGATAGCTGTGTTGATATACTGCCCTGCCTTCTCTCAGGAGATACGGCTTCTAATTAATGGTGATGTATAGTGAATTAAAGAAAAATTGATAGCAAAGTACAGGTAAACTGAAGTTCTATTTGAAGATTTTTCTGCCTTGTGTGTACTGGGTGAGCATGGGTCACAAGAGCCTATTTATTTACCATAGCAGGGCTAAAACCAAAAGAAAGGTTTTGAACCTTTTTAGTCACAAACACTGACCCCCAAAATTGTAGTTTGTATGAGCATGTGTACATGTACATGTGGCTTAAAAGATGAATAAAGGAGTTGCAGTAAAACGTTTGGTACAGAAATTTTCTGAAGGTAGCAAGAAGTTTATTTTTTTTTGCTTGTTTGTTTGTTTGTTGGGCTTTTTTATTATTACTGAGAGCTCATTTGCACCAAATGAATAAAATTAACTAACACACCACATATTTAAAAGAAAAATAAAATACTCCAAGAGGGAAACCTTTTTTCTGTCCCCGGCTGCAAGATTGCGAGCGAGCTGACGCAATTCTGTGGCCCATTAGTATCAAAGGTTACTAATACAACTAACAAAACCCATGTGGACAGCTGATCTTTGCTGCTGATTGAGTCAAAAGTTAATGAAGCAGATTAATGCAGCCTCGGAGTGCGAGGACAGAATGAAACCAAAAGATTTACTGATGTTCAATACAGTAAAGAAACGCCAATCTAGAAAGAGAAACCTCACCACAAAGAAAATTTTCAAAAACCAAAGAAACAAACGAACAAAAAACTGTCTAGTCTGACAAGATGTTGCTAAAACCAAATGCATCATGGCAAAATGGGTATGGCCAGAGAATGTTGGTGATTATCTTATCGCTTGTCAGTAACAGACGAACAGTCAAAGGAAAAGTAAAGAGACATGATAGCTAGATTAATTACTTTAAAATCCCCCAAACTCTCAAATACTTAAAGTCTTAATTCTTGATTTTGATCTGCTTGCTTTACCCGCTATTACCCAGTATGATTTTCTGACAGAACACAACTTGCTCCCAGTTCAAGCACAGTCGTTATGGTAGATATCTTCAGTTTTCCTAGCAAGTGGATGCCATAAGTATTAACTTTAAACACGGTTTAATGGTATCTCTGTGAAGATAGCTGAAGAGAAAAAGAACCTCTATGTGCCTCCCTTGCCTGGGCACTGCTGACACGTCCCCACCTGTGTTTCTTTTTCAACACTTTCTACACCTTCTTCTGGCCAAGTGCCAGACTGGAACATTGTGTTTTCTCCATGGAAGTGAGAAAACTCTTCTCTGTTAGTCCCAGAGGAACAAAAACGTACCTCGTTCTCACCTATAAAAATAAGCAGAAGAGCTTCCAGGATTGCAAAATACGAACTACCAAGTGGGGTATTGGCATGTTATTTGTGTTCCATAGCTAGGAAAAAGAGCACAAAGCTATGTTTAATTTGTGAATACGCATTTTGCAAATGAATTAATTTATCAGAGAATAATTAGAATCTGTCAAGAAGTCATGAAGACTGAAAGCTTTTGAAACAAAACAGACATGTGAATTTCATTTCTTGTATGTTGTTTTCATTTTTTGTCAGTCTAGAAGACAAATTAAGTGAGTGCTGTTGACGTACTTGAAGCTGATAGCATCTTCAAATTGTGTTGCTGACGTTCTTTTGTGGGTTTGGTGGGTTTAGTGAGGTTATTCAGAATATGGAGCTTTGTAGCCCTGTTCAAGCAAAGCCTAACAAAACCTCCTGCAAGAAAATGTTTTTCAAAATATCAGTTTTTAACCTGAGATATTGGACAGATTTTTGCCCCCTTTAAAAGTATATGATTTAATGTAATGCTTTCTGCACTGTATTTCCAAAAATTGTTACTGTTTGAATGATTTTGGAAAGAAAAAAAACATTTATGAGGTTTTAGGCTGGATTTGCTTTTGTAGGTTAAGGTGAGTAGGAGCAGGAAAGCACTGTCACCACCAAATTTTGTGTGCATGTTAAATGATTTATAAGCAATCAAAAAGTATTGAAATAAGGCCATATTCTGTCATCACGATTTCTCTGTTGCATGCAATTTCTTCAAACTCTCTTTATGGCTCTTGCTGGGTAGAATTAACTGAGAATATGGCCCTAATTACATATGAAAAAATGAAGGGAGAAACATTTCTCATTGCATCACATAATGAAGACTTATGCTATTGCTGTTTTTCAACATTAGCATGTCACCTATTAATCTCTTTTTTTCTTCTTTTTTTTTATCTTTACAGATGATACTTTGGGATTGGGATTTGAAGCAATGCTACAAGCCCTATTACCAGGTCAGTATATTATGAATTTAATTGGTTTTTTTGCGAAATGTGATCGAGTACAGGGTTTACTGTAAATGGTCAAATTTCAGTTCTTCTGACTAGAACATTTTTTTGATGTTATATTTGCCTAATTTTCCCCTCTGTCTCTTATAGTGTACTAAGCTATTGTTCCTGTTCAGAGAATTATGCAAAATTAAAACAAATCACTTTTTTTTGGACAAATTTTTTATAATTTCTTTCAGTAGACTCAGGGTTAATAAAAATTATGAGGCTGTGGAAATTGTACCTCTGTAAGGGGCTCTAAGAGTTTGACTGCCAAAATTTATTGATATTGTTGGAAGAGATAGAATACTAAGTTTAATGCTGAGACAAATAGAGATTAAAAAATTGGGAAGAGATTTTAAATAGAGAAAAATAAACTGAAAGCTAACGTTGAATTGTGAATTGCTTTTTATTGTGTGATAAAAACCTGCAGAAACTGCTGTCTGAATATATTGTATATATATATGTATATGCACATATTTTCTTTAAAAGAAAAATATATTGCATTGATTTTTAAAAATTTATTTCTTAAATTTGCAATGGGTAAGATACTTGTTTGATTTAAAACAAAGAATACCATGAACTGTTTTGAACATGTTAATAATTTGCAACATTTCCGTCTATTCCAGAGTGCTGGCAGTGGAAATGGAGTTGATCTCTCAGTACTCAACGAGGCTCGGAACATGCTCACAGAGCTCCTGAGTGACCCATCTCTTCCACCACATGTGATTTCTTCCCTTCGAAGCATTAACAGCCTCATTGGTGCATTCTCAGGAGCATGCAGGCCAAAGGCCAGTCCATTCACACCATTTCCTGGTTTCTTCCCCTGTCCTGAAATGGAGGATCCTGCTGAAAAAGACCGGAAGCTGCTCAAGGTCAAATGGCTTTCATTTTCATTCACGTGTGTGTTGCAATTAACAAAAAAAATTGATACAGGAAAATTCATCTGGAAAGAATGCTCCTGTATGCACAGTAGGTTCTCTACTGAGTACCTGTGGATGATGTTTAAGGTCAAAAGAGAGCAGCTGTGAAAACACATTGAATGAAAGGTAGACAGGTACCAAAATGCAAATTCAAGTGGTTGATGGATAGACACGTAAAAGCACTGGTCTGCACCCTGACCACATTATTCCTCAAAATAACAGCAAATATAAACTGAAGATGTTATAGTCCCATGAAAGGGAACAAACAGGCTATTCTTGATTCTTCCACACTCTTATCTAACCATTAATGTCAGTGTGGCTTTTTCATTGACCCTTTTTCCCCATGAAATTTACTCTCATGGACAGCAAACCAGCCATCAGACAGAAGCAAATCAGCTGTGTAAAAGGAAAAGAATCCCTTCTTTCTCTCCAGCAAATCACTTTATGAGCCCAGTGTGTAATCTACTGTCACTTCTCCATTACCCAGGGTTAATAAGTGAAAGCAAGAACGTAGTTACTATATGATATGCTAAGGAATGTGGTGGAAAACCATTACAATATAGAAACTCAGCTGCAGAGCACCAGAGCTAATGATTCCAGTCCAGTATTGAGAGCTTGAGGCTGTTTATTGTGGAGGCTGCTCTGGGACATGCCCTGTAGTTGTTTACATTTCCAGGAAGTGGGCAGCTTGGCCCAAATTGATCATCTTGTTGGCTGAGTCAACAAGACAATGAGTTGGCTTGTTAGAGCCAGATTCAGCCTGTGAAATGTCTGTTGGAAACCATATTTTTGGGGAAAAAACCTCACTTTTTACAGGCTACTCTATGAAAGAACCTGCAGAATCACTGCAGTATGAAATCCTTTGGAATGTCAAATGGATACCTGCAGAAATCAGTTGGGCAGGGATCACAGTCATTCCGCATGTTTTTCTTCGTGGATTTCTTATGGCTTTTTATTTTTTAAATTTCTTTATAGCTAGTCAAAATAGTGTGAAATCAAAAATATTCATTGCCGGAGACCAGTTATAAAGAGCATGTGAGATTGAAACATTATGGGTTTTCACAGCTATTCTCTTTTTCTCCTTCCTCAAAGCAACTCTTCCCTCAAGTTTTGGCAGATTTCTGTATAGAAATTTGCCTAGTGCTTGCCACTATCATTTAATGATTTTTTGACTTTGGTGTATGTTTAAGAGTAAGCCCAAGTATTTCCCCATATGTATGCTACTGCAAGAAAAAGATTTCTTTTTCTTTCAAAAACCAGGTAAATGACCACAACCTCCAAAGAAAATAATATGAAAGTATTTCTTCAAAATGGGGTATCTTGAAAGTCTCCCATTCTCTCTTTCCCTGACTTGGAACAGAAAAGGTCTCCTCCACATTTTTTTGCTGTGGATTATGTACATCTTTATTTCTCTTCCCTGACTGGCTTCCAAAGTGTGTTCAGTTATACTTTTCAAGTTGATTAAGGGGGTCATCAAGTTGATTAGAGGGATGGAGCACCTCTCCTACAAGGAAAGGTTGAGAGAATTGTAATTTTTCAGTCTGGAGAAGAGAAGGCTTTGGGGTGACCTAATTGTGGTCTTTCAGTTCCTGAAGGGAGCCTACAGGAAAGATGGAGAGGGATTATTTACACGAGCATGTAGTGACAGGACAGGGGGAATGGCTTCAAACCGAAAGAGGGCAGGGTTTGATCAGGTATTAGGCCAGGTTGGATGGGGCTCTGAGCAAGCTGGTCTCGGGAAAAGTGTCCCTGTCCACAGCAGGGTGGGCTGGAACTAGAGGATCTTTAAGGTCTCTTCCAACCCAGGCCGTTCTGTGATTCAGTGGTGAACTGCCTGTTCTCCTCAATAGGAAAGGAATTAAAAACAAGGAAAAGAATGCAACTGGAACTGGGCTTCAGACCCTGGGCTAGTCATAACTGGTTATCTAACACTAATCCTTCCCCCTGAGTTTCTTGGAAGCGTGAACTGCCCAGTATTCAGGAAAAAACAACAACAACAACAACAACAACAACAACAACAAAAAAAGGAAACCTTAGACAAAAACCATTGCAAGGCTGCTCTGCAACAGAAACACTTTCCACTGCCATCATGACTGTCCCTAGAACTGTCCCCAGATATCCTCATGTATGACAGTAGAATGCTTGCCAGATTGGTGGATTTCTGCTGTTATTAACAGTCACGATTTTAACAGTTTTCGCAGTTCAGGCAAGTAAAAGTTGTCTAGGCAAACCTTTGAGTCTTCACAGCTCGTCTCCTGGCCTTGTTGCCCTTGGGAGACCCCTACCTGGAGTAAGATACCATGCCTGTGGTAAGATACCACATCAGCTGCTTCACTATAAAAATTAACTAAATAGACCTTACAAACCATAAATAAAATTTCAACATCTGTTTTTACTTCCATGGGTTTTAACCATGGTCAAATTACTCAACAGGGATTAACTAGCAGGAGCAGCCTGCCAACCCCACAGCTGAGACGATCTTCAGGAGTTTCTGGCTTGTCACCTATGGAATCAACATCATCTAGATGGGAGCGGGGTAACATTGGCAAGAGATCCCACCAGGAATATAACACACCAAGGTAAGCTCTGAACAGCATTTTAAGGGCAATAATAATGCTGGAACTTGGCTACAGAAGTATTGAATGTAAAGTCGTGTGAATAAAGTCTCCAAATTCTGCCAGCATAAACTGGAAAAGTTAATTATGTACTATGCTTTGTAACTCTGCTTGATCTTGAGTAGAAATCAGGTCATTCTGAGGTTAAATAGTGTCATAATAAGTAGGCCTTGATATAAGCTTGAGTAGGAAATGAAAAAGAAGTCCAACATACATGATTGCAAAACAAACTAGTTTAGTCTCTAAACTTGTACTGACTTCCTCCTTCTTTTTACTTAAAATATGCATCACTTGCCAACTTCCATATACCCATATAGAATTAAAAAGGTGAGACAATTTTCTCGTGGTTGTTAGCCACAGTCGTGTGTATTACAATGTTTTTTATTCCTCCAGTCATCAAGCAAGCTATAAAATAGATTAAGGTAGTCATCTCTTCTCTTATTGTTAGTCAAATAGAGCTTTCATTTCCAGAATTGAGATAACATCTTGAATTAGGATTAAAATGAATGTTTCTTTTCTTATTGTGTAATGTTGTATAGAAGTGAAAATTCATACATTTAATTTTATTTAAATGTATAAATGAGTATGCCTTTGCTCCTGAAATCTGTAAAAATGTGTGTAGTTTTGCTTTTCTTGTTTTGTTGGGGGTTTTTTTGTTTTGTTTTGGGAGTTTTGTTTTGTTTTGGTTGGTTTGTTTTGGGTTTAAATGGTTCTACATAGGTCATAAGGAAAGTATAACAGATGCATTTTTTAAGAAGAAAATGTGAGTTATGCCGCTGACTGAAAATTATTAGTAGTCGATGGAAATTCATATACACATATCCAAGAATTTACTTATCAGTATTACATTTAATCTTAAAGTGAACCACTTAAATAATTTGGCCCATTCAGTGTTTTTTCTGCTTGAATAAAATAGGATCTCTATGTTTTTACATTGTAAAACTTAATTGTGGTTTGTGTATAAAGTATAATTGAAGATTCTAATATGAGCAGTAATAGTCATTTAAAGATTATATTTTCATGCTGATTTGGTTGCCACTGTCCAGACAAACCTTCCCAGTTGTATCCACTGGTAATAATTGGGGACCAGGGAAATTGTTTTAACCTTAGCAACTGTGGGATTTCAATTTGAGGCTCAGCCCTCCTGCTGCAATTTCAATGTGCATTTACAGAGGGTTTCCTTACTTTCCTTACTGTTCAAAAGCAGCTCTTGGGAGATTCTGTTTTATTTGTATGCAGATTCTTGATTTGGTTTTTCACTCAAGCACTAGCTCAAAATGGAAAGAAGTTCTTCCTCATATAAGGGTGAAGCCTGTGTTTTCGTTTATGGCCATTGCTTCTCATGCTCTTGCTGGGCACCACTGAAAAGAGTCTGGCACCATCCTGTTGGCATCTGCCTTTGAGATATTTGTATGCACTGATGAGATCCCCTCTCAGCCTTCTCTGGACTAAACAGACCCAGTTCCTGCAGCCTCTCCTCACAAGGGAGATGCTCCAGACCCCTCATCATCTTTGTGGCCTCCACTGGACCCTTTCCAGTAGTTGGAGATACACAGAAATAAATCCATGTTTATTCTTT
Organism: Orthonyx spaldingii; assembly: GCA_013397795.1. Taxonomy (NCBI): domain Eukaryota; kingdom Metazoa; phylum Chordata; class Aves; order Passeriformes; family Orthonychidae; genus Orthonyx; species Orthonyx spaldingii. The sequence continues at coordinate 75,347 of VZTJ01000300.1, forward strand.
AACTCATTTTTTGTATTCATATACTTAAACAAAGGATGGAAGATCAAATATTATTTCTGTATTTGACTTTCTTTGCAATCAGCTTAAACAAGACTAAACCTGTTTTAGTAAGCACTATTTTCCCCTCCTGAAGTGAAATAGTTTTAAATTAACTATTTTCACTTTGAAGTACACATACACAGTTATTTTTAATTGCATGTTACATTTTTGTTCACTAAAGGAAATGTAATTTTAAATTATGGAGTGAAATTTCATCCCTGGAACAGCAGATGGCAGAATTGAGCAATTAAGTGTAACGATTTGGCTCCTGACGCGCAAATCTGACGATGTTTGAAACAGCTTTAGTTTTAAATTCATAATAAATAAAATAATTAATTGACTATGCAAAGTTTATTTGAAAATAGCTGTGGCTGTGTGAGGTTTTCATTGTATTTCTAAAGTAATCAATCCTCAGATCTGTTAGGAAACAGCTTGCTTCAAATGTTCAAGGAAAGTAGCATGTTAGAAAGTAAAACCTATCACACATGGTCTGAGTATATTTATTGTGTCATTTTAGGACTGTATTAAGTTTTCTGTTGCTTTCACTCAGTACACAACAGTTTTTATTTCATATAATTGACATATATTTTCTAGCTGGTCTTGAATTTGACTGCTTTGTAGTATTCTCTCTTTCTTGAATGGTGGTGGACCTGTCACAGGGCAGTATAGCTATTTTAAAAGCATTTTATTTAATAAAAATGGAAGACAAACCAGGAAACAGAGAAAAAAATAATTCTTACTGTTTTCTTTTCAGCCAAGGATCTCACTCAAATGGGTCTTTTGGTGCAAACTTGCTGACCATACCAAAGCAAAGATCATCCTCTGTGACGTTGGCTCATCACATGGGTCCCAGGCGAGCAGGTGAGATCATGCAATCTGTACAGTAGCAGGATGGCACATCAAGGGTTTTCTCATGTAAACATAGCACTAAAATAACACCAGCACATTCCTTGTTGTTTAAATCCAGTCTTTGTCAACAGCAACGACTTTGTTGTCATCTGAACCCCGTGTAATGTTTGTTTTGGAAGGTGCTTCTCCTGGCCTGAGTCCTGTGGGTTCACCGAGCCACGGATCTGTCTCCAGTGGGGCTTTCAGCAACTGGTCACCTGTAGAGTTCCCTGACACTGCAGATTTCCTCACAAAACCAAGCATTAATATACATAAGCCTCCAGGACACACACCCAGCTCTCCAGATTTTCAGCAGCCAGTTAAAACACCTGTAGGTTATATGTGTAGCAGGTACTGTAAACTCTGTTATAATTTCAGTCGCTTCGAATGTGTCAAAAAAAATACAATTAAAATGCAAAAAGAAAAAAGACCTGTACACCTACTAGGATTGAAGAAAGGGCATAAAGTCTCACAATAATCTGTAACTGTGTTATCCAGGGGAGAATAAAAAATGCTGAATATATGTCACTGCTTTGAGATGGCCCATCCTTCTCAGCAGCTGTTATTGCAGAGGAACAATATTCTCTGGAATTTTAGAAAAGGAGGATTTCTTACTTGGGAATTGAATTCTGTGTTTCTGAGTGCTTTCTTAGTTATAAGCTGTACTTTATTAATTCAGGGATCTAAGTCTGGGGGAGGTGATGGTTGATTGCTATCTAAGGACAGACTAAATCTATGTGTGCCAAATTTAGGAGAAAATACTAAGGTCAGTTGTTGAAGGAACCTTCACAAGCCTTTTAAAAAAAAGTAATCTGCAGATATTTTTCAGTAGAAGACAGCAGTAGCAAAAGAAGAAAGTTACTGAATGTTGTAAATATTTTTCATGTATTCTGTAAGCTGTGGACGTCAGATACTCAAGCCTGTTCCAATACCAGAACCAGAATTTGCAGAATACAGAGACAGAAAATCAGGTGGGATTTCATAATAGACAAATACTTGATATCAGCTTGCTGCTCTTCTTTTTTAAAGCCAGTGAAGTTAAAATTTTACTATTTCTACATAATTTTTTCCCTATATTTTAACTTATATATGTATTTTGCTTTGTTCTGTGTTTTAGAATAATCAAAATAATACAAAATACTGCCTGCTTCATAGTAAGAATGTTAAAACAGGCTTCCACTAATACCTTTATAGTTCTGTACTCTATATATCAAACAAGTTCTCTACCAACTAAGCTAAACTAATCACAGAACCAATTTTTTCAAATAAAAAGCTATGCTTTTAGCTTTTCTTAATCTTCAAATAGGTTTGTCTAACAAATTTCATTCTTTGCAACTTTCTTTTGCGTATTTCTTAAATAAAATGGTTTAGAAACAAGCTATTACTTATATTTCTGTGACAAATCTGTATGATCAGTTCAAAAATTATTGGACAGTAGTAGTTTACAAATAAATTATTGATACAGTGTTTCTGTATGTGTTTTCTTTAAGGTGAAATTGGAAGTGCTAATGTTTCAAAAGAATCTTTCCACCGTACAGAGAAGAGGAAGGATGAAAGGAAGGAAATGATCGATCAAACACAGAATAAACTGCTTGTAAGCATGTAATTGCAAAAAAACCTTGCAATAACTTTTCTCAATTCAGTATTTCTTCATAATTCCTAACTCGCTGTGAAGAGGCCTTTGCATTGCTAAAATAGTAATTTCTAAAGGGTAATGGTGCATTGTTGGAATTCAAATTATTGTTTAACAATTGTTTATTTCTCTCTTGCATAAATGTCACTAGCAAATGACAGGAAGGCTTGTGATTGTATTGATTTTGTTGATCAATATTGATTTGTGTAGATGTAATGTTGAGAGGGTGTGCTCAAACACTGGTTGACTGGTACGTTCTTTTGGAAGTTTATGAAAGATGCAGCCGTTCCAGTGAGACTTAGAAATGAATGTTCAATACAGTGCTATTAACATTCTGGGTGTGGGCATCAGGTGTTTTTAAAGCTTGTCCAATTAACAAACTCTTAAAGCTCAATAAATCTTTGGTTAGCCTGTGCATGTTTTGGCTTTGTTTTATTAACTCATCTTGTTTAAAAATAAATAAGAAGGAAAAGTTAGCACCATCTCAGAAAGCCCTGGAATCTGCTGTCCAAAACAGGAGAAGTCAAGCTTTTAAGTGTGCCATTTGTGATATTGATTTATTATTTTCTCATAGCACCATTCAATAAATTCACTAATGATTTATCATTTTCAAGGCTTTTTTAGCCAACACAACTGATAAATTAGTTTTCGTTGTTATTTTAGAGATGATAAAGTATCTTAATCTCATACAGGTGGAACAGAGTTCTACATTAGAAATAATGTTGTTAGACCATGATTCACTAATGGAGAAGATGAACAACTGGAATTTCCAAATTTTTGACCTTGTGAAAGAAATGGGAGATCAGTCTGGAAGGATCCTTAGCCAGGTTTGTTGTCTTTTATTATATGAGGGGGGTTGTGTAAAGCTGTTCTGCTTATATATTTTATTTAAACCATGAAGTTTTGCAGTCAACATATATGTGAATGCTATCTTGAAAAGCAGAAATAGGATTTCTTGTGTACTCCATGTCATTGTAAACCAGAAAAAGTGGTTTATCTATGGGGAACATGCTTCCGTTTTCCTGAATTTTATTCTCAATATAAATAGGTTAGACTCACACTGACTAGGTTTTGTCATAATATGCCATTTCCTGTGCAAAATTATCTCCTGCTTTCAGAATTACTGCTCTGTTTGTCAACCATTTCTTTTTTCTTTATTTCAGTAAAATATTTCTGCCAGCGCTACACCTGTGGGGGAAGAGAAGTGATCTTTTAGGCAGTCTTTTGCCTCTTGATCCTACAAACAGTGGGATTTTTTTCCATGCTGCTTTCTGCACGTAGTATCCCTTTTATCTCTTTCTGACTTATTACTAAGCTCTTTCGTGCAGTTTCATGTTTGCTGAAGCCAAACCTGCTGGCAGGTGCAAGAGTAGGATTCTGTTTGCTCTTCCCCAGCTTCTCCCATTCATCAAGGACATCTGGAGGTTTCTGTCTCCTTTTTTAGAGTGGATTTAACATTCATGGAGCTTCTGATTTGACCACTAAATACTTTTATTTCCAGTATCTTAGTTTTCTACCTTGCAGTAGAATGCATCACACCTTTGTTCAAGGTCAGTGTTAGGAACAATCACCTGGAGGGAAGGAAACAAGTTGGAAGCACTCTGATGCAGTTGGAATCACAGGCCTGCACCTGTACTGAAATAATGAAAAAACAATGGGCATAATTTAAATTTTGTCATTAGAAACCATCTTTTCTTTGATAATACACAATATTTTTGTGGTTTTTTGTTTGTTTTTTTTTGTTTTGTTTTTTTTTAATCTTCAATTAGTCTTTGTTGATCAAAAGTTTGCAGGTCTTTTGTCACCTGAGTTAGTGACAAGTGTTAATGTACAGACTAGAATGCCCCAACCCACCTCTGAGTGGTGTTTTCAGTGCAGGGTACTCTGTGATCCACATGGGCTTGAATTCCTTTAGTGAGCACTCTAGGGCAGAGTTCACATCTGCAAGTATTTTGGTGTATTTTGGTTTTTTTGGCCTTGATTCTGCCAGAATTTCTGTGCCAGTTCTTCCTGAGATTCTGTGTGTGCATATGGTTTGTCCTCCTCCTCCTCCCACCCCAGAGCTGAGACATACCATATTTAGCAGCCAATTAAAAAGTGCATTTTACCCTCATCAGCTGTAAGGTTCTCAGACTGGCTATGTGGAAGGGGAACAGCTGGGACAGGTGGAAGGAGTGATGTCCCCTAATTTTGCAACTCCTGTTCTTCTGTGTACCTCCCACACTTCAGAACTTCTTGTTTCCCTCCTGTGTGTAGGGAAAAAAGTTATAAAAATGAGTAGCAGTGAGTTGTTTTAAAAAGTTTTTTTAATATTTGCAGCCTTGGGGGGAGAGATTAGGCTTTGAAGTACACTAAGTTCTACACATAAACCATAATATATGATTTATATATATATATATATGGATGTTCTGAGTACCTTTTTGAAATACTTATTCATTTACCAGCTAGTTTTGTTAAAAACACTCAAGATAAATCCTAGTAAATACAAGAAATAGAATCTCTTTGCCAAAGTCTCAACAATAACCATGGTATTTGGGGGAGTGTTGTTTGTCTCTTTTTGGTTTTGTTTTTTTTTTTTTTTTAAATTATTAATTACTCTGCTGCTGTAATTAAGTAATTTGAAATTTTGAATAGTAAGTCAGAATATAAATTTCCTCTTTTTAGGCCACTAATGGAATAAAACATGACTTATTTATCCTTACAAAAATTTTGGGGAATATTATTAATCAGTTGGGCATAGAATTTATCAGTAAGGAAATAAAAGTTTTTATTATTTTGTATTGAGAGGATCATAAAAATCCACATTTTTGTGCTAAAAAATTATTGAATATATCTCTATGACAATAACATTCTGATAAGCTTTAGTGGAATTTCAGTAATTTCCATGTCTTGTCAGCAAGTAAAATTCTAAAAACAAGAATATTTTTAAAGTTGAAAAGCAAAGTATGCTTAAGTATCTCTTTCAGACTTAAATTAATCTGTATTTAGGTAACTTACACCTTGTTTCGAGACACTGGCTTGTTTGAAATTTTCAAAATCCCCACTCAAGAATTCATGAATTACTTCTGTGCGCTGGAAAACGGCTACCGGGATATTCCCTGTAAGTACTCCCTGCTTGCACATGGAATTTTTACATCAGTGTGTCTCCTTTAGCGAGTGCATTTGTATTCATAGGCAGTGTCTGAGCTTAGTGTGTTTCAAGGAATACACTTGACAGAACTGGTTTAGTGAATTGCAGGACAAAACGGGTGGACTCTAAAACTGAATTTGTTACTTTGTTGCTTGAAGACAATGGTAAAGAATTTGAGTTAGTGGTTGAGTCAAACATACTGAAGTCAATGGGAGAACAGTTGCTGATGTAACAGAAGTTTGGGTGAGGTTCTCAATAAAATGAGAAGCAAATAGAAAAATTTTGGTGGTAGTTATTCACCTTGCTGTGCAGGGCAGCCAAATTTATTGGAAAACAAAGCAAAAAACACACTTCCCCACGCCACAGATGTTTGCCCAGCCCAGGTGCTTGTAGGTATCAGATTGCAAGCCATGTTTGTTTCTTACTATCATTGATTTAAAAGCTGTTTAATCCCTTCCTGAGGCCCAGGTAGGATGAAGTGTGCATAGACAATATTTGATGTTTATCTAACTTCCTTCTTAAAAGTGTTCAGTGATACATATATCCTCTACTAACAGTTCAAATAAATTTTTTCTTTTTATATTTAATAAAAACCTCACTTACAATACATTTTGTACATTTCTTTGTTGTTGTTGTTGCTGTTCCTTTTGATGACATTTCAGATAATATTTTTTAATTATATCCTGCTAATTTTCAGATCACAATCGCATCCATGCCACAGATGTTCTCCATGCAGTGTGGTATCTGACAACCCGGCCCATTCCTGGGTTTCAGCAAATCCGTAATGAGCATATAGTGGAGAGTGATATGGGTTTGTATTCACATAGATTGGTTTTGTTTTGCTGAAGAATGTTTTAATGAAACTATAGGAGGTAAACCAAATTACTCTGGAAGAAAATATCTAATTATTCTTATGACTCACTTTTTTTAAATTTATTTTGTACTTTAATATAAGGCAGTAGAAAAAAATCACAAAGCACACACCGTTCAGAAATACCATGCAATTGACTTTTAGAAAAATTATTAGATGAGTAATGGTTAGTTTGTTAGCCAAGAAAACTGGTTCACTTAATAAATTTTCTATGCTGAATGAAACCTCTGTGTTCTGCCATAGTCAGGGTATTTTTAGCATTTGAAATACATTAGACTAATATTTCTTAACTTTATTGGAAAGTTAAATAGACCAAAGGAAAAATACCAAAGTATTTAACTTAATTGAAGTTCTCCTTAATGGCTTTAGTATTAAAATTAATATTTTAGAATTTTCTATTGGGTCTCATATGCAGACTTTCAGGCACTGAAGAGACCATGCTAACAATAACTGCATAAGAGCATCCTTGAAAGAGAAACAGAAACTCCAAATTCAAATTTTGTGTGAAGTTACTTCCAACAAAGCTTGCTTTTGTGTTGTCTATGACTTGATAGAACTAACTTTTAATTAAGAATTGGTAATTTTTACTAAAGTGTATCCTGTAAGTAAAGGATAAAAAACTGATTGTAAACAATAGAGTTTGATGCTGAGTGGTTTGTAATTCAGAAAAATGAAAAGGGGAAACCAAGCACTCTTCAAGAACCCTGTTTTATATGTGTAGTAGAAAAACACAAGGTGCAAATCATGTGGCTTTTAAAGGGCTAGAATTTTCACATTTTTTCCAAGTTTGTCCATGTCTGTTGATTGCACTCGATTGCCTTTTTTTATTCCAAGTGTTAAATGGGTTGGGACTGGAGACTTAACCAGAGAAAAGTGACAGAAATAATTTTGTTCTCCTCTACAAAAAAAGTAAAATTAAAATAAGAAATTATAGTCTTATTGCTTGGAAACTCTTCCAGTACAAATATCTTCAGGATTTTAATCCTTGCTTATTCTGTTAAGGCAAAGGAGTTCCTTTTATATTATGCACTGATGAAATAAGTGCTATTCCTTTTCCTTTTTTTTTAAAGTAGTGACTTTGTTCATGGGAAAGAGTAGACTAAATTTGTGAATCTTCTTATCATGTAGATATTTCTAACTTAATGCAGTTACTGCCTTTTGCAGTAGATTCCACTGCTGCCCCCAAGGTTTTCCTGTAGGTTTGCAAATTTGAGAAATGAGCAAATTATAGAAATACAAAGGAAGGTGCTGACTGATCTTTTCTTGGATTAATTGAGGTTGGAGACAAACAGTAGAATGCTCTGTTAGGGCTACAAACTGGCAACTCAATGGCATTTCAAATTGTCTTCAAAATTGTTAGTTTATCTATAGACATTAATATGACCTTTTCTTTTTCAAAATATAAGTCTTTGTCAATTATTCAGCTTCACAACAGCAAGGATAAATATACCATGTTTGCAACAGTGTCTGGCTGAGTCATTTGTAATGTATTACAAATAGTAATGAAATACTGTTCTAAAAAGTATTCTATTTTTGTACTTCGAATTTTTTTTAGATGAAGACAGTGGTATTGCCCCTGTTCAAATCAGCTACACTTCTTCAAAAAGCTGCCCTATTGCTGATGACAGTTATGGTTGTCTGGCATCAAACATTCCTGCTTTGGAATTGATGGCTTTGTATGTAGCAGCTGCCATGCACGATTATGACCATCCTGGACGTACAAATGCTTTTCTAGTGGCCACAAATGCACCTCAGGTAAAAACCTCTTTAAGCAGAAAATTACTTGTTTCTGCCTGAAATCAGTGTAAAGATTTTTTTTTCTATTCTATATCCCTAAAGTAAGTTGTTTAAGATTTAAGCATTTAAGGCCAGATTTAAGAACTGGGGAAATTAATGCTATACTTGTGTAATATTTTTGTTTTTCTTCCCTGATAAACTCTGCTGTGTTTTGTATGTGTTGGTTGTGTATGCATGTAGAAACAAATTTCAATTTGCAAAATTGAAAATAACAACATAAACCAGTGCAGGATAGAGTAAAGGATTATTTTATAGAGAGCTGGCCTTGGGTCTGTCTAAATAATTATAATGGTGATTTGGATCTCGCTTAATAAATTACAGACAAGAAACTTAAATAATTGTTACAACATCATCAATGATAGATCAGAAACAAGTACAGCTTGTTAGGAGATAAAAACTTTGAAAGTGAACTTTCCAGTCAGATTTCAACAAAATTCCTTTTACAAAGGAGTTTTTGTAATTCCAATTAGAAAAAGAGTTTAGGATGTAGGCAGATATGTGTTTCTGCTCAAAACAGCATACAAGGAAGAACAAAACCAAACAACACAGACATCCATCACCTAGTTTCAAAAATATAAACCTTCTTTGAAAAACTGCAAAAAGCATTGATAAAATGATGAGGGTTTTTTCAGGTTCTGTTTAATCTATATAGGATTAATTATTTTCTAGGGTGTTTTATATAAACATGGAAGTTGTGAGTAAAGTCTGCTACTGTTTTTATATTTTAGTGAACTCACAGTTGAAATTTATGCATTAGACATAGAACTTTGAAAACTAGTGATACTTTGCACCATTTCCCATTAGTGACAGTTCTTACACGTTTTGGAGTCCTTTTTGTGGTGGATTTTTTGTTTGGTTTTGTTTCTTTGTTTTTTTTGTTGGATGGGTTGGGCTTTTTTTGTTGTTTTTGTTTTTCCAACACAATTAAGAGGAACTAAAAGCATATACTTGGATTTCTTCTTTTTTTTTTTCATCACTGTGTAACATAAAACACATACTGCTCCACACATACACTGTGCAAAGTCTTAAGTGGTTTGTGCATGTGTGCCTACAGTCTGAATGTAACTGTCACCAAGACATTTTTAAGGACTTTTAAAGAAACAAAGAACTTTGCTAATTGTTAAATTTGGCAGTTCTTTCCCTCATCTGTCATTTTTGTACCACTTTAACCCCAAGACTAGAAAGAAAAACATAATTTCTTTTTTTTTTTTTTAACCTGGTGTTGTTTCTGACTAGCCGTTAAACTTCAGAATAATTATTTATAACTTTGAAATTTTTCTGTGTAATTTACAATTCTTTGGGGTTTTTTTTTCTGTAGGCTGTTCTCTACAATGACAGATCAGTCTTAGAAAATCACCATGCTGCATCTGCCTGGAATCTTTTCTTATCACGACCAGAATACAACTTTCTATCAAACCTTGATCACGTAGAATTCAAGCGTTTTCGTTTCTTAGTGATTGAAGCAATCCTTGCCACGGATCTCAAGAAGCATTTTGATTTCCTTGCAGAATTTAATGCCAAGGTTTGTTCAACTTTAGTGTCTGCACTGATCTGGTCATGATATATCGATGCTGTCATTGCTTCTCAGTAATTGTTAATTTTAATTACTTGCATTTAAAGTTTTATGTTATTTAAATTTAAGTTATTAAAAATCTTTTATACAAACGAATTGTAGATGGTTTGTAGATTGCCTAATAAACCCATGGATGAATAGTTTTAACCCAATGTCTGCGTCTACCCCAGGTCAATGACATGAACAGCAACGGCATAGAATGGAGCAATGAAAACGATCGCCTGCTGGCCTGTCAGATATGCATCAAACTGGCTGATATCAATGGCCCAGCCAAAGTCAGAGAGCTGCACCTGAAATGGACTGAAGGCATTGTCAATGAGTTTTATGAACAGGTGGGTATTGAAAGAGCAATTTTCTCTTCTTTTTAATGATGGGCAGATGATTAATTCTTTATTTTATCAGTAGCTTAAGTAAATTAAGGTTTATTCCTTGTTTTAAATCTTCAGGTAAGGTATTTCCATCTCATTCTGAACACTGAAATTTATTTTCATAGGTAGCTTATTAGCGTGATCTTTTAGTTTCTGTTAATTGTGTTATAAATAAAGCTCCCAGCCAATATCCTCCATTTTTTCAGGTATTAAGAGATTTTTGAGAGGGAGGACTGCTTTCCTTAGGATGACACTGATAAACCAAAGTAACTTCTTTCACTTTCAGAAGTTAAGTTCACAGATTTGTTTCCAGGTGAAAGAATATGTACACAATGCACAAGACTGGAAATGTGTGTTCAGCTCTAAAATAATCAGGTCTGTGGAAGTGCTGAGATAAGTGATTATAGCTCAGATTTTTCTACGAGGAACTGTTCAATGTTTTTCTTCTCCAGTTTATAAAACGGGGGGGAAAAAAACCCCAAACCACTTTACTCTGGATGTTATAGTTCATTTCAGTCTTCTGTGGCCTTGGAGGGGATGCCATTACAAGAGTGCCTTGTTATGGTTGATTGCTTTGCCATTTTCTCTGTCCACCAGATCAGAAATTGAAGTCAAATCTCTGCCTCCTCTGAAGCCATCTCCTGTAAAGGCAGAGGAATAGCAGCTCCAGTAGAACTAGTTCTCCATTCAGACACAAGCAAAGCTGAAAGAAGGATTATGGACTGTGCAAGTCTGAGCCATAATGTGTCTTTAAATTGGCCTAATTACATTTTCATTCACTTAGTCCGTCCTATTATCATCCCCAGTAAAAAGATGCAATCCATGAGATGGTTCATGGAATCACAGAATATCCTGAGTTGGAAGGGACCACAAAGATCATCAAAGCCTAACTCCTAGCCCGGCCCAGGACACCCCAAAAATCACACCATGTGCCTGAGAGCATTGTCCAAGTGCATCATGAGCTCTGCCAGGCTTGGGGCTGTGACAAATTCCCTGGGGAGCCCGTTCCAGTGCCCAAACGCCCTCTCAGTGAAATCCAAACCTTGTCCTGATATCCAGCCTAAAAGTCCCCTGACACAGCTTCAAGCTGTTCTCTTGGTTCCTGTCACTGCTCATTGGAGAGAAGAGATCAGTGCCTGTCTCTTCACTTCCCCTCGTGAGGAAGCTGTAGATTACTTGATTCTTTAAAAGTAATTTTTAGAATAAAAATTCTAAGTTGATTTTGTGAGAAATTCTGGTAATTTTTTTTTGTTTGTTTCTTTTTCAGGGTGATGAAGAAGCAAGTCTTGGATTACCTATAAGCCCCTTCATGGATCGTTCTTCTCCCCAGCTTGCCAAACTGCAGGAATCTTTCATCACTCACATAGTTGGCCCCCTTTGTAATTCCTACAATGCAGCTGGGTTGCTTCCAGGGCAGTGGGTTGATGAAGAGGAGGAAGATGCAGAAAGCACTGAAGGTGATGATGGTGCACAGTTAGAGAGTGATGATGAAGAAATGGAAGATGATCTTATTTTAAGTAAGTTTCTGTATTTCAGTTGGTGTGTAATTGTCATTCAGCAGCTTCAGACATAGCAATCACAGTTTGAAATTGTGCAGTACAAATCTTGTCGATTTTGCTATTATGCTGCTTCATAAATTTTCCTCTTTTAATAAAAATTTTGTTGCTACCAGGAGACTTGCAAGCTGAAACAGAAACTTGTTGGTATCCTTTGCCATGCCACTGTTTAAGTATTCAGACTAATCATCCATGTGCCTTGCTCAAATTTACGTCTCTCTTGCAATGTGCCATTGGTTTTGTATGTGTGAAATACAATCACTTGGAATGTCAAACAATCCAATATGCTTATAATTTTACAGAAGCTCAAAGAAAAAAAGGTAGACGAATATTTTGCCAGCTAATACACCACCTCAGTGAAAATCACAAAATATGGAAGAAAGTGATCGAAGAGGAAGAAAAGAATAAAACAGAAGGAGCCAAACTGCTGACTGAAATCTCATCTTTACCTCAAGCAGACGACATTCAGGTTATTGAGGAAGCTGATGAAGATGATGAACGACAACTAGGAGAAGACAAGACCTGCTAAGGGAACTCCAGTGGTGTCCAGCGTGATGACAGCCTATATTTTTTCCACTGTGCTGACTTCAGCCTGACACAGTTCACATAAAATCGAAAGGCCTTAATACTGTGAGAGGATTCTTTTTACTCTGGTGGAATCCCACTCCTATGCACTTTTGCCACACAGAATATGAAACTTTATTCAGAGATTGAGTATTGTATACCCTGATGCAAAGTTCTTTATGCCTTAGTTGGTATAAAATATCCTGATATAATGCTGCCTTGCTGAATATGGAACTCTTCTTTTCCTTGAGGTACCTGCAGTTTTTAAAAACATTCATTCAGTGACTTCGATTACCAAAGTGGCAAGAACTTTTCGCTAACAAGGAAACGCGGGATGACTCCTAATATTGTCTTGAGTTGCTTATTTCATGTTGTTTTTGAACATGAATGAGAAAAAAGTCTGTGCCTACATGAAAACTATGTTACTGCTGCAGTGCAAGCCTGTTGTGAGGTGTCTACTTAGTGCAGTAGTGTGCTTAATGTAGTCATCTCAGAGCAACTGTTCAAGGACTGTGACATAAATGCTGAATTCTGATATTTGTGGTTTAAAAAAAGGAAAGAAAATCCAGGTGCATCTATTTCTGATGCTTTTTATTATTGTGCATAATCTGATGTTTTATTTTTGCAGAAAATATTCAGGTTTGCAGTGGATGTTCATGATAATTCATTGAATACAAGGCCATCATCATCTGTTGCCTTGCTGTTTTGTGGTAGAACATTAAAAACCTGTTCAGTTACTTAAATTATGAAGGAATTTTATTCTTTTAGTCATAAATCATGTTGTATTTCCTGCCTTTACTCAGGTTCACGTTTGAAAACAAGTCAACCACATCATAGATTTTTATCTTGCACCCATTTCCCATATTAAATTTTAAGGAACCAAGATCATATCTCATTTATTCTTTGTATGTAAAGCTTTAGGAGAATTAAAGATTTTTTTTTTAAAGACATAAACTACTGTTGCAAAATGGCTATTTTAATTTGCCCCACACTATTTCTTCCATCACAGACACAGCTTTTATTGCCTTCAAATTTGATGTACATCTGAAATACACATGTGGAAGCAGAACATGGAAATTTTGTGTAAAGTGTGATACAAGATAAAAATCACTGTACTGTACTACATTTTGGATTGTTGAGTTTCAAAATAACAAACTTAGACATTCCACACCAATGTATTTTTAGGAACACTACCATTGTAGGTCTAATTTGTAAACAAACAAACAAACAAACAAGTCATAAATTAGGCTACAAGTAAGCAAGCAAGCCACCACTAAGCCTCATTTTAAAAGTGCTCCTTTTAGTACTAAACCTTTATATGCTGTGTAGTTGAACTGAATAAAGCCCAAATGCACGTATGCTATTTCTAAATGTATGTCAGCATATTTGTGTTTACATTTACATCACCTGACTTGAAAAAAACTGATAACCTTGTATAAATTGTATTACACTATTTTACACAGATTTTCATTCTGCTGTCTCATTGGCCAGTTTAAATAACTGAAAGGTTTGGTTGGTTTTTTTTTTTCAATTTTCACTAATAAGCTTTTTGTTGACGCACTTAAAAGACCACTGAAATGTGCTTTTGCAATATCTTCAGTGCCAAATCCCCTTTTGCTGCCATTATTACTATCACAGCAGTTTTTTTGTAACATGAGCAGTGTTAAAACCAGATATTTCTGTCATTAATAAAATGCTGCACTATTGAAGCTGGCACTTATTGATCATACACTTGTATTTTACATTTCTTTGGTCATATATTTTTCTAACAGATAATGTGAAGACTACAAAAATTTTGCTCCTTTCAGTATGCTGTATTCTCAGCATTTTGTGGTTAGACAGTGTTTGTGTATACAACATATAATTTTAATATTGTTTAATATAATTTTGCTTTGTCTGAAAAAATGATACTAATTATTTTGTCTAAAGTTACTGTCCTATTATTTTACATGATAGGTTTCCATTTTTAGTTTCCCTTAAAAAGTTATTATTTAAAAATAATGACAGTATAATAAGGTAAAAATTAAGACTTTATCTCTTATTAGAGCACTGGCAGGATTCATATCTGGTGACAACTTTGCCAACAATTTTCTTTTTTCAGGTTTCCCTCAAACTCTTCAGGAATACTGAAGCAATTTTAAAATCCAGTAACAAGCAGCAAACCTCAGTGTTTAATAAACTATAATGCTAATACGTATTTCCAATTAGATATTTCCAATTTACAACAGCTTACTTCAAAGATATGTTTAATTATGAGTGTATTCAAAATCCACTTTAAAGTGTTTGTTATTTATATGTGCACAGTATGTGACTAATTGTTACTGTGAGAGAAAAGGGAAAAGAATGGGAAAATGTTAACAAAGGTTGGTCCAGGGAATGTTTGCAGAAGTGGATGTGGCTGTATCTAAAGGTGTCTTAATCTTTCAAAAACGATAATGGAGGGTCCTCTGAATGTTGACTGAGCTGTTGTCCAAAATAACATCTCTCCATACAAGACATGTCACTCTTAAATCTGTGATCACACTTCAGTAATTCACAGCTACCAGGGGATGCTAAGTAGTGCTGAAAACCACACAAAAGAACACACTTTAAATACTTTCAAATCAATGCTACCTCCTTTTTTTTTTTCCCCCAAGAAGCAGACCAAATTAGCCTACACTGAAGTTTATGCCATGCAGAAATACAACTTTTATGTATAATATTCTCTGGTTTAAGTCGAGTCTCCCATCTTCTCATTGCCTTCTTTTACAATGTGTGTTGGATTACTTGCACCCATATACAGAACTAGACTACCAAGTTTTCTATAAGGACAAAATTCTCTCTGTGCTTCTGGAGTCCTCTGGATGTGAAGGAGGTGCTAAATTAGTCAAAATGAATTACTTGCAACATCTTCCTGTGAGTTCTTCCTCCATTACAAAGTTGAACGGTGAGTGCAAGGTTCAAATGAAAGGAATGGTGTGGCATTGCTTAAGGTAAGTCCAGACTAACAAAGTTTGCAAGGCCTGATTTGTTCTGTGCATAGAACCATTTCTTTGTATTTGCATCCACTTTTAACCACAACCCCTGGCAGCTGAATCAGCAAGAGGAGTTAGCAGAATTCGAGGGCTCAGTTTTAGCTTTGGTGCTTCCTCCTGGGCAGATGTAGTTGAATCTGGGCTTTTGGATCCTCTGAAAGCATAGACAGACTTTGAGGTAATCCAGAGTGTGTTATTGCCCAGAGAGGGTGTGGGGTCTCCCTCACTGGAGACATTCCAGAACCATCTGGACACAATCCTGTCCCATGTGCTCTGGGATGGCACTGCTGGAGCAGGGAGGTTGGACCAGGCTGTGGTCCCTCAGCCTGACCCATCCTGATTCTCTGTGGCACCAACATTCACAGGCCTGCACTTCCCCTGCTGTCCAAAAAACACTTGAGATGTGCAGAATTGGAAGTGTCTCGTACAGTGGTGAGTGTGAGAGCAGGAATCCCAGTCTGAGAGACATGTTTGGAGTGAAAGGATGGAATTATCTTGGATGATGAGAACCAGAAAGAAGAGGTAAGGATGACACAGACACACAAATATACTAAAGATATTCATAAGAGAGACACTGTTTATTGTCTCAGGGCACTTTGTATTCAAAATAGTATGGAAACAGTATGTCTTTATCAAGCCAGAATACTTGGATTTTTAGAAATGGAAATAATGATAAAATTATCACAACTTAAGCTGTGATACAAGTTTCTAGGAAATTGATCCTTCTGTGGCCAATAAAGATTAGATGAGAGAAGATAAATATACAACGTTGATTAAATGGGGTACAAAAAGTATGACCAAGACAGTATTTATTTTGCTTTTTTCCCTCCAGCTCTCTTCAGAATGGTGTCTCTGGCCATTGTGCTGCTTCATTCATGTCTATATTAAGGCAAATGAGGTAATGAATTGCTTTCATTTTTGCAATGAGGAATTTTCCTTTTGATATCTTCTGAAGTAAGTCTTTAACTTGCTGTAAAAATCATACTGTGGAATCTCAGAGATTAAACTGACAAAAGAACACAATTGTTAACTCCAGTCTATCTGATCTTAGTTTCATAAGCAGTCAGTGTATTTGTCCTCTGCTAAATGAGAATGAATAATATTTTTTTAGGGGAAAGAGGAAAGAAAGCTAATGGATGAAGCTGCTACAGGATAAACATTCCATTGCACTTGGTTTTCTATTTGGTAGTGAGTGACCCTAGTGGCATCGTGTACACCCCCCACAACCTTATGGATCCAGCTATTAGATACGTGAACTGGACAATCTCTCTCAATGATTTTGTTGTCCATTTGTTACTCTTATTTCTCTAAGACATTTCTGGCTTAAGCTTGAACTAGTGGTTCTGGTTAGTCTCCTTCCTGGTATCTGCAATACTCTAAAACCCTCCAAAAAGTAGAATAACCACCAATTGCTTGTTTGGTTAATAACAGCATTAAGCTAGAAAGTGGTTCCAATAAAGAAGTAACTGTTTTCCTTTGGTTCTGAGGGTGAAACATCTGTCCAGAAATGGTCTGATTTTAAATGAAATTTAAGGTTTCCATCAGGATACTGAATAATGAATGCTTAAGGTATGTAAGTGATTGACACTTAGTTCTATGTGACACTACAGATACCCTTTAAAAAGGGCACAACACAACCAGAAATGTTTGACAGCAAGGTTTCTTTTGGAAGCTGTACACCACAAGTCATCTTTTGATTTCTGGACTTCAAGAGATCACAGCTGATAGCAACTGGTGTCTGTGGTAGGTTCTACTACACAGATTGAGCTACCTGGCAAAATGTTGCCATCTGTGGAATCTCATAGAGTAAAAATCTTCCAGTGAGGTGAAATCATTCTGTCTTCTGGTTTATCTGTGAAATTTCAGAAGAAAAAAAAAAAAAAAGGGAATGTTTAACCAACCCTGCCTTTAAATAATGGTGAGAGACCACGGTGTTTCAAATGATCCCTACGATTCACCTTGTGATTTGTCCATGTTCTAAACATCTTGCCAAAAAACAAGGTGATGAGTCACTTCTGACTCATCTCTCCGGATCAGCAGAACCTTTTGCACCTTGAATGAGATCAAAATATCTTCATTTTAATTGCATATAAAACAAAAGGTAACGCTTAGCTGAAAATGCCGGTGTCATACTAAAAATCCAGAGGATAGGGTTGACATTACTTATTGCACATGAGGAGCAGAGTGCAGATTTTGTCCCCTGCGCCAGTCAGATGTGAAAACTTGCTCCTATATATAGTCATTCAAATGGGCGTAGCATGCCCCTCTTTCTTTTATTATGACATTCATCCTACTAGGATTTATTAATCTCTGTGGTACTGCCAGTTTATCTGACTCATTAACTAAGCTTTCTCTCAGTCAAAGAAGTGAATAAGTAAGCTCCCCTATTTATCTTTTAGAATGGGTTTGTAATAATCTTTTTCTATTCATCATAACTAAGTCATTACCAAAATGCTGTTTCCAATTTCAGATGCAACACCCCAGGAAAAATACCTGTCCATTAGATAGATTGCAGAATTCCAGTAGAGACCAGCGAGACCAATGACGTGGCCTGAAGAGAAGGAGAAAGATAAAATTAATTAAAGAGATTTTTCCTAGTCTGGAGAAAATGAGACTTGAGTGAGATGTTCTAAGGTTACCTTATGAGACTCTTTCAAAGAGTAATCAGAATAATGCTTTCAGTGTTTACAGTGTTTAGGACAAGAAGTAACACCTATAGGTTGCAAGGCTCGACATGACTGATTGTCCAAGGATTGCGAGGGCTGTGACTCACTGAAATAGATTGTCTTGGGCTATTAAGAAAGTCTCTGAAAATAAAAAAGAAGTCTGAAAAACAGCTTTTGGTAAAACTGTTAGTGGACCAGATGAGTGAACTGCATAACTTACCGAGATCCTTTCTGAACCTATTTTTTAAACACTAGGACTAGGGTAGAGTCTGATATGGAAACCTTAAGTGCCAACTGTGCACAGTTATAGAAATAATAACATTCAAACAACACAAACTGGAGGTGTCAAATTCTTTATTTCTGTAAATATTAAAACCTTTTTGTTTTAAATGTGTTTAACCATAATGCATCTCCCACCAGAAAGTCTTTTTATTTGCTGAGGGAGAGAGCTAGAATCCTCTTGAAAAAAGAGATGAGATTTGAACCTCAGCCAGAGATAAGAATCTGTCTAATTGTCAGATTGTGAATAAATGGAGAGGTGGTAGCCAAAATGTTTTTTAAAAATGTGATTATCTAAAGTTAGTTTGCTAAAGGTAATTATATTTTAAATATTTGTCAAGCTACATTGGCCTTTCTAGATCTCAAGAAAGTGCTTAATTGAGACATTGGGAGGTGATGGATGCTTTAGAAGATGATGTAATTCATATACTTACCAAAAGAATTTGAGTGGGGATTTTTAGACAAATTTTAGCTCGTAGCACTAAATTTTATTCCAATCAACAATTAATTATTCTTACAGTCTCTTTTCAAATATATAGTCATGGCATCCATCATGGCACACAGAGCTTGAATATTTTATAGATTATGCCTACAATTTGTAGTGAAGTAAATGCAATATTAAGATATGTTGCATTTCTCTCTATACTGTGGCAGTTTAGACTGTACATTCTTTGAGAAAGAAACTGTGTGCCTTTACAGAATGTAAAATAAAGTGGAACAAGATCTGAAAATGTCCTGAAGTGGCTTTATAAAGCAATTTTTATACTTAAAAAAAAAAAAAGCAATTAAATTAACTTCCTAAGCTATATCAGCTGACAAAATGTTGTAAGTACCGATGTTTTTCCTGGAAAAAACAGGCTTATAAAATTCTGCTGTGGTGCATGTTCAGCACTATTATTATTTTAAAGGACATTTTGACTCCTTAAACGGGGATGCCTGTGGAGAAAGGAAACTTAATTACCTGAGAATAACTGGAATTCTTGAAGGTGTTTTATCCATAGTGATTCTATTCCCCTAACATTCATTCCTTACTGGTATGAAACTGTACCTGTACTATCTATATTAGTGAAGGACCTGAACAATGAGGCAACCTTTATCCCCTTGTTTTGGTGAGGGTCTAAGTGTCCATGAGACATGGATGGATGGATCCTCTTGTCTAGATGCTGATGGACTTAATGAGGAAGAGCATCTGAACAAATTAACTGTAATGTAAAAAGCTTTTTAATACATAATATTTTTTCATGCTTCCAATAAATCGTAGTTTACACAAATTAAAAATATTTCCTATAAGTTTTTTTTGCATGTGTGTAGAAAAGGAAGTCAGCACTTGAAAACAGCAGCAGAATAAATAGTAAGTTTATTCTATTTTCTGGAATATTGCTATAGGCCAGTCTACATCACATGTAAAATTTTGGGCAAGCAGCCATCTGCTGCAGTAATAGTAAAACATTGGATTAGATTGCACATTCCTGATGTGTTCCATTATTTTAATGGGTTTAATCTATTTGGAATGTTACTTATTCGGAGGAATGTAACAAATGTAATGTCTCCTGAAGCCTGGCAGTCTTCCAAAGGAATGACCACCCTGAGTGTGGGTTCTGCCTAATTCTAATGACATGGAGATAGTTGACAGCCTTCAAAAATGCCTGAAGGGATAATCTAGAACTGGCAGAATCTGCTGATGCTCAATTTGTATTGTTATGAAAGGACAGAATAAGGCAGGAGATTTCCAGAGCCGTAGTTTAATTTGATCTTGATTAGGCAAAGGGTTTGAATTATCAGGCCTGATGCCAAAAAACCACCTTGGACAACTCGTTGGTATGAAAACACGTCTGTACCCTCACAGAGCAATTTATACTGACAGTTCTCCTTTCAAACTCCTACTGAATAGTCCTCTGAAGGGGGCCGTGTTATCTTGTGTTTTCATCAGTCCATCTCTCTCAACCAAACACAAATTCTGATCTGGCATCTTCACCATTATGATTTTTTTCCCCTTTCATTTATCCCCAATCTTTATGTTTTCATATCCAGTGCATTGTCGGAAAATTTACACAATCTAATTTTCACTCATTTTTCAAAAGGATTTCACTATTTTTTACTCTGTTTCTCTCTGAGCTTGCCACTTTTCTCATGAACTCCCTATCTTCATGACAACAAAATCTGCCTCATCTATTCTCTAGTGCACAAACCCTTAAACTCAGTTGAGGCTAAAAGATGCAGATTAATCATTATTTTCACTACTAAGACAGTCTGAATTTTAATTTGATTAATAATCTGAGTACACATTAATCTTAGATTAATAATCTAAGAACAACACACTAAATCAAGAAAAAACCTGTTTGCTACGTGAGTTCAGGCTGCTTTAGCACTTGAATAGTTAGCAGAGGTTCTGTAGATAGTTATTAGCTCCCAGTTAAAACATTACACACTTGTCAGTGTGTACATAAAATCAAAACATGTTATATTATAAACACTGGCTACAATATTTTCTTTTTCATCTGTTTCTGTTTTATCATCCCCTTCTGAGGAGAAATTAAGATCTGAGACATGAGAGATTTTTCACTGAAAAAAGATGTAGCTACATTCTTTTATAATCCGAGTTAGGTGAACTAGTTCAAGTACATATTGGCAAACTGAAAAAAAAAAAAAAGCAAGCATTATTAAGATTCTCTAGGTTATTCTCTCACAAAACATTCTGGATACATATAAAAATACATCACAGTAAGTTTAAACTATTTACTTTCAGAGAAGCAGTAATGTTGCTTGAAGTTTTATGCAATCTCACTTTGTATAGTTAATTTCCAGATTAATTAATTAATGAACCTTCCTGCATTTATTAGGTTCACACTAAGGATATGTTCACCAGTATCACTGAAACTGGTGGAAGCTCAGGAAATTAAGTGGTAATGAGTAAGGTTTTTCTTCAGCATTTATTCAGTGTCTTATATGATATACTTGTAGTATTCCCTTTTCAGTCTCTGGCGATGTTGACATGTCCAAGAATAACCCAAAAACTTAATTTTAAGAATATAGACTTGAAAAGGAGGATTTAAGATACTATGGTGGTACTCTTGCAGCAGTGTTATGAAGATACACTGGTTAATATATCAACCTTTAATCCCCAAACAATTTTAAATAGCAGCCAGCTGCTATCCATCCTAGGTATTTCAGCTGTAGAAAACTCCCAGCAGGAAATTCTGGACATCTGGCTGGCTACTGATGTTCATTGCTAATCACTGTTGATACAGTGGAGAAGTTCCAGAGGGCTAGAAAAAACTAGTATTATGTCAATATTTCAAATTATTAAATTGGATCATTAAGATAATTCCAAGTCAGAGGGAAAATAATGAAAAAGTTGATGGAGAATGAAACATGTAAATATGACTAATACTAATACAGATTTATGAAAAAGACAGTTTGTCAAATGTATTTGATTGCTTAATCGAGACCATAAGTTGGCAGATAATGGTAAAAGTTTGGATTGATATTCTGAGGCTTTTATAAGGCATTTTGATTTAGAAACCAGAACGACATATAATCAATATGGTTCTCATTAAATGGATTAAAGACTAGCCAGGAGTTAGATCTCAAAATACCTCAGCAAAAGGGAATTATGACTGGCCAGCTGCATTTGGAGCATGGGTCCCCACAAGAACCAGTTCTTGATGTTTTTTAATCCTCCCCCCACTTCAATTAGCATTATTTGAACCATGTTTTAACCAAAGGATGGCCTAGAGTTCTTGCAACCCAGAAGGCAAGACTAGGTACTAACCAAACTCTGATCTAAGAGCACAGGGTTGGGAACAGGAAGAATTGCACTGAGTCCAAAACTGCAGTGCTGAACTCGTCAGGGCTGCTTCATATTGAAGGCACCCAAGTTCAGTAGATTCCACAAATTTTTCTTATGCATTTTGCAAGCACAGAACATCTGCTTGGTATCCAGAAAAACCTTGATCGTGACTGCTAACCCCACTGTTTGCCAATGGCTTAGGAGTGGTTTATTCAGTTTTCATGGTGTGCCCAATGCACAGCAATCAGATTTAGCTCCTTTCTTTCCTTTTTGAGCCTTAAATCTTCTCTACAAAAGGCACTCAGGTATTCAGCAAGTGGAGTAGCCTGTCCAGCCTCTCCAGAGCAACAGGAACATGTGTTGGAGCTGCTCTCTGTGAGACGTGGGTAAATTAACCTGGACCTGCTGCATCTGAAGTCAACAGGCTGTTATGTGAGTGGACTGGTATTAGCTCTCTTTGCTTTTTCTCTTTTGCCGTTTCAAAAGAAAGGAACGATTTCTCCTCAATATAAGCTGAAAACATCAGGGTAGCAAACAAACACCAATTCCTGCCTTTCAATTTTCCTGCAGCTCCAGGTTGCAGCATTATCTGTATAAAAAGCCAGGTCAAACACTCAGCCCTGTCCTTAAATAGCTGCTTGCTCAGTGTGTGTTTTGTTCTGAACCCTGTCCTGAGGCCCTCTCTCTCCACACTGTATTTGGAGTTTCATACTAGACATACTGTATTTGGAGTTTCAGCTTCTCCTGCAAGGTCTGCAGACAGAAATCTTTATCTACCAATAACCACAAAGCAGGAGCTGTCAAGAATAATAAATAAAGCTGGCAGAAGTCAAGTGTAGTCCTTACATCTAAAATTTGTGCTTAAAATTCTTTTAAAATCTGTTTCTCCTCATCTTATTCCACTTGTCCTCCCCAAAAATCTCTTCTCTCGTCAGACAGGCGAGCAGCTTATATTCTTTATAGTTGTGGTATAGCTGCATGTGATTGGTAACACAAATACTGGCTTTTTCAGACTATTTAAGCAGAGATTAATCATTACATAGTACTTGGTATTGGGAGACAGTGAAGGACAGGTGTCTGGAAATGCAATATACTGGAGAAAAAAAGAGTCCTGTGATTGTGAGGAGTATGGCAATAATTTAACATTTTGTGTATGATGCTAAGTGAGAAGCAGGTCATAAAAGATCTTAAAAGTGAATTCACAGTTATTTGATTCATTAGAAAATTATGACCAATTGGGAAGATAGGGCAAGGAGAAAGAAGGATTAAAATGCTTTAATAGACAATCTGTTTTTCAAGGATGCAAAATATAGTTTATTCTTGGTTACAGATATTTAAATTGATACCTTTTAAACCCCTGTTAGCTATGAAAATTTAATGGAGAATTATAAAGAATGGCTTAGCTGGAATAATGTAAATGATATTTCCATGGATGAATTCAAGCATAAACATTATGAACCATATTCTCCGTGCTTATGAAAATATCCTCTCAAACTAAAATGGCCTGCTAAGTAATTAAATATGTGAAAACTATATCAAAAGTTAGATTCAAAATAGTCTTCTGGAGTGAAAACATCAGTTTCACACAGGACATGTTCCACACCTTTGGTTCGGGTTTGGTTTTTTTTCTGTGAAAACCAAGTAAAAAACAAACTATTTACTTGTGCAAGTAGTCAGGCTTTATCTGGTAGTCCTTTAAATTCTCATTATTCTGACTTGAACAAGTTTAGGAACAGAAGGCAAAGTGGATGCTGAGCTGTGCTCCAGCTGCCCATCCCAAGCCTTCCCCTCACCGCTTTTCGGCGCAGATGAGGTATGGCTGTGGCTGTAAGGTCATCCCTAATCTTGGCTTCAGGTCTGGGATCACTCCATGAGGAAAATGAAGGTGGAATCGTTGTAGTAACGAGGTGAAAAACAAAAACATTTCCATTCGAGCTAGCTGTTCTCCAAGGCAATGTCTTCTACCTGGATTTAAAAAAAGGTTTAAAAAAGACTTAAGGTATCTTCATATTTTCACTCTTATGATGAACAGGAATGGTCATTTCTGTGTTCTAAGAGTGCTGTGTGAACCTGGTGGTGGTATTTTGTAACAAGGATAGGTGATAAGAACCACTAAGAAACTGATTTTAAAGAATTTGTTGCTCACAAATACCGCTGCAACAAATTCTGTCAAATTGATTTAGATACACTTGTTAGCTACTGTATCTTGTCTTGAAGTGCCAACCTAGACAGAAGATGCTTTAAAAAATGATACTGGGAATTTCAGCCTTTTCCCCCTACTATTTTCTTAATTACATCTACCGCCAGTCATTATTAACTGGCAAATATTGTAACTTTGTAAGGTGGATTTTTATTAGTCTGTATATAATACTGGGTTCATCTGTATAAAAGAGGTTATTCTAAAATTTGTTGTCTACAGAGCACATTATATTGAATATCTTTAAAGCAGCTGTTTCATCAGAACTGAGGATATAATTCTGCCCATTTATTGCCATCCCTTACATGTTACACATCTCTGGATTTATGAAAAGGAACAAGTGGCAGGAATTAAGTGGAAGGAATTGCTCTTACCTAGGGAAAAGGGAATAAAGGCATCTTTCTTGACAAATTGACCATTACTGTCCAAAAATCTCTCAGGAAAAAACACTTCTGGATTGCTCCAGTATTTTTCATCGAAGTGAACGGAGTAGAGGTTTGTGATGACTGTGGTGCCTTCAGGAATGGTGTAACCACGCACAACAGTATCTTTGGAAGTTGCATGGAAAATCCCCAGTGGGACTATGTTACAGAACCTCAGAACTTCATGCAGAACAGCCTCAGTGTAGGGCATCTTGCCTTTCTCTTCCAAGGTGGGCATTTTGTTTGGGCCAATGACAAGATCGATTTCTTTTTGAACTTGCCCTGTTAGGAATAAAAGCTGATGTTTATTTTGTAATAGCCTTTACATTTTAAGTTAAGCTACAGTATTTGTGTATATATATATATTTATAAGGATACTGAAACATGAAATGTATTATATAAAAAATAGTAGTTTACAAGCTTTTAAATTTAGACTCTCTATTCCTATTCATGGGTAGTGTTATTATCCCAGCTCTGAAACAATGGTGAAATTGATATTAGAGCAATATTTTTTGGTCAAAGTACCAGCAGTAACTTTCCAAGTTATCTGGGCTGCACTTCCTCCAAATCCTGGATGTCCCAGCTGAACCACACACTAAGGTTTGACAGGAAACCTGCCAAGGTTTTGAGAGAAGTGAAGTGGAGGCAGTGAAACCAGAAACATGACTGTTCACTTCTAGAATCCAAATTTCTCCTCAAAATGTCTGGGCTGACACTCAGACATCTATTGCTGTCTTACTTCAGTGTGACTGTAACACACCTTTTTATTTTTAAGTGCCATTTCTGTTCTTCCAAAAGTATAAGTATTCCTGTCTATAATATGTAAATCTGCTGTGAACTGGGGCACTTAAGATAAAAAGAAATTGTACCTAAACTTTTAACCACAACCTGATTTACATTTTTGCTGACACTTGTATGCTTTTAATTTAGTTTATGACTTTCATATTTAATTGCATTTTCTTATTATTTATTAACTACATAGATTAGTATATCTGCCAACAACAGACCATGCATCACAACACTAAAATATATTAGAAATACTTAAAAATATTGAAGCTTCATAAAAATGTATTCACAAAATAATATGTTAAAATTTCATCACAACACTTGACTTTTGATATCCTCTTTGTCTGCATTTAAAACAAGCTTTCCACCTCTGCCCACAGTATATTTGGTAAATTATACAACAGAATAATATATACAAACATATTTTTTGGTGATGACTCTGAGTCAATGCACCACTTTGAAAAAGCATTTTAAATTTGCAACAGAAAAGTGAATCAGTTCCTCAAAATGTCAAATTTCTTACCTTGAATGTTTGGATAAAGAGCCATAAATAACACTGCCCATCTTAAAACATTTGTTGTGGTTTCTGTCCCAGCTATGATGAGTTCTCCAACGGAGAAAATTAAATTTTCTCTTGAATATGTAGATTCTGGATCATTTCCATTGCAATCCATCTCATCTAAATATGCATCTACGAAATGTCGAGGTGACTGAGGCTTCCTATTTTCAGAGACACGTTCAATAAGCTCATGAAGAAACTCATAGACTTCAGCTGCATTTTTAAACAGCTGCTGGTGTTTCCCAAATGGCAAGATACCAATCCAAGGAAAAGCATTATATAAAAATACAGAAGCACTAGCAGCTAATTCAATGTTCTCACTAAAAATCTCAATCATGTGCTGAAATTCAGTGTCTTCGTATGTGAAACGTTCTCCAAAAATAATCAAATTAGTAATGTTTGAGACAGCATTTGTTATCAAGTGCTTAAGATCAAACGGTCTGCCTTTGTATGTATCAATGGCATCAAGAAAAAACAGAGATTCTTCTGAAATTTTGTGTTCAAAGGACCTTTGACCATATCCAAAAATGCGAAAGGTATTTACAGCTAATTTGCGGTGTTCTGTCCATCCTCTGCCATATTTACTGTTCAGTAAGCCTGAAAAAATATTTTGACACGGTATTTTATGGAATGCTTTATTTTTTTCCCCCATAAGATAATAAAATCAATTAACAAGACAAAAAATTTCAGACATCTTGCTATGGAACATAGTCCACGAGTGACAATCCTTTCCAAATAATATCTTTAAAGAAGCATCAAGTATTTTGTGAGAGGACATCAAGAAGAGAAAATGGCTAAAGCAGATGCTTCATGTGATTTGTTCATCTATGGGACAAAAATTAGATTTTTATACAAAAGACATTAGCACTCACCTCCCATATTTGTCAGCTTCTTGAACAAGGGAAGAGATGGCCTGTCTGCAAAAATTTCACTTTGATGGACAAGGCATTCCTTGACTGCATCATAGCCATTCAGTACAACAGCAGATATACCTCCAAGATCAAGGCTGAAGATCTTTGGGGGGAAAAAAAAGAAATAAAAAGTGTAAAATGCTATTACAACCCAATCTGGAGAACAAGGAATGAAAAAGTGAAACAACACTAAACATCAATTCAAAATGCAGAGCTGAATAACCTTCAGTAGGGCATACAGGTGACTAGAGGTGGGACTGCTGTGGCATTACACAGTAGAGTCTGTTGTGGGCTAATTTGATCTGTCAAGAGGTAGAGTAAATCAGCCCACACTACATTCTGTGCTTTGCTGTGCTCCTAAAGACTCCAAAGGAGTTTCCAAAGGACTGGGGAGAGTTTCATATTGTCATTAGAGAGCAGTGAGAGTCACGGTGACAGCCACCAACCGAGAGCAGAGCCCAGTAGGGCCCAGCTCCCATTTCCACCAGTGGTTAGCACTGGATGCTTTCGAGAAAGATACAATACAGCCTGCAGAAGGGACACATAGGATAAAAAAAATATAAAATCTTAACCTACATTTTAAAAATTAAAAGTGAGGCTAAACTCAAGATTGAAATCTTAGATCCCTTTCCATATATTCCCTCAGCGTTATTAATCTTTATTTTTACCAATTCAAGTCTCTAGATTTCATTTCAAAGCTGTTGACCTCCACAATATGAAATTATGTTAACCTAATTATACATTCTGTGACACCTGCGTTGTCACCCAAAGGGTTGTCAGGCACTGGAACAGGCTGCCCAGGGAAGTGGTGGAGTCACCATCCCTGAAGGCATTTAAAAGGTGTGTAGATGTGGCACTTGGGGGACATGGTTCAATGCTGGGTTAACAGTTGGACTCGATGACCTTAAGGGTCTTTTCCAACCTAAATGATTCTAGGAGTCTATGACTATTTTATTTTAGCAAACTTGGTATTTTCACTGTTACAATGGCTCTTCTTTTTTATGTGTCAAGAAGACACTCCCAATACACTTCTGCAAACCATTTGTGAGTTTTGTATACTTGGATCTAGCTTATTTATCTTTATTCCTATATCATACATGATTTTTAAAAAATTAATCCTTTGATTGTATTTTTCCAGAGTTCCCCAAATCCTAATATGCTTTTTCCAAGTTCCCTCAAATCCTGTGGGCTCCTTCCTGAGAGCAGGTGACTAAAACTCCATACAGCATTCCAGGCAAGTAGAAAGCTTTGTTTATTTGATAACACATTTTCCTTCCTATTTCCATTCTATTTGTCCTAGTATTTCGAAGAACATTCACTTTTTTTTTTCTATTATTAAAATACATGTAAGATCATGGAGTTAACTTTTATGACACTTGTAACAGGAAACTGGCTGCTTAAAACTGGTTGATGGAAAGAAACACCCGGTACAAAAGTTAAAAAAAAAAAAAAAAAAGAGAGAAAATTAAAAGTTCCATTTTTACATAGTTACACTAATGGACTAAAAGTAAGTATCCCAAATATCATACTGAAGGTATTTTGAAGCAAGGTGTTTTCAGTGAAAATGTTTCATTACCCCAGTGCCTGCTCTCCGAGTGTTGTAATTTTCTTACTTTTAAGCCCAGGACTTGTGGAACTGGAACCAGGGAGTTCCATCTGGGGCAGGACACCGGTTCCAGCATTGCACCAAAGAACAAGAATTAAGCGCAGGAGCCTGAGAGAGCTCAGTAAGAGGTGGGAACCCTTCTCCTGTCGCGGTCCGCGGGCCGGGCTGGCCGCAGCAGCGGTCCCGCCA
>VZTJ01000300.1:113835-260203 GCA_013397795.1 Orthonyx spaldingii
CGGGCGCCCACGCGGGCGGTGGTGGCGGCGGCAGGTATAAAAGGGGGCGGCGGGCGGAGCACGACACCGCGGATCGGCGGCGACACCGGCACCGCGCCCGCTCCTCCTCCCGCCCCTCCGCCCGCCCCACTCCGCTCCCCGGTAAGCTCCCTGCGCCGGGCAGCACCGCGGCAGCGCCGGGGCTCTGCTGCACCTCCCTTCATGTGCTCGTGTACGCGAGGCAGCGGGAGCCGAGGCGGCGGGGACAGTCCTTACCCGCTCGGTCACCTCCTTGCCCGGCTGATGCGACGCGTTGTATCCGGCCAGGACAGAGTGCTGCGGCAAAGGTCACGGCCAGGGCGCCCCGGGGAGCCTTGGGGAAGCGGGGCGTCCCGTGGAAGGGGACTCGTAGTTCCCGTGAGCCCCGTCGAGTGCTGGGAGCTGGCAAAAATGAGAATATTGTGGTGGTTGTGATGTGGTCCTTGGAGTCCGAGACACTGATTCTGTGAGAGAGGTGTATCTCAAATCTTCAGTAATAGATATTTTTACAGGTTTTGTGTTTATGACTGATTTTTAACTTATCCTGTTCTCTGGTTTCAGAGTAGAAATATTTATTGAAATCAAACTACTTAATTCTTAAAGTGTAATCTTAACTGGGGTGTTAGTGTGCTATCTGGCAAGAAGCGAGCAGCTTCAGGTAAAGTGCTAACAGGAGCACTTTGTTCTTGAAAATGTTAAACACTAACTGTTTGTTTTTCCTTGTGACTTGTATCTATCTGTGTTGGACACACTGTCTGTGACACTCTGCAGGAGTTAGAGGAATGTATTTTCTGCCAGTTTGAGGGAAAGTGCTTTAAGTTGAATGCAAACAGCTGTACAAAACTGCAGGTCTGAAAAGCCACATTTTTCTGCCCTGTAATAGTGCTAAGCCATAAAATTTTGAGAAAACTAAAGCACAATAGCAGTAATCAAAATAGACAAAAAGGTGAACTTAAAAGAAAAAAAAAGCTGTTCGTGTTTGTGCTACTTGTGCTTAGGGAAGCAATGACCTCTTTAGTGGAACTTGCAGCATTGAGAGGGTTGGAAAACAGCCATTGCTTGATGTACCTCTTTGTTGTAGAGAGGAAATCATGGTTATGCTGAAGATTTCATCTTTCCTTGCTGTTTATGCCTTGGTTGTGTGCCAGATGGACAGCTTCCAGGCAGCCCCAGTCAGGTAAGAAGCTGGTCCTGTTGCTGAGTGCTCTGTCTGAACGGTATGAAAATGCTTAATATTCTTGAGAGGTCTAGAAGGGAAACAGACCACGGTGAAGGAGAAAGGCGGCTGCTTTTTGTGCCGTGACTTTTTGATTCCATCTATAAACTGCATGAGGGGAGTGTGTCAGGGTTTGCGTATTTGCACCCTGAAAGGCACTGTCAATGACACACAGCCTGTCAAACCCCTCTCTGCAGCAGCCTGGGGTTTATTCACCCTGTTTTCCTTGCCTCTGCCCAGACCTGGCTTGGAGTCCATAACGGATCGAGTGACTCTCAGTGATTACGAAGCTCGGAGGTTATTAAATGCGCTGGTGAAAGAGTTCATACAGATGACAGCAGAAGAGCTGGAGCAAGCCTCTGAGGGGAACAGGTAAGGACTGCAGTCCTGGGCAGGAGAAAACCAGCGTGGGAGTGTTGTGTGTTTGATATTTAGCAAAAGCCATCCTAGCAGACCCTCTGCAGGTCAAGATTTTTTTTTGTTTTCTTGGGGTTATGTCTAACTGGTAAAGGATGATACTGCAGAGACATCCTGGTGTTGGTGTCAAGAGAATGGCTTCCACCTAGTTAACCTGCCTCTATCTGTCTCTTACTTCTGAAAGTGGAGGGCGATTTGAGCTTGAATGAGGGGGTTGTGTTAAAATATGGCAGCAAAAGGTATGTCTTCCCAGTGGGGGTGCTAGGGGGTTACTCAGTCGCTCTTGGATTCTCTGTCGTGCAAGTGCATGCTGGTGTAAGGCATGGAAAGTCCCCGCAGGAGGGATGTGTTCCTCCCGGTGCACGCAGCTCCACTCTCCCTCGGACCAAAGGCATGCAGGAGCATTTGCATTATCCTAACAGGATTTGCATTGCAATGCATGGGGATGGATGAGACACTGAACAGCATGCGGATTATGGGGGAAGTTCAGCTTCCTGACCTCTGACTATATGAGCATCCAAAAAGCTAATGGACTTGCTTGTCAACAAAATTGAATTTATTAGCAAATAGTGTTTTCCTTCTGACTGCTTATGTATGAACTTGGCCTTGCATGGAATGTGATGCGGAGGGTTTGGATTTGTTTTGAATGAGTTTTTAAGTTTCCTAACGGTAGATCCTTATGTAGGGAAGAAATGCATGAATGCATGAATGTGAGGTTACTCTTCCTTTGGGCATGTTTTTATTTTTTTTCCCCCCTGCAGCCTGGATAGACCCATTTCCAAACGCTGTGCCAGTCTGAGTACTTGTGTGCTGGGCAAACTGTCTCAAGAATTGCACAAATTGCAAACTTACCCTCGCACTGACGTCGGGGCTGGAACTCCTGGCAAGAAACGGAATGTGCTGAGTGACCTGGAACACGAACGCTATGCAAACTATGGGGAACCCCTAGAAAACAACTAGACATGCTTATTTTTCCCCCCTCTCCCTTTTTTAACCTGATGCATGTGGATCTAACTTTGATTGCTAACTTTGCTGTGTTCTTTTGATTCTGTTTTCGACAGAGAATGTTTGAGATGGACCTAATGTTAGGAAGACAGAGAACATAACATGCATACCAAGCTAGGGAAAAAAAAATAAATGAAAATGATCAGCACTGCCTTGATATTCCAAATTATTTTCTTAGACACTTGTTGATAAAAAAACCTCTGAAAAAGGTTCTTCATTTCTGGCTGCTAAATGTACAAGTAGATTCTTTCTTTTGTGCTTGCCCATGCACTTGTTCAATAAACCTATTTTTCTATAAGGATTAGATCTGCTTGGTTTAACAGTTTGTTTTAGAATGTGAGATTTCTAGATGAGGCTAGAAAAATTTTGCAACTTGTCTTAATGTTCAAGAGAGGCAATGCTATAACTTCTACAAAAGTTGAAAGAGAACTTAGAAGTCAAAGTTCTACATATACATTGATATGTACTGCTGTAGTCAGGCATGCATGCAATCCTGTTGGTAGGGACCCTGAGAAGCAAAGAAATCAGGAAAGGCTCATACATAGTCATTCAAACAAACTAGAAATGTATTCCTGTTTAGAACTGGGTACTGAACATGTCCAGGTAAGAATTTTTTTTTTCGTTTCTTACTTTACAATAGGTCTTTGCACTGTATTTAAAACTTATGTACCTTTAAAATATTTGTGTTGATTTACAATTCACCTACATTATGTTGTCTTGAATTACGAGCCAAACCCAGATTTCTTTACAGTTCTGTTGCAGCACTGCATCTATCTTTCCATCAAAAGCCTCTTTCAAAAACTTGGCATTGATGTTACAAACAACTCTTCATTGTGAACATTAATAAACTGCCTTGTGATGCTTAGCTGAGAAAAATCTCTCCTGCAAGAAAAAGTCATTGCTTTACTAGAAAACTTTTCAAGCAGGGATGGTGGGAATGCATATTCCTTGAAGTTCCCCATCTGCTACAATTGTTAGCTGCTACAATTGTTAGAATTGTGAGCACAGAGCTAATACTGTCAAAATCTGAACTGCTCCACGGTGAAGTGCTGTAGTAGACAAAGGTCTAACTGCAGGAAAGAGAAGTTCTCCCATTCCCACTAAGTCCCTGGAAGCAGTGTCTTTATGTGTGGTCCAGCTGGTCAGAGGCATTGACAAACCTCCTGTAGCCATCAGTGATGCTGCAATTCCATGTGTTTTCTGGATGTTATGGAGTGCAGGTGTTGGAGTGAGAAGTGAAAAATCTGTGTCTGCTACTGCCTTTCAGGAACACCTCAAGCAAAATGCAAATGTGAGCTTTTGGAGGAAGCAGGGATTGTTTAAATGCTCCAGACCTGAACTTCCTCAGCTCTTCTCTGTGGCCATAATGCCTGGCTAGAGGCAGGCAGTAGCTCAGGTGTTGTTGGATTTAGTCTTCAGTCCAGCTGCCTTTGTAAAGTGAGCCTGACATTGAGACAACCCTAAAGAGGCTTCTTTTAGCGGCTGTAAGCTGTGCACACAGAAGGTGCAAATGCCTGCTGCACAGCCAGCCTGCTTTTCATCCTACAGAAGAGTCTTTGCTGGTCGTAGTGATGTTTCACTGCTTGCAGGGTTTGTCCTGTGGGAACTAACTCTTCCTTTTTGTCTCGAAAAGCAGTGTAACAGCACAGAAGAGGGCCTGCAACACAGCCACCTGTGTGACCCACCGCCTGGCAGACTTCCTGAGCAGGTCAGGGGCAGTGGGCAAGAACAACTTTGTCCCGACCAACGTGGGCTCCAAGGCCTTCGGCAGGCGAAGAAGAAGTGTCCAGATATAAGAAGCTGAATGGTGATGTGAGCAAGGTAAATGCATTGCACCAAACAGAACCCGTGGCATTGCCAGAATTTTAGTTTTGCTGAAGGAATTAACAGACCTGCAGTGTTAACCTCTGAGAAGGCAGGGCAAGTAACAGTGTAAAAGGAAAAAAGATGTTACAAATAGAACCAAGACATGTGTAGACTCTGAAGAGGTGCTTTTGGAGATGTTCTGCTTGGGTAACAACCTTCACAGTGC
This sequence comes from Orthonyx spaldingii, assembly GCA_013397795.1. Taxonomy (NCBI): domain Eukaryota; kingdom Metazoa; phylum Chordata; class Aves; order Passeriformes; family Orthonychidae; genus Orthonyx; species Orthonyx spaldingii. The sequence continues at coordinate 118,524 of VZTJ01000300.1, forward strand.
TTTAACTAAACACAGCAATTTGGTTGGAATTATTTGTTTGTTTTACCACTAACATTTCATTATCAACGTATCAGTAACTCTGGTTTTCTTTCTTTCAGATTGCAATGAAATTGAAAACTCGACTTTAATTTCTAATGGAAGCAACTCTTCTTCATAAACCAAGACCACCAAAAAGATTAATTTTTCATCCTCCTATTGAAAATGTTTTATTTAATACAAATGAAAACACTTCTGTTATGTATAGTAAAAGAGAATCTAGTTATTAAAGTTAAATTATTGTATATTCTTTTTATATGCAACTCTATTTCAAATAAAATGTGACGGCATCTATTATTTATTTATCTATCTTCCAGCTTATGTGATCCATGCTACTTATCCTGGCCCTACTGCCAAATCTCGGGGATTATACTAAACTGCTGCCTGGCAAGGCATATGTGTATTATACAGTGTGCTGTGCCTTGATGTAAAACACTTAACTATCCTGATTGTACAGTATGTTTAAAAAAAGAGAAATCACCTCAATATTGTATTATTTGTGAATTTACGCAAAATTAAAAAAAGTATTTTAGATACACTTGGATTGAGAAACTGATTTTTCATTTGGACACGCTTATGGAAATGTGTGGCACTAAGCCAACATCCTTGCAGATCAGCTAGTCCATTGATCTGCTCCAGCCTTATTAACTGTAAATACTAGGGTTTGAGTCAAAAGTTCAGAACAGGAACAATAGCTGCTTTTTATATATGTTAAAAAGAAGATCCCCAAAGAACTAAAAGACATCACTTAGTGAGACTTCCGCTAGAAAAATAAAATGAAGCCACAGACACATTTAGCAAAAACATGGAGAAAATTTCATCATGTGTAGTTTAAGACTAAATGTTTTTATACAGGCTCTAGTTCAGATGAAACGGCCTGACATCCACTGTAGATTTTTGTGTAAGGTCAAAAAACTGAATTAGAAAGGAAGAGAAAGAGAAGCTACGGAAATGTACATTTCTTTGAAGTAATCCTGAGACAGAGTCTATTTAGGGATCAGGGATAAATAATTAGAGTGAGTGGAGAAGAGGGTAGCTGGATGCATTCCATGGACTTCTAAGTGGTGCTGCCAACTTCATTCTCAAAGCTGCTGCTGTTTCAGTTTAGTAGCTGAGTCAGATACTTGTTTAGATTTGTTTCGTGCTTTACAGCCTGACCCTAAAATCTGCTTCATCAGTTCAGATGAATCCCAGAATGGGCGAGGGAAGAGGCTGCAGAGGGTCATGTGGTGCCACCTCCCTGCTCCAGGAGGGCCATCGTACAGCACACGGCACAGGATTGCATCCAGAGGGTTCTGGAATATCTCCAGGCAGAGAGGCTCCACCTTGCTGTGCAAAGTAGAGGTGAAAGTTCTCATGGTGTCTCTGTGTCTCTGCTGCAGGTGTAATGCAAAAGAGGAGCTTGGCCAGCCCAGTGTAGACAGTGAGGCTCCCCAGTGTCGATGCTTCCAGGCTGTGCTCGTTCCTGGCTGGGGGTTTGCTGCTTGGGGAACACCGGCCCTGGTAAGTCAGTGTACAAAGCAGGCCTTGTAGGAGATGAACCCAAGGATCTGCTTGGGTTAGGCTAAACTGCCAGTTTTGAAGCCTGCGAGCATATGTTGCCACGTTTCAGGTATTTTTCCCCATTTTTCTTTACACAAAGTGCGGGTTATATGCTGGGATCGCCTGGGTACCTCAGCAACACCTTTTCCTGTCCCTGCAGATCCTCTGGGCACAGGTGGCAGCTCGTGTCTTTTGTTCCCTAATACAGCACTCAGCAATTCAGTCTTCTCCATGATAAAATGCTAAGCACAATTGTTGGGGTGAATACATGTAATTTAGTGATTCATATTCAATAAGAAGCCAGGCAATGTTCATAGGCCCCTTCTGGCTTTAAAATCTAAATGGTCAGGCAGTTTGTTTTTTCCATTTACAGCCATTCTCTGCTGAGAGACACCTGAGGCTCTGTGTAATTGAATGACAGCTGTAGTGTCCATCTAGTCTAAAAACTATTAGTCCTTCTTTTCAGTTTAACAAAGTTATGCATTTTTCTGTCAGACAAAGGGATTTCCTCAGACCAACATTACACACCACAGCACAAACATAACATGTAAAACATTCTAGTAACATTGGTTCTGGATTTTACAGTGTCCTGGGCATGGGAAGTCTGGGTGAAAGTTTTGATACATGATTTTCATGTTGATCGTTGTTTTCTTTTTCCTTAGGAAGAACTAGCCACTTTCCCACCTCAAGACCTATTCCTGTTAAATCTTCTGTCTCGCTTCTTAAAATCTCTGTCTGCACATCAATGCAATACACTTAGCAGTACATATCCCTGTAAAGGACTGAGGGCTGAGCACTATGGAAGCAAGGGTGAATACAAAAAAACTTTTCCATGATGGGAAGGGATAGAAGCCCTTCACCACAAAATAGATGCTCAGAGCTTTAGAAGAAGCAGATTGTTATTGAAACTAGAGAGAAGCAAATTTGTAAACAGTAATATTTAGGGTTTTTTTCCTGTTAAATTTTAAGGCATAAACATGGTAGAAGGAATTGCAAAGCTGCTAGAAGGTTGTCAATTACTTTGGCTGTGAACAAGTGGAAGAAATTGCTTCCATTTTTAAAAGGTACTGTTCTGGGTAATATTACCCAAACTTAATTGCTCTTAAGTAAACCCCAAACTTCCGTCCCAGGAGAAAATCTGTTTTGGAATTATCATTTAAAAAGGAAAAGTGTGGTTTCTAATGTACTTATCTTTCTATTTCAATTACATTGCCATTCTAAGCATACTTAAACTGGTGCAAAATACAATGTTGGTGCAGTGTGTGTGAGTGGCACCAAACCCAAACTATTCAGTCAGCAAAGACACTGCAGATCAGTCATGCACAAGTGTTTGTGTTCTTGTTTATGAGGCAGTATCAACCTGACTATAGTTTGGTTCTAATGTTTTTTAGATGTTTGCCTGTGTGTGTTTTCTTTAACCACTAAGATTTTTTTTTTAAATCTGTGATCAAATGGAGTCTTGGAAGAGTACTGTGCAAGTAAAGGCAAAAATGGAAGAAATTTCTGAGAAAGAATAGAAAATTATCAGAGGATAATTTATTGTAGACTGTCCTCGTGTAACTATAGAGTTTTGAGGCTTTAATTTGCAGATTGTTTTCTAGTGGTTTGCTTTTCCAGTACATACATGGCCACACACACTATTGAGGGCCCACGAAAGGTTGTGAATTTTGTCCAGTCCTCTGCTCTGAGCTGATGGGGAGTAAAAAAGCCCCATCTTGTGGCCAGTGACTAAGCACAGTGAGAGCAGGGCATGCAGGGATCCCTCAGATGCTTTTGCCTTGCCAGTGGGTGCAGCTTCCAGCTGGACATGAGCAGGGGCAGCCACCTGGGCTGGTGACAGGAGGCAAACTCCTGCTCTTGTCATGAGCCTAGAGCCACTGTGCAGGGCTGTGGCCCCATCTGGGTATCAGGCAGCTCTGGGCCAGCTGGGGTGGTACCAGGTGATGGATAATGACACCTGACACCGCTACACATCCCCATGGGCCTTTACAGCTGCCAAAACAGAGATGCAGGAGCTGTTCAGCTCTGTGCTTTTTCCTGAGGGACAGGTGGTGATCCTCTTCTAGATTTGCCTGAGTTTTTGGTTCAGGATCATTCACCAGGACATTGCTGCACATACTGATAGAGCATCATTTTGAAATAACCTAAGTAGACTTCCACTGTGGCAATTTTTTTTTCTCCTTCTGTTAGTGAAATTTAATTCATCTTCCTGAAAGCTTCCATTATCTGCAGCGTGAGAAAGGAGCGGAGCTAATGTTATTGCTTCTGACACTGAACACTGCCAAAAGCAACTTATATCAGGCAGTAGTAAATTTTGGTATCGGTTATCTAATCCAGCATTGTCATGTCTAATTAGCAGATTGAATATCTCTAAGAGGTGAAGAGTTTAAAACATGCTGGAGAGTTAGGGTCTGTACATTTTTCCAGTCTGAACTGTCTCAGAACAGGTGAATACTTGTTAGAGAGAAACTGAGTGCTTCAAATCTGGCTTCACCCAGGCTGAGCACTGGCAGCTTGGTTCCAAACTGGTCACAATTGCTCTTCTGACAGCTCAAAGGGCTCTGCATGGTGCACACATTTGCTGTCTCTTTACTGTTCTAAAAGGCACCACATCCGTCCCCTATTCTCTACTTTGGAGGCTCCTTATGCCTTCTAAAATTGTTCTTTTCTGCAGAAAACGTCCAAGGAGTATAATACCCCTCTTTTTTTTCCCCCCCCCCACAGAAAGAAAATCATTCCCATTTCCAAATTGCACCTAACATTGTCTTACTTTCTCTGCGAACTTTCCAATCTCTGTGAGATTTCTGATTCAATGGAGTAATCAGAATCAGTGCAACATTTATCTTTTCTTTCTATTCTTGGCTTCACCACAGCTCTTATTTTCACCAATTACTCTTTTGGCTGGGGCTGAGCTGTGATCCCAGCTAAATTATTAGTGTCACCTCCACGAAAGCAAATAATTGCCTTTCAGTCTGAATGTGGAGCTAGGAGAGTTTTAAACACTGAACAATTTGTGTGATTATGAACCATGGATGCAGATTTCTGGGAGCTGCCTGCCAGACACCGTGGGTGTCTCCCTGAGAGGCCACCTATCCCACTGGAGCACAGAAGGTGGACAGGACAGCCAGATCAGTGTTTTCAGTCACTGGCTCCTGGAGACAGCAGGCTCCTGGCAGAACCTGTGGAGACATGGAAAGAGGAGCCCACGCTGGAGCAGGGTTTGTTGGCAGGACTTGTGACCCCATGAGGGACCCATGCTGGTGCAGCGCCTTCCTGAAGGACTGCACTCTGTGGAAAGGGACCAGTGCTGGAGCAGTTCGTGAAGAGGTGCAGCCATAGGAAGGACTCACATTGGAAAAGTTCGTGGAGGACTTTCTCCTGTAGGAGGGGGCCCACACTGGAGCAGGGGAGGAGTGTGAGGAGTCCTCCCCAGGCAGAGAAAGGAGCTGCAGAAGCAGCGTGTGATGAACTGACCACAGCCCTCATTCCCCATCACCCTGCACTGCTGATGGGGGTGAAGGTGGAGAAATTGGGAGTAAAGTTAAGCCTGGGAAGAAGAGAGGTGGGGGAAAGGTGTTTTTAAGCCTTGGTTTTACTTTTTGTTGTTTCACTGTGATTTGATTGTAATAAATTGAACTGATTTCCACAAGTTTAGTCTGCTTTGCCCATGATGATGAGTGCTGAGTGATCTCTTCCTGTTCTTATCTTATCCCATGAACCTCTCATTATATTTTCCCTCCCATGTCCAGCTGAGGATGCAGAGTGACAGAGTGAATTTGGTGGGCACCTGGAGTCTAGCCAGGATCAACCCACCACACTAAAGGAATATCATCACATGGATATTTGGAGCCTTCATAGTTTCTTTGTAGCTTTGCAAACATCTTGAATGTCCAATTTTATTGTGTCAGACCCATTAATTCGCACATTATTCTGCTGACATGCTTGAAAGACTGTTACAGGTCTTCACTGTCTCTTGTTGTAGAGGGAGCCAATTATTCTGATTAGTATATGTTCCTAAAATAGTTGAAAAAATGCTTTATAATTCTATTTGTAGCTCATGAAATTACCATGATTTTACAGGGAACAATGTCATAGTTGTTATTTGTCGTGGGTAGGAGTGGCCTGTTACTGGAAATGAATCCCAAGAGAGTGCAGTGGGGGAAGGATGACAATCCTTGTAGTTCAGTGACTTCCATGTGATAGGCAAATTTTATCTACAGAACAGGTTTAGGGGAACTTTTTAGCATGTCAGTCCTGCTAGACAGGCTGAAGAAGACAGTGCTGCCAGGGTCATTCTTGAGTGTGTACATTTTCCAAAGAAGGTTTTTACTCTTAGTTAATGCAGTCCTTCTTTATCATTCTGTAGTTAAAGATACTATCTAAGAGTTAAATTAGTTATGAAAATGAATATTGATTTGTGTTCTTAATGTAATAGCAGTAGAGAATTACATAGCAAAAGGAAACAGTTCTGACCTTCAAATGCTGGAAATACAGAATTTAAATGAAAACTGTCATGGTTTTTGTTTAAAAGGCTTACAGATAAACAGATGAGAGACCAAGTCAAAGACTTTTTTCATAAACTTTATGCTTTGGCTATGTCTAGTTTAAACTTATTCTTGGTAAGGTTATACACTTCAGTGTACAAAAGGTTTGTTTGCATTATCTGAAGCTGCCTTTTGCTTCTTTTCCAAGGCTTAGGTTCTCAGAAGAAACAAAATGTCTTTGTTGCACCTTTTTCTAATAGACAGTGCAGAGCTATATGTTACCTTGCTCCTCATGTGTCAAAGCACTGCATTTATAACTGTGTGTTTTGAAACCACATGCAATTAGTATTTAACTTACCAAAGTGCCTTTGTGACTGAAGGTTTTGATAGGATTTGTGTCCCTATTCTGTTATTCCTGTGACTTTCTCCCCAACAAAAGTTTCACTGCTTATTTGTTATCGCTTGTTAGATTTGCAGAAGCTGCACTTTGTACGCTGCCACTGGCGCCACTGCAGTGATGTGGCAGGTGGGATTGGAGGTAAAGCCTCTACTCTTACAAAGGCTTGTAATCTGGCAGGTGAAGTACACTTCTAGCTCAGGTGCTTTTGATGATATGTCAAGATAAAGTTAGCTTGTGTTGCCTCTCACAGCTTCAAGCTGATCATGCTCCATACACCTCCTAAACTCCAAGAAAATGGCTTTCTCCATCAGGTTGTCTCACAACCCACTTTTTTCTCAACATTGTTATTTCCAGTTCAGTTGGCATTTCTCTGGCGAGCTGAATCTTCTTTACAGCACTCACAGAGGACTCTAAATTGATATAAATATAATATGTACCTATAAAGCCTGTTTATATCACCACTGAAGTATGAAGTGCCTGTAAGGTAAACAAGAATCTAGACTAACGTTTCCATGTCTTCATTTCAGTCTCAGGTTAAAATTAGATCGGGGAAGAAGAGAGGGAAAGGTATTTCACTTTCTGCTTTAGCAAGTTTTTAGTGACTGCATAGAAATGAAAACTCTATAAACCTGCTCAAGTTAAGGGAGTGATTGGTAAATACATCTTCTAGAAGCTAGAGGGCACAGGAGCCACAGAAAGTGGTATAACTCAGTTACCAAGAGGTGTGAGTGAGCCAGAATAACTTTTGCTGCTTTTCACATAGCATGGCACTTGCTACTCAAGTTCAAACTGATTTTGTTCTCTTTCTGAAGAGAACTGGCTGAAAATCAAAAATGTCTTTCTGGGTTTTTATCAGTTTTGCTGATGGCCTAAAGGAAAATCAATTATTCGTATTGCTATTGATATAAAGGAAGACACCAATATATGCTTCCCATTTTTAATCCAGATTAGTTTAGTAATAAGATAATTTTCTGTAGGACCTCCTGCCATTAGCAGAGAACTGTTTTAATGGGAAAGGTCAGAGGTAAGTTCATGGCTATAGGAGTGTTTCTACCAAGCCTAATAACCACACATTTCAGATTTTCACTTGTCTGGCTGGTCTGGTGGAAGTATTTGATAACTTTTCCTCACCCTTACAGAGTATTTTTGTGACAGTCCTGGTGTATTTTATGTTACAAGCTGAGTGTCTACCACTGTAATACCTGCATGAGAAGGGCACTGGCAAACTTTGTGGTACAGACCAATACTTATTTTGTTTGCATTTTGAAATGAAGTTCACAGGGCTTACTCTAAATGTGTAAGAGGAACAGAACATCCTGACCTGCTCTTTGGAAGACCTCCCCAAATTCCAGGGTTATGTTTCCAGTTCCAAGTAAGCCAGTGAGAGAAGAGAACTTTGCCAGTCTGCAAAGGATACAAGATGTATGAATGGATTAAATTATGCTGAGCTTCTCGGGGCAGTTGACTTTCTCTCTTAAACAGAAAATCCGAGGTATTGTGAGTTTGTAGGACTCCAGCATCACGGAAAATTTCCCTCCAGCCTTTGAGAATTGCTACATTTTCAACAGGCTTTATGCCTAAACTCAGATGGGTGCTGAGCCACAGGATGATATTCCAGTAAGCAAAACAGCACTGGTGGAGTAATGAAACTCTGCTGAATTATTCATTGGGTCCTGAATGATGCAGAGACAGTTTTCATAGTAAACAGCCCTGAAGATGAGAGCAGTGCCAGGCACAGCCCTGCCTGTGCTGTGCACCTGACCTCATTTCTCAGGTAGGCATCTGCAAAAATTCATGTCTTTGCATAAATGGACTGAAACAACCACGTTTGGTAGCTGTCAACCAAACTCACCCTGAAATTTATTACTCATATTGGAATAGTCAACCTAATTAAAAAAACTTCCATTTAACTGCATGCTCTAGTGCCATGGACATAAAATTAAAAGCATGTTCAGGTACTTTGCTGCAAAACAATGGACTTCTATACATTTTTAAAGAGAAGCACATCTTCAGAGAGAAGAATATTCAGGCACATCTTCAGGCTTGTTGGCTGAAATCTGATGCTGCCTCACAGTAAATGTCACACATAGCTACAAGAACACAGAATACATCACCCAGGTTCCATCAACTGGTTCCAAACCCCCAGTATTTTATACCAGCAACACAATTTTAGGCCATGAAGGATTTTTCCGGCTGGCTTTTGGAAGCTGAGGAACAGCATAGCCTCATCCCAAATGTAGGTATTACTCTCACTCTTGTCATGGTTTAAGAATGACCAGGGATGTGTTAATGTGAGTAGGAAATTTAAAGGAGGGTGTCCAGCATGGGCAGAGAAGCTGGAGTGGAGAAAATTATGATGGTAAGGCCAACTGTGTCTATAAAATTGAACTAGTCTTTCAAATAAAAAGTATCTGGAGGTCTCGTTTTGGATGGTGCTGAGAGGGAGTTTCTGCTGAAGCCTGCCAAGAGTGATGGTGAGATTTTGCTCTACAGCTCTGGAGGAAAGATTACATTGGAGGCGGGGGGAAGGAAGAAACCCCTCTGTAGAACGAATTTGGAATCCAAACCTCCCACCTTCTCAAAAGCAAATTAGTTTTCCAAAACCCCACTATAAACTTTTGTGGCAGCAATAAAACGTACAAAATTAGCTCGTGATAGTCTGGTTGCTGGTATCCACTCGTGGCAGAGAAGCACTGGCAAGGAGAATCATGTTGTCACTTCAGATCTGTGCTGGTCTTGAAAGTGGTAGTGATGGCAGATGTTATGAGAAAATCCAAGAGTAAAATAGTGGGTAACACCACAGGGTTTAAGAAACATGAGTTATAAAATGCTGTTCGTTGGGTGTCACCTGTACTGTCTGCTCAGTGAGGCAGAACCCTGCAAAAAAAAAAAAAAAAAAAAAAAAAAAAAAAAAGGAAGAAAAGAGTATGAGCATATAAGTCAGGGCAGCATTTTGAACTAGGCAATAACAAGCCAAGAAAAAGCTGGTGCATTCAAGATTTTCCTATGTGACTTTGTATCTAATATAATGTATTTTTAACATTATATTAATATAAAATCCTAGTATATAGTAATACACAGATTAATTTAACTGTTCTGATGTCCCATTTTAGAAGTCTGGCTTGCTTCTGACGGTAGTTACTTCTAAGAGCAGTCATACAAGTTGAAATATATCAAGAATAAGGTATAGAGTTTGTTTCTTCATCAAGTGTCATAGAATAATTTATTTTTTTTCATCCTGTAATGTTTGAAAAGTATAATTTACAATTTATTACAATGTTCTTCTGATTCATTAAAGGGGAAGTAAAGCTTACTAGGATGCTTTGTAATCCTAGACTAAAATTTAGCAAATTAATCTGATACTTTGTCGTAAGGATCCAAAAAGTTATTTGTTTTGTTACTGGATATCAAAACATATGGCTATTGGAGAATGTGACTCTGTTTAAAGGCATTTTTTTTCCTGGTAGTAATTCATGGGAGACTGAGACATGGCTTGTCCTAACAGTGCAGGTTTAAATTTAATACAGTATTATCAACTTTGTGCAGTATAAGACTGCTGTCTTTGCTTTTCCTATAGCAGATGTGCATCCCACCTTTGGTAACTCCATTTGGTGAGACCGTGTTGCTAGACAGAGGCATGGAAAAGTTCTAGTGTTGTTTCCCTGAAACTGCACATATTTATGTGCTGCCACTGTCAGAGGCCTCCCCTTTCCTGCCTGGTGACTGGGGCTCTCTACCGGCTTTGGCACTTTATTCCCTGAGCTTGACTTGTAAGAGATCATAACTTATAGGGAGAAGGGAAAGCAATGGGAAACCATTCACTCTAAAAAGTTAAATACTCATGATTTCTCCTGCACAACGGGCTTGCAGTTTTTGACTTGATTTTTTGTGATATCTTTGCCTATAGGGCTGAAATTAGATGATGTTCAGCTCCTGCTTCTCTGAACTTTTGACACTCTCGCTGGCTGTTTTCTGTATGTTATTCCCTATCCAGTCCAGATGTTTCTGCACAAGAGCCACCCAGCCATTCGGCTTGTTTTGTTTGGAAGGCAAAGCCTCGATTTTGTCTTGTGATGGAGGGCAGCATTATAACAGGGAGAGTACTCATTTTTTGTGGAAAGACTCCAGTGGCTTCGGCATTCTTGCATGATTGGATGTGGTTACTACTCAAGTGCTGCTTTGAAGCTGGCCTTGGCAGAGGTTGTGTGATTTCTGTAGTGTTTCTTTGGCCTGTTTTGGGTGCCCTGTTATGTGTTCCTGAGACTGTAATTTGAGCTCGTGGAAATCCCACAGGAATGGTCCTTGGGATCACTGGCTCTCCTCTCAGCCTGTGCTTGACTGGTGCTGCCTGCAGCCTGCACTCCCAAGGGACCTTGATGTTTTAAGCCCAAATTTGGATCTGTTCCTCCCTTGAAACATATGTTGAATTGGAGTATTTCTGAGAAAAGGTTATGTGAAAAACTGGTTGATCACTCCTCAGGCCAGATTTCTAAACTAGCTCTGCACCAAGCAGGTCTCACTAGGATGACGGAGCCTGGCTGAGTGCTACAGTCATAAGCAAGACAAAATTTTGAAGGAAGATTTGTCAGAAAAGCTGACTTTAGGCTATCTTGGCAGGACCCTGATTAAACTTGTTGTTTTGGGCCACAGTGCTTGTATGGGTGGGAAGAGTGTGTGGAAACCTGGCCTTCTTCACAGAGCTCTTGGCCTAGGTCAGGCTGTCTGAGCAATGAAAAGCTGGATTTCCTCTGACTTTCTCTATGGCTTTTACAACACATTTTACATTATTGAGTTGCTGGAACAAATCCATGAGGGAGGCAGAAGAGGAGAAAGGAAGTTCATGTCTTCTAGTCAGAAGATAAAGAACAAATTTCAGTGGAGGTTATGTGGGGACTTTGGTGTGTGCCTTGCTGTAGGCACTGCCCAGTTACTGCTGGGGGCAACATGAATCAAAGGCTGAGCAGAGACTGAGAGCATGTGAAAGTGAGAACATATGAAAAATAAAATAAGAAAAGATAAACCAGAAAGGGTTGGAATCCAAACCTTAAATTCATAGAGGGAAGATTATTCTGCTTCTTCCCTTTTCAAGTTTTTGGGAGGCCACTTTTGGCTTTTTAGCTGCATGGAGAAAGAAGTTGACCTTAATTTTAACAGAATTTGGGATGTTATTTATCCAATCTGCATTGGATTGTTGTAGTTTAACCTGGCAGGCAGATAAACACCACACAGCCATTTACCTTCTCTCCCCCCACCACCAGTGGGATGGGGAGAGAACTGGGCAAAAAGAGAATTGGGAAAAATTCATGGTCTGAGATAAAGACAGCTCAGTAGGAGAGAAATGGAAGATAACAATAAGAATTAGAACACACAAAACAAGTGATGCACAGTGCAATTGCTCACCACCCACCAGGAAATTCTTCAGTTCCTGTGCAGCAGCCCCCAGCCAGCTTCCCCCCAACTTACACACTGACCATGCCATCATATGTTATGGAATATCCCTTTGGCCAGTCTGGATGTCCCCCAGGCTTGGTAGGGTGAGGTGAAGAGCTGAAAAGTCCCAGAGTTACATAAATACCACTTACAACAACTAAAATATGAGTGAGTTCTTATTATTCTCGTCCTAAATTCAAAACACAGCTACTAAGAAGAAAATTAACTCTTTCCCAGCTAAAACCAAGACACAGATGAAATGAGGAAGACTAAAAAAGAAAATCTGGGCTCAGCAGAAAGGACGGTTTTTGTTGTGAGAACGCATTTGCAGGATGCAACTACATCCAGTAGCCAGGAAAAGAAAAGAATGTTGGTGGTACCATTAGGAGTGTTAAGGAACACTGGTATCAATGCCAGTGGTCACTGAACAGTTTGAGCACTTACAATGAGAATAATTAATACCAGTTTCCTGAGAAGGTGGTGGAATTTGCCAAGCATCCAAAAAACAACCAGACCATTTTCAGGTCCTGATTATATCCTGATGAACTGCTTGACCCCAAGGGCCTATGGCAGCCATGAGAGTCTGCCTTTGCAAAGCCCCTTAGAATAGTTCCATTCAAATACAGAAATAATTACACCTCTCCTCACAATATTATATTTCAAATATCCTCGCAGTTATCAGAATCACTGCAGTGTGTGAGGAGTGAAGAGCCCCTTTATCCTTACAGCAGAAAGCATATGAACTGTTATGAGCTAAAGAAGGTTTGTAATGGGAAAGGCTAATAGAAAAGGCTTTGAGACATCATCAGAGTCACAAAAAAGGCATGAGGAAATCTGAGTCTGAGAGCGAGTGACAATGCTGCCCCTTTACCAGAAAATGCCCCGATGGAGTGTGAGTGAGAACAAGAATCCTCTGCCTCCCCCGCAGAAAATCACAGCCACAGAGAAGTTGTTGTATATTTCAGTTTGTTCCCATGGTTTTAATCTTCTAACTTACTCTAATTATTCCTATTCAAGGCTGATTTATGTTTGGCAAATTTACGTTAAAAGAAGTTCCCTTTAACAGAACAAGACATGCTTGCAGGCAGGATGGGGGGAATATGATGTGTTCAGATGCAGTGTCAGACAGTTATTTGGCCAAGAAAATCTCTCTGACACTGCCTGTGCAGGCAGATTTTTCCTTATTTGCAGTAGGCCCTCAGTTTTCTGTCTCCCCTTGATGAAGAGCAGCAATATTGACCTCATAATGGATTCCTCCCAGTTTGTTTCCCAGGGTTTTCTTTGGTACTAATACATATTTTTTTTACCAACTGTATGTTTTTTGCATGAGCAGTACATAACACAATACTAAATCCATAAGAAGTTTCCACCAGCTGTGCTGTGTTATGCTGCAGCATTCAGAGCTCTGCTTTCCAGAATGGAGCACGAGTTTTTGTCAGCTGTCCTCAGAATCCTCACCCCGGGACGGTCACTTCACAGGAGGGAGTGGGACACATCTGCCAGCTGTGTAACTAGGAAAGTCTGAAAAATTCCAACATGTCATAGGTACTAAGTGTCTACAAACTGTACCAAAATCGGTTTCCTACTAGGGGAAAAGTGAGGCATTAGCTGCTCTCTCTTTTTTTTCAGGAACTGCCTGTCGTCTGGAAATGAGCTTGAGGGGCCTGTTAGAAGGAAGCAGGGGAGCCATAATGGGTGTAATATGGCAGATGGCAAGGAACTGAGAACAGCAAGTTTAATAAACAGCATGAAAATCTGTGGGAAAACAACCTCTGCTGGTTCTACTGCCTGTACAGACACATGGACTTTGCAGTTTCTCCTTGGTGGAAGAGGTGTCAGCTGGGGAGGGACCACTGTTCCAGATAAAAAGCAACTAGTAGTAGTGACTTGATCATCAGAAAATGAGACCACAGAGCAAACAAGGGGCAGAGCTAGCAGGGGAGCCTGAAGTTGTGGCCACCCACACCCAAAGGCGTTGCTTTGATTTGCAGAAGGTGACTGATGTACCTGCTGTCACCTACACATCAAGATACACAAGCAGCTTGTAAATAGTATTTAAAATGGAGGAGTGAGTGAGCTCTACACTCATGGGTGTTACTTCAAGAAACTTTATTGAAACAGTCTCCAAAGTCTGTGGACTGTAACCATTCACAGTGAACAAACTATGCTGGTTTGACTGAAAACCTGTGATTTCTTAGATTAACAGTTTGCAGAGATACTGTTTAGCACTAAGTGAGGGTTGCTAACTGAAAAAAAAGAGAGAAACAAATATTGATCTGTCTAATTATAGACAGGGTTTGTTTTAAGTGGCGATTAGTCCGTTTTAAAAAGCAAAAAAGTTGTAGTGAGTAAATGTGTTATGTGCTCAGTGCATTTATTGTTGGAAGCATGGGATTTGTACGTGTGGTATCATTTATTTGGTTTTGAAATTTATAAGTAGAAATGCATTTTCGATACCAAATTATCTTATCTTTGAAAAAGTATAGGTGACCCTAGGTTGTGTCTATTGTGCTATCAAAGTAGCACTTGACTTAATGAAGGAGATTTTGCATACCCCATTGCTATTTCTGAGGTGAATGACAAGAATTTAGATGGTTACTCTGTGGAAAGGGTGCTGGATCTGCATGACAAACTGAGATGGAGCCATATCTCTGTGGAAGCCATGCAGGGGTGTTTTCCTTGTCCCACTTGGTCTCCATGAATCCTGGGGAAAGAAGTGTGCCAAATGACAAACTCCTGCAGGATTTTTTCCCCCAATTTTCATTAACCTCTGTATAGATATTATTTTAATTAAAATAATCTTGACAGCACCTATGAAAAAGCTGTGGGGGTTGTAACAGCAATTAAATGTGTTGTCAGAAATGATAAGCAGCCTGGTATCACAGGAAGGAAATTAACAGTCTGACCAATAATGGAACAGTAATCTTAATCTAGTACTTTTTGCCTCTCAGGAACTCTTTAAAATGGATGGATTTTGGAGACCAGGCAATTTTAGAACAAGACAGTTAAGCAATCAGTGCCATAAAACATCTCCATTTTAAAAGTCAATGTCATACTGGTATAATAGTGGCTGATGGCCAGCCAGCAAGAAATGTGATGTTAATTAGACATTAATAATACAAAGCTTTGATGATTTTCCTATATTTTGGATATCAGATGATTGGGAATTGTATTCAACATCAGGTGCTGGTAGTGGAACTTAACAGTGATCTGCATCAGTGCCAGGTGTCTGTTTGGGTTGTCCACTGCAGAGAGAAGGCATGGGAATGCTGGCAGGCATTATGTTCTCTGCTGTGAGGAACATAAGGTTTGAGAGCCTTGATTTCTAGGTTATGTCACCACAAGTCTTTTATTACTTAGGAGCTGCTCTGAGCACATAATTCACAAGTCTTTTGGTAAATTGCAAACTTCCTGAGTTATAGTATTTTGCTTGTCTTAAAAGCACCATTCATCCTCTGGATGACTGGCATCACATTGGGGCAAGCAGAACTGAAATCAAACCCTCTGTGCTGGCCCAGGTTGGGAGGCATTGTCCTCTCCCCAGGAGGTGCAGGTGGAGCTGCTGGGGGTGCAAGGACCGAATCTCTCTGCCCATCACCCTCACAGGGGGCTGGAGAGAAAGGCTGCCCAGGAAGGAGCATACTGTGAAAACAGGCACAGTTTTACTATGGGAGAGGATGGCAAGGGATTGAACTAAAGGTTGGGCTCAGATGGAACCTTGGCAGAAGAGAGCTGGGAATAGTCCATCAACAGGCACCAGAGCAGCTATGGGCAGTCTTGTAGGACATGGAATGGATGAAACTGTGCTTATTGATAAAGTCTGAGGTAACAAGGAGACTGAAGAAAGTTTTTGGTTTCCTGGGTAGCCCTGTGATGCCTCCTGAGGTAGATGGTTCTCTACCTGTTACCAGAGAAGGACTTGCAGGTATCCTGTATCTAAGGATTAAATGGAGAAATCCAACTCCTATGTCAGCAAGAAAAGGGCTGACCAGTTTAATAGAGACAATCCTGCTTGTCCTTATCCTGCCTTCAAAGATGTAATCCAAGCAGAACTGCTCCTCAGCTTTTAGGGCTTGTTTTGCCCTTCTGCTGCACCCCTGTGCTCCAGCTTGTGCTCCTCTCCTTCACATTTTCTTGTCCCATTCTCAGCAGACATGGGAATTAAAGAATGGAATGATAGCATGTCATAGTCCTGGTTAGAGAAACCTGCACAGTAATGTGCCTGAGATGTTTCAAAGGGAAGCAACTTCCTTGTCCTGCTGAAGTTTAATGGCCCATTGTCTTTCCTGTTAATGTGTAGGCAGCCATCTACAATGTGCATCCAGTACACAGAGGTTTTTAACTTCCTTTTTCATCCCTAAATCTCTTCAGTTAGTTGCAAGCTGCAGCTCACAAAAGCTGTGGTTTGAGGAAGAAGATAATAAGTAGCAAGATGTTAAAGAGTGGCTTATTTCTTGTTTGCTTTGTAGTAAGGTCCAGCAGAGCGAAAAGACTGGATCCTTTTATTCCAGAGACTAATTCAAAATGTAGTGTGAGAAAATTCCTACCCCAAGGACATTTACACTGTAAGAGAGATTAAAAAAATTGAAGCAAAAAGGCGACTTGTAAGTTAAGAAGAAGGGAACGGGGGAACAGCAAGTGCTTCTTTCCTTCTCTGTTAAAATATTGTTTGTGCCTTCAACTTACGGTTCTCTCATGTCTTCTAGTGCATGTGGATGAAGGTTTTTAACCTGAGGGATGATGATAGCCAGGACCAACTTACTTCTTGGACTAAATCTGGAGGGAGATTTCTACATTTAGGAGCAGTGTGTAAGGTAGCCCGGCAGGCAGTAGCAGCTGGAGATGCCTTAAGACAGGCATTCACTCAGTGAGCAGGACCTGGAGACAGGGAGTCAGAGCTGCAAAGAGGACTCAAAATCATTGCATAATGGAGAAGGGAAGTGATGGAGCACATCAGAGGAGGCTGGGTGAAAGCAGAATAGCAAGCGAGTCTGAAGGGGACAATGGGTGAGGAAGTTGGAGCAGAGAGGAGAAGGCAGTGGGGATGAAAATTCAGCCTCCTCAATGATGACAGAGTTTTGGGGAATTGGACTAAAAGCTTCCCTTGTGAGGAAAGTCTTGGATCTGAAGAGCTCTGTGGATCAGTAATGATGTACATTGGGTTTCAGTGTCAGCTTCCAGACTGAATGTACACAGGAAATAGCCATACTTTCTTATTGATAGATTAAGAGCAAAAATTAAATGCAATAGAAGCCAAACATAATTTCAAAAGTATTTTCCTACTTTATAAAGCCAGAAGTTTAGAAGGTTTATTTTGTAAGACAGCAACAGGCAATACATGAAGTACTTTTAAGGAAACACCTGTGTTGAGTGAAAACAGTAACATACCAGACATAATACAGGTGGTAAACCAAATTTTTAGTACTCTGCATAATATCATTAAATTTTTTTACTAAAACTATTTTATTAAAAAATATCAGACTACGTTTGTTGAAACTGTGTTGGTGTTCCACTACTGACAACAATCCTGTTTTAAAAGAAAAGATTTTTACAACTTTCTTCCAGTAAACCACATCTGGATTTTTAACCTCATTGAAAGTTTTTAATGTGTTTCTATATCAGACTGTATTGTAATGGAACTTTTATTTATCTATAGATTTATCCAGTTCCTCCTTCTTGGACTATCTTACATTTATCAGGGTCTTTAATTACATTCCTTTACTAGCTGACCACTACAAAAATTGAAATCCTCACCACAAATCTGTAAAAATGTTTCCACTTGCATTGGGAGACAAAAATAGAATAATTCCATGTCTTTTTGGATGGATGCCTAGCTGAAACTATGCAGGGTTTGACTGACAAGAGGATGTAGTCTTTGCTGAGAGCACTTTCTCTAAGGTCCTTTTTAGTCTTCAGGAACATTTAAGTAGATGAATGAAGAGAGAATTTTTGCTAGTTTCCCTTCATTTTTGTTAACTCTGCCTGCTTTTTTGTAACTTTTGTCTCCTGCAACAAAATCTTTTCAGCTCTTCGGGCTTACTGAATATATAATCACAAGCTGGTAAGTAGTAACTTCAGAGAGTTTTGGTTTGAAATGGCACTCTATTCTTTTGTGTACAGCTGTGGTAGAGGAATAAACCCTCTTTGTGCAGATAAGAAAAAGCAGAATTATTGAAATGCTCAGTATTTGCCAGGGTTATAACTGTAAAGTGTAGCCTTTCAGTGGTGAATAAATGCAGTTAACACATAGCTCAGCCCGCGAATGCAGTGGAGAGACTTTACTTGAGTAAGTTGGGAATTATTTTGCTTCTGAGTGAGCTCTCCTCACTGTGCTGCACGGCACGTTATCCGTTTCCTGGGGAATGTGCATGGGAGCTTACAAAGCACAGCAGGTAATTGGCTGCTTCAGCTGGAAAAGCAGGAAAAGGATATTTGTTGGTATAGACAGAAAGAAAATGAGGGCAAGTGGCAATTGCTGTTAGGTGATAATTGTTGGGTGATAATATTTGTCCATAATCTTCTGAGGTGTCTGTGAGATTGAATCCATACAGGCACTTTGTCAGGGCAGTGAATGTGTTAAATGTGAATTTTAGGCAGTTGAGCAACTTTTTCTGTCAGTGCATTTTGGACTGGAACTTTCATATGCTTTGAATGTAAGAAAGGAGGTGAATGTGTGTGTGATAACACAGCTTTTTTGAATGATTCCTTCTGCTGTTCAGGGCTTGTGTTTCTGTATCTCAGCATACATTTTTGTGTTGCTACTTTATTTTGAACCATACCTTCATTTTGTGTGAATGGACTTATCTGATATCTGTGGAAAGCAAATATAGCTCAGCCTTTAGGAACTTTTTTTTCTGTATTTCTAAACCTTGCATACGCTGAGGCAAATATTTCCTCTTGGAAAGGGAAAGCTATTACTGGGTTAGGTACTGTTTCTCAATTGCACATGTGGCAGTTTCTACAGACAGACTGAAAAAGAGCTGTAATGGTATATCTATGGTTTTTGTTTAAAGTGGTTCATGTCCAGATAGGGTGGGGAAGTATGTTGGCAGTGTAAAGACAGATGTACCAGGTTCCTTCTAAAACAGGGCCATTTTCATGGAAACCTTTCTGTTCTCTGCTTATTCTGTCCCACCTCTCTTTAACTAAATAAAGCACGTGGTTTAAAGGCAAGGCTGATAGATAATAGAATAACATCAACTCTAATTTAATTTTCATAATATTGTATAAAACTCCCACATGTCTGGGGTTTGATATTCCACAAATCTATGTCTGTGGGTAAATATGTATGATGAATCTCACTGAAGTTGATTGACACAAGAATATAACATTTACTTCAAAAATGCTTGCAGTTTTATGTTGCAGAACTCCAGTCCTTGGACAGTTTGATTTTAATTTGTTTCCTGAGAATCTCACCAAGAACAATGTACGCTGTATTGGATATTGAAATTGTGCTGCATGTGTAGAAAGAGACAAAAATGAAATATATTATGGGTTTGGTAGGTCTACAAGGCTGTATGTAGGGAGGATACTTGGAAGACAGAAAAATAGATTATGCATTTTTAGCATTCTTCTATCTGTAACAAACAAAGGTTTGTTTCCTCCCCTTTGGTAAAGATGAAATCCAAGAATTTCTTTGCTTCTTTTATACACCCTTTGAGGTGGCTTTAAATTTTCTTCAGTGTCATATGAGGTAAAATGTGTATTAAAGCATTAAGGAAAATGGGGTTAAGACATGCACTGTCTAATAAAAGAAATTAGTATTTTTTGGCAGTCATCCTTTGGCCTGTGTGATTTTTTTCCAAAGGGCACTGACATTGCTCCTGGTTTCTTTAGGACTGTCATTCTGTGTGTGGACAAGTTTTTTACCCATTGACCTTTTTTATTCGTTTTCTTGAATGCCAAGTACTTAATGTGTCATTTCTGGCAGAAAGTTCTGGTGATCAAAGAGGAAATAAAATGGGCTTGAAGCAAGGTGCTGGAAAGGCACACATGGGATGGCACAGCAGTGGAAATCTCTTTTCTTTCCTGCAGGAGTTGCGTACCAGTCCTCATACCAAATTACTGAACACAGGAGGAAGCACATATTTTCCTGGGCCTGGAAAGCAAATGTGGTCTTGCAGTGCAAGGTTTACTACCAGGATAATCAGCTAGAGTAGCGCGAGCGACCGCCTGCCAACTTTCTTTTGCCTCCTGTGTACCTGGCCCAATTAACTCCATTCTTCTTTCTTCAGTCATCTCCCCAGGTAGCTACCTGGTCTTAATGGGCCATAAAACTCATGGCACTGGTCCATATGGAAAGCTTTTGGGGTGTAGGGGGTGTCTTAGCCCTTTGTAGGGGTCTCTGAGAGTGTCAGAGGCAGCAGTGCTGTCCAAAAGGAAACTCAGAGGACGTACCTGTGCCCTCTTCCTGATTACTGGAAGGGCCTCTTTGGGTAACGTAGGTCATGAGATGAAAGCTGGATTAGTTTGGGAGAGCTGCACAGAGGACCCAGAGGAGTAACTTCAGCTAAGCACAAAGGGAAGAACTTCAGCTGGGATTAGATACTGTTGTTCTGATCTCTTAAACAAGATTTGTTCTTTGCTTTTGCCTGCGTCCCTCCCAAGTGGGGATTAACCATAACTTTTCTAATTGGACTTGTAAACCGATTGTGCTTAGCTACAAGTCCAGCAGCTCAGTTCTTTCCCTGCTATGGCCCCTGTGCTTCCTGGACTCCAACGCTCCCTCTGCAGAGGTCCATGAAGGTAGCATCTGGTGAAAGACATTCATTCTGCAGACCTCAGATTCCAAAGACAAAGCCCTTGGAAGGCCTGAACTTCTGCAGGTGAAGCTCCACAGGGAGGGACAGCACCTAGTTCTGTGATCCCAGCAGAAGGAAAAAGATCCACAGCTTTTGGGTAGGCTCATGCTTGAAAACATTTTAGAAGGCTTGTGACCTTTAAAAGAGATTAGAGCTAGTTATTAGTTCATTTCTACCTCCGATGTCCATTTGAGTGGGTGCTCTATATTAGCTGTGAATAGTATGCAAGTGGTATTTCATAGAAATTGTGTAGAGCCAAGGAATGTATTTGATTACCTATAACTGTTCCTTGGCATCTTCCATGGAGATGTGCTCAAGCTCAGGATATTATCCAGAGCATCAGAATTGAAACTTTTGATTGAAACTGGAGTAGATCACTGGGACTCTGCAAAAATTTAGGGCTGGGCCAAACTTCTCAGATCCTGCCTTTCTTTGCATATTTCTGAGTATACCCTTGAAATCCTGTTGCTCTCATGAGGACCAAGAATTCGAAAGTTGGATTTCTGACTCATATTTTTCTGGGAAAGTTGAAATATATTGGGATAGTACACCTGCTCTGTGTCACTCTAAGTCACCTAGGAAAATCAGAATATTTTGTGAATTTAAACCTGCCCAGCTCTCCTGTCATACAGGAAAAACCTGTGGAATCAAATTTACTTCTCGAACGTTTATTTTTGCCCCTTCATCCTCAGTTAGCTCAAGTGACAAAAATCTTATTTTGGTGGTCCTGAGTTCTGTCACATGAAGCTGCACTTGATAATTTCTGATACCAGAATTCCAACTTATCAAAATTGCAATAATTCAGAGTTACTGAGAATTATTTCTTTCAGATCTAACAGAGACCAGGGAAAAACTACTTCTAAAGAAATGATGCTGTTTTTATATGCTTACATCCCCAGACTCTGCACCCTAACAGAGCCTCAGTGTAGTCAGTAGAGCCACATTAATTTGTCTCTGGCCAGGAAAAGTCCTCAAAATTTTAAGTAAGTCATAGCTACATGAAATCATAATAAAATCTTTGAACTTGTGTCATACAAACATGCCTGGAGAGGGATGAAATTAAAACCAGAGATGTTGGTACCTGTCAGATTAATTTAGCGACCTCTCCCTGCAAACCCAAACTCACTGACTTCTAGAATTTCTAGGGACATCCAAAATGGTAATGGTCACTAAGAGCCAGAAACTGCTTGCTCTGACGCTTTTTGTGTTCTTGGTTAGGAAGGAGTTAAATTTGGAAGTGAGCTGAAGTATTCAGACTAAGAGTTTTCCAGAGGGGGCTATGCTGACTAAGGGTTGACTTTGCAATTTCTTCTGTTCTCCTGCTCTCTTAAATTGTGAAAGGTGTAACAAACCCAGTGGCTATGGGGGTTCCCAAGGAATGGCTCACACCAAAGTAATTTGGTATTCAAATAGTTCAAACATTCTCAAAAAAAGTCAAGCCTGGCTTTGAGCTGGAGCACAGTCCCAGGGGGCTGAGAGCCATCCTGCATTGCCCATGCCAGGCTGTCAGGCTGTTCAGGTCGTGTCCAAGTGCAGCAACACCCACATCCTTGATTTGGCTGTGCGTGCTAGTTGGGACACAGATATGCTGCCCTTCTCAGTGCAGTGGACCAGGATTAGTGAAAATGTTTCACTGCTGTAATTTCAGCAGAGCAAACATGAAAAGGAATAAAAATCAGACCGTCTGGGGATCTCTAATGGGCTCTATCTCCCATTAGGGATTTGCCACAGGAAGACCATGCACCTCACCTGAGGCAGGAGTTCTGACTCTGGCCAGAATTTAAACTGCCATTTCTTTCCATAGCCAAGCACCAGATACACCCTCTCTCACCAGCTCTATATCTCCCATTGTGAGGATGCAAGCTTCCTTCTCCAGCTTTTTGCTGTATGATTAATGTGTAATATATGGTGTGTGATTAATGTGTAATGTGTGGTGTGTAATTAATGTGTAATGTATGATTAATAAATAAAAATATTTCGTGTGTTTCCTTTGATGCTGCATCAGTCAGATGGTGGCAGGGCGCAAGCTGTGCTCACTGAGCCCTTACTGCAGGTGGAAATTGCACAGGGGTCCTGACTGCAGCATGCCGAGCTGGTGACAAGGCTTAAAAACTTGCAGTCAAAAAGTGTCTCGGAAGCATTTCTCGAGAACAGAACTTACTGCAAATATGGTATTTCCAACCTGCAAGGGCTGCTTTAGTAATAGCTTTTCTGTTGGCTAATTTCTGTCCTTAGGAGGAAGCTGCTTTCTTCCTCTCTTCATTTAATTCCTTTGCCGTGTTGACCTTCACCTGCGCAACTCGCTCCCTGAAATCCTCTCGGGAGGATCAGTGTCAGTTCTAATAAGCCAGCTGTCACTTTACACCAAACAGAAAGTAAGTGTTTCATTTGTTAAATGGGCCAGGAGAACCCAGCGGCTTTTTCTACCATCCTCGTTCTTTTCTAGGGGAAAGTGTTTTTGTTTGACGTGACTGAAAGCGCATAAAGCGGATTGGAAGCTGCAGATTTAAGTGTCTTGAATGAAGACTGCCATGTAAGGCTTTTCTTTATTTATCAGTTGTACTGAAACGTG
Source organism: Orthonyx spaldingii (assembly GCA_013397795.1). Lineage (NCBI taxonomy): Eukaryota > Metazoa > Chordata > Aves > Passeriformes > Orthonychidae > Orthonyx > Orthonyx spaldingii. The sequence goes on from VZTJ01000300.1 coordinate 141,789, forward strand.
ATCAGCGTTACAGTGCAGGGTCTGGGCACAATGAGTTTTCTTGTGTTTGCAGTCAGAAGATAAGGGATATGCCGTGTAAGGAACACACTGGGAATTTCTTTCCTTTAGAAAGCTGCATACGAAGACACAGGAAAAGTAAGATTGTTACACTGAGCTCTTGGCTGCTGATGCAGGGTGCAACTGCTTCTTGTTGGGAGTTTTGCCATTGACTTGATTGCGAGCAGGACAACTTTTCTCTGTCACAGCTGTTTATTTATTGCTCCCCTTCTACTGCTTTTTGGTGCTGACAAGCACAACCTGTGCCTCTCCACCAGCTTGCACAGGTGGGTTATATTTACACCACTAAGCTTGGAAAGTATTTGAGAGTGGAAGTTAAGGGGAGTGCTTCTTTTTTTCGTGCCTTTCACACAGAAGCTCATGTCTGAATTCAACAGCTTGTGGAGCACATGTTTTAAATGATGTGTAACATAAAATCAGAGTATGGCACTGACTGACCACCACTGTGGAGAGCACCTTGAGACAGGAAAAGGAGTGGCAGCTTTGGCGCACGAAAGGAAGGCCATGGTTTTTTTCCATGAACCTAGAGTTTGTGTAAGTATGGCTGCTTCTGGGAATTTGACTCTATGGTGGGGATTTTGAAGCTGGAAACAAGGCTGTATGTGGAGTCAGGTGATGATAGTGAAACATTACCCCCTGGCTCTGTAGTAAAGCTCTGGGAAGCCAGCCCCTCTTCTCAGGAAAGGTGAGGATGCTTGGCCATGCTCCTGAGGGCAGTGGCTGCTCAGCCCTCAGGGCAGCTCTGAGCCTTTTCCTCAGTATTGTTTGGAGGTACAACATTGCAGCAACATCCCACAGGCTCTCCCCTCCCTGTGGGCAACCTCCCAGGAGCTCTTCAAACTTCTCCTGTCACTGCTGTTCCACAGGGACCTTTGCCAACAGAAGCTAAGGGACAGCAAGCTGCTTAGTGCAGGTTACAGGAGGCTTCCCAAGCTTTACCCTGGAGATAATCCTTTCTCCTTCTTTGCTGAAGAAGTGGGGAGGGCAACTTGCCTCTTATTCCTCTGGACATTTAGTTTGTCCTTGTCTGATGATCTGCATAGGCTGAAGGCTTAGGGCCAAAATCTTTCTTTGTTAGCACCCTAATTTATACTCTAAACTAAGTGTTTGCAGTAACTGAAATAGATATCTGAGAATGATTTCAAGATATTTAAATCTAGTTGAGTACTCAATATACCACCCCTCAGCCTGAGTGAGCTTTGAAACTGTGTATGTATGACAGATACACATCTGTCTTCTCTGTATCTCCCCATGTGTGTGGAAAGGCTTTAAAAAGTTTAAATCTAGAACTCTGTGCTTGGCTCTGCAATGAGTAGCCCTAAACTGCAAAGAGGAGGTTCTGGCTTTGTTTGTTCAGATTTCGTGTTGGATTTTTTTTTTGGGATGTGTCTGCTGGATGTGTTCCTAAGGCTATGACTTGCAGAGAGTGGTGAATCTGATATTTAATAGTGGTTTGCTTTCTTTCCCCCGCCTTGGTCCACTTCAAACAATTCCAAAAGGGTGCTGCCTAATCTTCAGACCTTCTCCTCTCCCTAAAACTTCTAGCCATAGCAATACTGCACCCTAAACAAGGTACCGTGTAGCCATTAAGTCGCAAAGCTTTGAATAATTGACTTTGTCAACAACAGCTGAAGTTTGTGGCTTTTCAAGTGAATGGAACTGGAGCCCACAGAATCATTGTCTGTTCAAGCCACTGCCCAGGTGGGAAGCGGTGTTGGGGTAATGAGCCAAAACTTTCTATATAAAAAGGAAAAAGGATAGCTTCATTTTCAAGAGATCTAGGATTGGATTTATTTTAAATAAAAGTGTGTATATAAGTGCATGACTATACAAACATATATGGAACCAACAACAGATAACTAGCCTGAAAAATGTGTAAGCAACAGATGTCTTTCAGCATGTGCTACTTGGATGTAAACCTAGAAAAACAAAGTGGATTCTTTTATGGTTAGATCTCATCATATAAGGGAAGTCAAGTAATTCACAGACTTGGTGTAATTCCTTGCTGTTATATTTGGAAAATAGGCAATACACAATTGAAAAGATAGTTCAGACTTTTTATGTTTGATAAAACTTGGTCCATGTCACTCCCTGTGGATGTGAGCACAGCTGCTATGTAGGAAAATGCAATGTTCCCTTGTGTAGGTCCAGGGCTCTGCAGACAGTTCATTCAGTATGCTCTGAAAGTACTGAAACTGGGCCACTGAATGCTTGCTGATGTTTAAACAAACTGTGATTTATGGACTCAAACTTCCTTCTTTATATTACTAAGAGCCTGTCTAAGTGACAGTTTCTATCCTAGAACAAGAAACCCATTTTGATGTGATATAGCACATTTTTCATACAGTGAGCCTATCTATTGCAGAACTTTGTCCTGTCCCAGATGTAGGGATTTTACTACTTGTAGTCTTCATATATGAATTAATAAAAATATAGGTGTCCTTCTTATCAACTTGTGATCTAGATGTAGGTTTAAGGCTTTATAATCTTGGATGTTAAAAAAACACCTTGGAGGAGCAGATTTAAAACATCAGCATCCTCAAATTGTCTCATTTAAAATATTCTCAATGTTTTTGGTTGGAGCACCACCTTACTCTCAACATTTACATTAACTTTCTACAAGCCAGTTGTGAGAAAGCTTTCCTGGCCAGAAAACTACATTTCTCTGTTCCATATGTTAAAGATTAACTGACTTAGTAACTTTAGGACTGCATTTCCCTTTCCTAACTGCATTCCTCAGAAAAATGCTGTAGGTAGGAATCTGTTGGGGAAGATGAAATAGGAAAGCCTTATAAATATGATTACCTGGCAAAATATGCTGAGAATATGGAAACTATAAGCAAGATTGAAATGAAAACAAACTTTGAGTTACCAAACCCCAGTTACTGAAAAACTGGAAAAAAATGGTATGGCCGACTGAAGGTAATCCCCCCTTTGATGAAACAATACCCTTTGCTTGCAGACAGGTCCAAGGGTCAGAGCAGACCCTGCCAACTTGGCTGAGGGTCCAAAAAGTAGATTTTAGAGTTTAAAATATAACATCGTATGGTAATGCAATGATTCTTATAGGCTGTATGTAAATGTTATAGGATTTGTAGCTTATACCACATTGGTCAATGAAAATTAGAATATTCAGCACAGAAGATGATTTATTGGATTGTAAATGGGAACCGCGGACTTTTCTACCTTTTCTATGACCCCTTCTACAAGGTTTTCTACACCTTTTCTACCCCTTTCTAAGTCTTTTTTCTACACCTCTTCTTTACTCTCTCTCTCCTGCTTGCTCTCTTACTTCTCTGACCTGCTTTGAGCTGCGTCTGGCAGCTCCTAGCAGGTCCTCTGCACCCACACCCTTTCACAATAAACCTCATGCTCTAAGACCTGACTTCAGAGATCTCTCGTCTCCATCCGTCCCGACCGTCCGAAACCGAACAAGAGATCCTCACAGGAATCCATAACAATCACTGAGTGTAATGGTCCTGAGTGCCCTGCTGTAGAGGCACCACCTGTGCAAAGGACTAGAGCTCTTGGGATATGAGTTACCACAAGAAAAGAAAAGAATCCAAGCCTCAACTGGCCAGACAGTCAACATTGGGTGATTTGATGGAGAAATCTAAATCTGCTTTTTTATCCAGTATCATTTTGAAATTAGTAATGTGTTTGAAGCTGGAATAAATCTTAAATAGGCTTCCTGGTAAAGTGTCCTCTAAGTTTTCATTGCTGTTTTTTTGTCCTCTACAAATGGAGAGGCAATGAACTGCCTATTAAATGCAGGATTTGGAGAGAAATTTGGGATTATGTACTATATGTGCAAACCTAGCTTTGCATTTACAAGCTGCAACAGAACTTGTAATGAATGGCCTATTATCATAACTAGGGATGAATATTTGCATTGATTCCAGCTGAGAGGTTGGTTTTCTATGCTTTGGAAAGTGGGGTGACCTTTTAATTAATATTTTTTTCTGCTCAACTAGAAATAGATGTGCATGTTAGCTGGGTTTATTTTTAGGGGGGAATGGAGTATGAAAAAAGAAGCTTGGCTCATAATTACTGTGTGAGAGTAAAATGTGTTCCCAAGCATGTGTTAGGATTAATAAAGCCAATACCTGTGAGAGCTTGTTTCAGTCAAACAGCAGATGCTGTAAATTCCTTAGTAAATAATTTGGAGTTAGAAGAATTCTTCTTCTGAGTATATAAATCTGTCCTCTTCACCACTTTCTTCTTCCTTCTTTAAGCCCCCCAGACCTGCTTTCCCTTTCTATCTCTAAAATAATCCCCAAGCCCTCATTGTCTGTTGATCCAAAAAAAGAGTACCACTTTCAGTTGAGACCTTTGGAATAGCTGTGTACAGTAAAGATGATCTCCTGTTGGATTTATTAATCTTCAGCAAAACTTGTGATTTTTACAATTATTTTCATGATATCCTGCAGGACCCAGCACATGCTGCAGAAAGGACAATGATGAAAGAGGCCTGGGTACTACACAGAGGCCTAAAAGGATGTAACAGTAAATTGTAGTGCTGGTAAATGTCTTGTTGGTTTGAAGGGTGGCAGTGTGACAAAAATAGAGTCATTGTCTCGGTGTGAGAGTCATGGAGAAGATTTTGTGCAGATATGAAAAGAGAGAGGAAATGCTGTAAATTGCCAGGACTACTATGAAGTCCTTTGCTCACCTGTTAGGGTTGCTTGTTCATAATGAAGTACAAATCTGGTGAAACAGTTTGGTCATAGTTATGAATGGGCCACTGCTGCATTTTTTTAAAAACAAAATTAGGTCAAATATGAAAACCGGGGAGGACAGAGGTGTTGCTTCTCTTTCAATTTGATCAATTAAATTTCTGATGCTTCTGGATCCTCCATACTCCCATCAGTGTAACGAGTGGAAGTCAAACCACCACCTTAATTTTAATGCTGATCTGAACATAATCAAGATGAGGTTTGATGTAGATTGACAGAAATGTTCTGGTTGCAGCACAACTCCTTGTCCAAACTAAAGCCAAAGGTGGAAAGTTGTTCTCTGGGTGCTAAGGATTGTGTTTTGTTACTGCAGTAATAGATGAGAGTGGAATATACTTTCTTTATGAAGTTTCTTCATTCAATTGTCTATAGGGAGCTATTTTCAGACAAAAAAAGAAAAGTAAAAGCCTTATTCTAGAGGTGAAAGGAACAGTGCAACGACAGAATCCTATAAACTGCTTTCTAAAAATGATCCTACTCATAAACTGCATAAAGTGAACACTATTTTTGTCTCTTTTGAATTATGACTTTTGGTGAGAATGCAGTTGCCCACTGTGCAGTGCTCAAGAGCAGAGCCAGAGCTCATGGACTAGTGCTCTGTTCCATCTCCCACTAAAACCCCACATGCACAGAAAAATGACCTGGTGGCAGGATGTGATCCAGGTAATGTCATTGGATTCAAGAATATTCTTTCCCTTGTCATAGTTCCTGGGTGGTTTCCATGGATAAACGTGCCACCTAATGAGGTGCTTATAAAAATGTGCATTTTCTTAGAGTGAGGTTATTTCACAAACACCTGGTGGCAGATTTTGGAGTCGTGTCTGTGTAGAGGCTGGCAATCGTGCCTCAAGGACAGACAGAAGAATAGTTTGAGATTTAATCAGGTTCTCTATACCTTGATTTCCTCTTCATGGTTTCTGCCTTTATGATCCTAGTCAGCAGTTCTTGCACTTAATGGTACGAGATAATTTTGGCTTTTGTCTTGAAACTTGCATTTTTTGGACCCAGCTAGGAAGTCTTGTTATATGTTTCTATTTTCAGCAGAATTTTAATTGTCATTCTCAAAACCTGAGCACAACAGACTACATCACAAAATAATAGTAAATAAAACTTATTATAAACCAAACAAAAACTTTATATAATATTGTGAATCTCTGTACCATTTTGTCAAAGGCATACTACAGTTTAATGGGTAGAATAGAAAATCTATTTTCCATTTCAAAATAGAAAAATTAAATTAATCAGATTATTTTTATGGAAAACAAATGAAGCACTTCTTATCACATGAATAAACTATTCCTTTAGATTACTGTTTTGCACCATTGTGGTTTCAAGTACCATTTATGCAGTCTGCTAATGAAAGGCCTCTGTAACAGCTAACACACCAGCTATGGAAAGGGCTCAAAATTCCCAATTCCTTTCAAAAGTGAATACAGTGTGTCAGAAAGGAGAGGAGAAGGGGCTAAAGATTAAGGAGCTAGAACTCTCTAATAACAAGAAGTAGCCTGGGGAGAAAAGTTCCTATGAAAGAATAATACATAAAAAGTTTTTCACACTGCCTCAAGATTTTTTTTGGTTAAAAATATATTCAAGATTTATAAAGATTTTTTCAATTTAAAATACTTTTTTTCCTTCTCTGTCCGCTCTCACAGCCTAGATACCTCCAAAGTAAATGGAAAGAATGGGCACAGGGGTAATTGGCTTGAAGAAAATGAGATGGGGAGGCAAAAATTGAATAATATTGCTAAATAGGGAGTTTCTTGAAGGCAACTGACCCATCACAGTGTTATAAAAGTATTATTTGAGATTTCAGGCTGCAGTAGCTTAATTGCTTTATTAGCTGTTGCATATACTAAATATAAGCAACTATAACTCTAGATTTTGGAAAAATAATGACTTGTAACTTTATGTGCCAAATCAATACATTCATTATTTGTTGTCGATTTGATTTCATAAACAAAATGCCCATGGGTGGAGATGAGATCATATCTGAAATACCAGACAAACGCTGTCATGGCTCCAGGTCTCTGCAAAGCAATGCCTGACTCTGCAGTGTCTGTCTCCCTTTGACCAGGCTGATGGCTGGTATTTTTGGAAAAAATATTTCAAGTTTGTGGATGTTCCTTTTTTTTATTTTATTTTTTTATTCCTTTCCTTCCCAGAAAACCCAAAGGCCCAGACCAGGGTCTTCATTCAGGAGAGACCTGTAGTTTGGCTGGTGCAACCTCTGATATATTGAGGCTGAGCTGCTTCACAATTTCCAGTAAAAAACAACCAACAAAACCACCCATTTATGTCAAAGACTTTTTATTTTTATTTTGATTGCCGTGGAGTTTAACTGCCTCAAACTGGGGCCAGTCTTTGTTCTGTCTTGCAGTTAAGTAACTCTGGCATTTATGATAGCCTGCAATTACTGTACAAACTATCATTTTTCTGTTTCAAAAGTTAGCATTTCTCCATGCTTGCAGCATTATCTCAGACACCACAGTTATGTGCATCCTCAGGAGGAGGAAATGGCTGTGGCACATCACATACTGTGGTGTGGCGAGTGTAGGGAAGTGTACTTTGGGGGTTTCTGTGATAAGTGTTCTTGTGGAGCCAAATTTTCATAAGTGTCTGATTATAAAAGTTAGTTCACAGCACATACTGTAATGCCTTTCCTAGGAAGATTTGAGGCTATTCATTCCTAAGTGATTTAAACATATATGTACGAAAGTTAAATATGCGGTAAAATGTAGCAAAAATAAACTAGTGAATACCCAAAGTCTCATTTAGCCTTAGGTACACTTGAGAACATGACCCAGGAGTCAAAAAGGACCAAAAAGTGTTTCTTGCTGGGCAATGGTCTCAAACATTTGAAATTAAAACCAGTGTGCAAGGAGACCACTTCCTACAGGAACTGCTAAAAGAGCAGATTGACTGTGGCACACCTGGAAAAACTGTGCTGCGCTTGATTTGTTTGTTCTGATTTGCTCTTTGGCTTCCTGGAATTTTTAGAGTTCAAACTCAAATATGTGGTACCTACAAGCAAAGCAAGAATAAATCCCTACCTTGCCTTTTTGTCAGGGATTTGCTATTTATTTTTTCAGGCAATATGCAATCTGCATATGACACAGAGCACGTGGGAAGGCAGGATTTCGTCATTGATCTCAGATGAGCTGAGTTCCTGATGGCTTCAGTGCTCTGGAAACTGAGGGATATTTGCAGATGGATTTGAATTTATAAGATCTGCTGCAAAAATAGATGCAAGTTTAACTAAACCTTTCACAAGAGGCATATAAATTCTTCTGCCTTTTGCCATAGTATTAACTAGGGATGTTGAAAAGTTATGTCAATCTCTCCTTTGCCAGGAGCTGTGGGGGAGAACTATGTTATAGCCTTTAAGTATGACAGCTTTCTATTCCTGTAGAGCTAATCTGTCAAGTTAATTTTTTAATAAGTAACTTTTTACAGGTATGTAGATTGTTTATTATAGAACTAGAGTATGAGATATCTGTTAGTTTATTTTTCTTTAATGTTAACATAGATGTCAGTGTAACCATGTCCAAATGCTTTGATAGTTTGATGTATTAGAATGGCCAAACACTTCAGTTTTTCTTTTTGCTCTTTCATGACTTTGAGACAGCTGGTAAACACTTGCTTTATTCTGCATAAAGGGTGGAATCAGCTGTGTTTATTGTTGAACAATATTGTGTTGATTTGGTGAAGAAGAGAATAAAATAACCCAGGGAAATACAATCCTAAATCTTGACTGACATCATTGTTTGGCAGCCCATTTAATATAGGAAGCCTTGTCTCGTCCTAAAAGTTCTTTGAAGTTCAGGACAGGCCTGCTTTGTGTTCACTCTGCTTGTCCTGGTCTGTTCCATGGCTTTGCTGAGAGGCTGCAACCCCTTCCTGCTGCAGCATCACTACCTAAGCCCTTCTCTCCCAGAGACCACACACAGCATTTTATGTGGCCTCTGCTGTAATAAAAAGCAGTCACTCATACAGGGCTTGTAAAAGCTGACTTTTTGTTTTGTCTCTGTGGTGGTCTGGATAGTGCTGGTACTCTGTGCACCTGTCACATATTAATAGGAGAAAAACAGGATAGAATTTAAAAACTCCTCTTTTATAATGTCATCCATTTTAGAGTTGCCTTGGAAGGTGACGAAGGTGACAAGACTTTGAAAAAGATCTGCTCTGCATTTTAATTTGTGTAGTTATTGATATGTTTGCATGAGAAGTGGTTAAATGCATAGTGGTTTCTCAACATATTTATAAAAATTCAGTGGATGGCCAGTTAACATGAATTAATCCTCAAATGATGAAAAGTCTAGTAGAAATCTATGACTGAACAAAGGTTCAGTTCTGTAGATATGGACAGCAGAGCTGGTGAAGGATCTGGAGCACAAGTGCTGTGAGGAATGGCTGGGGGAGCTGGTGAAGAGGAGGTTCAGGGAAGTCGTTATTGCTCTTTACAAACACCTGAGAAAAGATGTGAGGTTGGCCACTTCTCTCAGGCAACTAATGACAGGATGAGATGAAATGGCCTCAGGCTGCAGTAGGGGAGCTTCAAGTAGGACATCAGGAGAATTTCTTCACTAAAATGGTTGAGCATTTGGAATGGGTGGGGTTGCCATCCCTGGAAGAGTTGAAGAAGTGACTGATGTGGCACGTAGTGCTGTGGTTGAGTTGACAACATGGTGATTGCTCAAGAGTTGGCCTTCATGATCTTGGAGGTGTATTCCAACCTTGATGATTCTATGATTCTATGAAATATCTGTAGTCCCTTTAATATCTTGGATGGATAAAAGCACTCTTGGAGCCATCAGAAAGTTTTTTTTTTTGCTTGATAAACTTAGCACAAGTGTCTAGTGTCTCAAGTTTTGCAGGGAACTTGCTTGTTTGAGCAGGCAGTGTGATACCAGGGAGGGCAGTAACCTTCAATGTGTTACTAAAACAATCAATTTTTGCCTTTCTGTACAAGTACACAGTATGTGGGGAGTGAACAAAGCCCTCCTCTGCCTTTTACTCTCCGTTTAGTCTGCTAAGCAAGAAGGGGAATTACCTTTAATGAGCCTGATAAGTAGCTATGCCCATTCTTATATCTCTTTAAAAGAAAAAGCAGCCAGATGTGGTTCTCATTTTAATGGTAGTTGGCTGCAGTCTCTCCTTGGACTGGGAGCACTATTTTGCAACGTTGCCCTCAAATATTGTGCAAATGGATCAAAACAGTTATCTAAATACACTGAAATATAAGGAAACAGTGAGAAAACTCGTGAGGTTTATGGTTTGTCCAAAATGTTGTTCTGAAGTGATGCAGAAAATGTCTTCACTGAGATTGTTTGAATGTTGAGCAGTTGTCCAGAGGTCAGTGCAAGTCAGCTCTGTTGACAGTGATCCATCACAATTCAGTGCTGATCAGTATGGGTACACGAGCTGAAAATACTGATATAAAAACTGTACATAGCTGTAACTTATACTTTTCTGCAACAGCTCCTTGAAAGTTCCGCTAGAAATTATAGGCAGTAGTGTCATTAGATCAAGGTAGGTTTTTTAACACTGCAGTATCAAAGGAATATTCTCTGGTCCAACAAAACTTTGTTGATGAATGAAGTGCTTGTGTTGACAAGAAGTTGGTAAGTTCACTAGATAAATAATATTTTTTCTTTTAATTTTGTTTAAAAGGAGGGAGCCAATCTTACATCCTTCCATAACTTTTTTTCCTTGTAACCTGGTTTTCAACTCACAGTTTGAGTTTTCAACTTTAATGTTCAAAATACCCATTTGTGCCTGTAATTTCTGTATAGGGGAGCAGAAGCTGACTGATTAAATTGCAGATGCTTGTGAGCCACCATGTTGTGTCACTCCCACAGTGTGCTGGCACAGTATTCATGTGTTTGGACAGTGTTTTTTCCCACAGATATGTAGCCCTTGCATCACCTCTTTTAACCAAAACAGGACAGTATGTGCACAAACTCTTTAGGATATTGGTAAAGAATGAAAAAAAAACTTGCATATAACCAAAAGCAGCCTTTATTTTTCACCCTTGTTCTCTTTTTTTTTTTCCTAAATTATAAGCTAATTTTTATCTAAGCTTGAGTTGAGAGCTCATTGTTCTTTGTTCAACTTGTTATTCACAAGATCCTCTCCACTTGTGCTATTTTTTCTACACGAACCCATGTTTTCATTTGCAAGACCATCATTTGTCTACAACTGCATATTTTAGTACTGTTTCTTCATCGAGACACGTCTAAAGATTTGGTAGCCGTGCATTTTGTTTCTAGTATGAAATCTGTGAAGGTCTGTGCAGCCCACTGCTGTGTCTCTTACTTTATCATAGAAAATAGATTGCCAGCTACAATCTGTGTGTATTTAATTTGTCTAAAAAATTGTGTTGGCCAAATTTTCACATTTTAGAGTTATTCAATTTACTCTAATGGTCTTTAACTGAGAGTTATGTTCACACAGTAGAGGATAAAATAGACTGAATTTTTTTTCTCAGAGCTATTAAATTTTTGAACTTGATGAGTTCCCATCTAATCCAGAAAATACAGGTTTTGAGTGTGTCCAATATCTCTATCAACCAGTCCAGTATATCTATCAAATCTGGCAACTAAGAGCTGGATTGCATGAAGTTATTGGAAGACAAAGGAATAGTGCAAAGCAAGGAATGTGAAGAGGAATGTGATTATTTCTACAAGGCAGAAACTTGCTTTATTTGACAAAGAACATGCTCAAACCTTAGTGAAATGATTTGGCTTTAAGCACACACTCTGTATCTTCCTGGCTAGACATGCATTTTGCAGAATCAGGGTGTGAGTGACTCACTGGGCTGCACAAGAACCAGGGACAGAATGGGACTGGTGCTCTAAGCAGGAAAACCACATCTGTCATGGAAAGCGTCACTTCCAAGTGAACTGCCAGGGGCAACAGCTTCCATGCGGACCTTAATGTAGGTGAGCTATGCAGCCATCTGCTATGAGGCATTACAACCATGTTCTGAATCTAAGATACTGAGTGAGGGGAGTGTTCTATTCAGTGTTGCTGTTACTGGGAGTTTCTGTACCAGATTTCTCTTGAATTTCTTCAAGAGTTTTGTCAAAATTTTGGAAACCATTGGTACTCTAAGCTTCTAAATGGCGAAACAGCAGCTGTGCTGAGACAAGCCAGAGGTGACGCATGCACAAACCATGGGATACTTGGAGGGGTTAAAGGCAAGTGCCAAAGGACAACACAACTGATTTCAGTGAAGATTCACAAGCAGCTTGTCTGAGAAGTGCTAAGATTGCTGGCCCTAATGTAGCAAAGCATTTCAGCAGGTGTCAGGTTTTAAACATGTGAGATTTTTCATTCTCTTTCATATGAGCATCCTTAAGTAGTTTGTTGGATTGGGATCCTGGCAGGACTGAAACCTTAAATATCTTTGCACATTAAGAAGCATAAGTAATAGCAAAAATTTCTTTGGATTTGCATCTTTTCCTTAAATTCTGTAACATAGTTATACTGTTTCCCTATTGATTATTCCTGCTTTTTTCAGTGCTTGAAAAATTTCCCTGGGTTTTGTAATATTTAAGAGTCTACATTTTCTTCCTATTAGATATGAAAACATGTTTAAAGAGCTTGGAAAAAGAAAGAAACCAATCAACAAACCCGACAAAACGAATACTGATGAAAACACCTCTTGCAGAGCTTTGAGGCTGTCCATAGAAAAAATTGCAGTCTTGTCAAACAAGCCATCACAGAGAAGAACTTATTTATTTTTTGGCCTGCCAAAAAAAAAAAAAAAAAGTGATTTTGAGAGCCATATTTGCACTTAGCATTGAGGCAAAGATAAAGCACATCCAGCAACAGCTCAGCTGAGCTCAGCTTATCTGAGCTGTGAGAACTCACACTTAAGAGCAAACCATCATAAATGATGGATTAGTTCTACAAAATGAGTGGTGTTGAGCTCGATTCTGCTTATGTTTCATGATTACACAGCTTTGTGTCTCACTGGTGATGATACCTTTTCCTTTTGTGAAGTTTCCTCAAGCTGTTTTTGTATATTATTGAAGGAGTTGGGAGACTGGATGGCAAATATCGAATGCAATGCATTTTTCGAAAGGTGTTAGTGGTTTGCCAAAACTAGCTGAATTACATGACTTTTCAGCATAGAACAGTGTATATTTCTTTTGGCTGATGAGAAGAAAGCTGAAGCAAGGCTGGGAGAGCTCTCATGATTCAGGCAGCAGGACCTGGACTGTACTTGCCCAGTTTACACTATTGTAGCTTGCAGGTTTCCTCTTATTCTAAAACAGAATTTACGCACTAATTGAGGGTCTCTTTTGGCTTGAAAGGAGGGAGAATACAGCAATTTTTCAGTGCAGAAGGGATGTGTTCCAGCTGTAGGTTCTCTGTCTGCCCAGCTAATGAGTCTGCCTGAGGTAGATGGACTTCAGCAGTTTCCAGTACTGAAAACTGGGCCAAGCAAGAAAACATAGAGGACATGATTTCATAAAGAATTTTACTTAATAGAAAAAAAAGATCTTTAAATGCAGATCTTTTGGAAATTAACACTGTCATTGCTGTTCCTCCAGCTGGATAAATTTAAACTTGCAACTACAGAAACATAGCCAATAAACTGGCCCCCAAAATAGGATACTAGTTGCCTCAGTCACATCACAGACCTGACTATCATTTTGAGGTTGCAAAGGTTTTCCAAAGGGATGAATCTGGCCTTTCATTTCTCTTCCAAAATTTCCATTTTAGCAATGAAACGTGATCTCCGATTTCACTGCTTGTTCCAGTGGAAGTAAAAGGAATTAAGTCTACTTGCAGCATTATGTCAACTGCTGGTCAAGACTTTGGTTTATTACCTGAAACTACGGTGGTACCCAAATGTGCAGGTAGGCCAGTGTTCACAAGAACTGTGAAATAAGTAGAGTTATGCACCATCCATCCCCTTCCTGGTGAGTCTATTAATTCAGTGATGGCAAGTGTCTCTTGGAGCAATTCTTTGACCTTAGCTCTGCTAGTTTGTTCAGGTTATTGAAGGGGAAGCAGTAACAATGTCTTGGGCAATATGTGGGTTTTTTAAAAAAAAAATTATTATTTTTGTTTGGTTTTTGTTGGTGGTTTTTTTTTTTTCCCTCAGGAGAAGTTTCTGCACTCAATGCAGTATGAGTGCAAAGTGTCTATGGAGGGCAAAAACATTTACTGCTCTCCAACCCTCCACTCTGCAGGCCTGCAGCAGGCAGGAATGCACTCAACAGTCCTGTAGAGAGCTTCAAAAAGTGGCTTGTGGGATAAATGTCTGATTGTTTACTGGGATGGATTAAAAGACAGAAAAGTAAATGTCATGTCTAAGTACTAAGATGTGCTGCTGTGCTGTGTAAAACAAATTGAACTTCATATTGCATTGGTGCACTGCCTTCTTTGCTTTTCACAATTTATAGTTTTGAAAAATAATTTCAAGCCCTAATATAAGCATTTCTTTAGTCACATAATATGAAGGAGCAGTTTATGGTTTAAAAGGGAAGGATTTTTTCTTGTTCACTTTTTGGTTCATATCATTGCTTTTCAAATTTCGTGAACTTAAATGTGCTTGTAACTGTTACAAGGCGAAGAGAATGCGGGAATAAAAATCTCAGTCTTTGACTGGAAATGAACACTGCCTTCATTCACAGTGACAAGGATATATGTTCTTTGTTTTCCTTAAGTCAGATTATTTTAATTGTGATAATTAATTTTTTTATTAATGAAATATCAGTTGATTTTATTAAGAAGTTTTGTGTGATCAAAGTTCTTTTAGTACTCAGCTCACAATAAATCATTCCTAAAGGTTATGGATAAAGTTGCAAAATTTTTGTAAGAGCAGCTAAATGCTTTTCTACTTTATGACATCTTTTCAAATAATTTTGATTTAAAAATTAAACTTCATGTACCTTATTGAATAGTGAAAACAAATGATTTTTTAAAACTAGCTTGGTATTGATAAATTCTTAATATTTACAAAATATAAATTTTATCCTTCTGGGTCATATACTTTTAGACTGTGCTGATCCTACAGGAAAGCACTTTTTCATTTTCATTGACTGGCCCAATGCTGCAAAATAAAACCAGTGTATGAGAGAAAGAAGTGTAGCATTTACCACTGTGTTTTCTGTGTGGGGCAGTGGTACCCAGAGATGCTGTATTTCCCCACAGTTTGCTGTGTTGCATATGCTGAGTTCTAGTACATTGCCTACTTCAGGACAGAGTGTAAAAGTTTCGGAGAAAGTACAATAGCTGTAAACTTGCGTTAAAATAATGGGCTACTACATAATATTTTAGATTCCAGTTCTCAATAGCAAGGGGAATGAGCCATATCTTCAGCTAGTATAACCTGACACTGCTCCATGATTGCTATCTCTTGTTGATATCCATGCTGTTCGCCACTAAAACAGAAGCTGTTGATTCACTGTAGGTTCTATATTCATAATGAATCTATATTAAAGCATTGTTTTACTCCAGAAAATTAATTTTCTCATTCAGGTGTCAGACATGAGCTTTGTGTTTATTCTGTAATCCATATTTCACCCAGAAAATGAGTGTTTGTCAAACTTAGAAAATATTTTTGATTTTTTTTTTTTATTGTGATGCTTCTTAATTTGAAAATCTGATCCTTTGAATCTGATCTGATTTCTAGAGGGTTTTTGTTCTTCAACATCTGCTTCATGAGATCTACTGACAGGTGGATGAAAAAATATTTGAAGACTTGTTTAGTAGAATGAAATGACCTGTTGATCATTAACTATCTTCGAAAAACTGATGGAGTGCCACCAACAGATTAAATAGGTGGAAAATATCTACACAAGAACTTTGCTGTAATCAGAAACAAACCATCAAAAAATATTGTGGGGAAGTGTTTGAGGGCTGGCTGGGTTATACACTTTCCCAGGCATTGCAGTTGGGAAAGGCAACCTGTTGAGAGTCAAGTGCATGAATAATTAAAACTAGATCAATTGGTTCTCAAAGATCAAGATCTGAGTAATTTTCAAGCATGAACTTTCTTCATATAAAGAAACTATACTGCTAAGCATACACTGCATATAGGATTTGAAGATGCCTTTCCAGCCCAAGTGCAAGGGAGTTGGAAGTGTTTGATTGTACCAAGAGGGGACTGACCTTTCGGTATTTAATTTGTTCTGGCTCCTGTTAGTTACAGGCCAGGTGAGGTGTTTCAGGATGGGTGGTTGATTGCTTTTTTTAAAAAGCAGTATTTATTATGTGTCACAAAAAATCATTTTGATGTTGTGTGATGGAGCAAGCAGATGAAAGGTTTGATGTCAGTGACAGACTGAAATGTGTGCTCTTGTTCCTTGAACTTGTGTCTTTATCAGTACCAGTTCAACACACTGATGTGTAAACTGTTAGAGGTAAAAGCCAGCTCCTGGGAGTCTGCAGCCAGTAATCCCAGGTCAGGCTGAGAGCTGGGGTTATATTTCATTTAAAGCTGTGGTATTTAATGTCAGTCTTTGTCTTGGAGCCTGAAGAGTTTGTTTATTGAATTCTGGAACTCCTGTTTCAAACATAGCTTTGAAATGACAAATTTATTCCTTGCCTGTTGGAACAGGGTTTAGCTTTGTTTTGTTTCTAAGCTGTTTAGAACAGAATGAAAATGAAGATAGGAGAATATTTAACCTGTGCTGGAAATTTTGGTCTTCTTTGTAGTAGTGAAGATGATGATATGGCTGCTTTAGTCCCTCTACATACAATGCTTGCAAATATATGTGAAATCCCACCAGAAAGGTCTGAGTGGCTGCAATAGCTGCACTGAGAAAGGGAAGGCAGAAAGTGAGCTTGTAACACTCTATGTAGTGTTTTTTGCATATGTGATCTATTGTGTCTTAAGAAACACACTTTGATTTTTCTAGATCTGATTTCTGTCCTTTACAGTTTCTTCTTACTCTCTGCCACAATCTACAACTATTCTGCCAAATGAAAATGAGAAAATATACTGACTGCGTCTATACTGAGGAAGTGGTTTGCTTAGAAATGGTGACCATATGAAACCTATAAATGCTGATACCAAAACTATAGTTGATTATACAGATGCGGGCCCCGGAAAAAAGGAAAATGGGGTCTGTTTGCTAGCTAAAGGGAAAAATCTTGTTGCTGCCTAGGCTTTTTGCCAAGGCACAGCTGAAGTAAGGTTATTTTAGGTGTGTGTTGTGTGAGAGCTTTTTGTCCCTTGTATAAGTTCTTGTATGAACACAGCTATGAACAAAGAGCAAGTCTGGTTTGATTTCACATTTTCACGGACTTGCAGCTGAAAAGGTGAGTGCATGCTTTGACAACTGAGCATGGAACAGGGCTCCCAGTGCTGCCTTCAGCCCTGAGTCGGTGCTGCTCAGCTCCCTGGCACAGCTACGGTGGTTGTCTGGGCAGACACAAGGCAGATGCTGCACTTGAAATTCCCACTGCAGTGCTGGTGAGGGGGTTGGACAGCTGGAAGTAGTCAGAGGAGCAATTTCTGGCAGCAGAGTGGGAGACAAAACTTGGGAGACTGTGGAGTGTTGGTACCTGCAGAGCTCCATCCTCTCTGCTTTCTCCAAGTGTCCATGCTATCCAGCTGGAACCTTCTTGCCAGCCCTGAGTTAGAGTAGCTATTTAATATTAACATTGGTTCTCATCCTGGGAAAATGTAGATCTGTGAACATGAGGTGAATAAAAAGCTGGAGTTGGATTTCTCTAGAAATATTAGGATAAGGTCATGATGCATGGCACTATTAGACACCAGCGTAGAGTCATTGAAGTGCAGAGCTTTATACTCATCTCTCAGACTGAGATTTGCTGTTGAAATTCTGTAATCATTCTAACTTGTAAGGTACAAACTTTGGTACTTACCTGGAACCTGCACTTTGATGTAAGCTTCAAAATCAGTTAATCAATAGACTTTCTTTAAAGGCAAAAGCAGCAATGAATATTCAACAGTTGTAAAAATGCTCTTGAGATTGTCATCTAATAGAGGTGAAATAAAAAGCGGAAGCTGATTAGAATTCCAGAAAATGGGATATTCATCTATTTATAGGAATCTGAGTCTTCATATGCCAGGTTTTATAATTTAGTGTTCAGAACACCCTTGATTTTAAGCACTTCTGGAAAAACCATTGAATGAAGAAAAGTAAGAGGAATGTTAAAAGAGCCAAATTATGTTGATTTACAAAAGAAAAATGCAGCCAACATGAATTGCAAAATATAACACTGTGCTGTGTCTGAAATGTGCTCTCATCATTGCTGAAACATTGTCCCATGCCAGGAACTTACTGTCTCCAGCACAGACTGATGTCCTAAGCATGAGGTGCAATGGGACTTTTCATGGTGCATCTTCTTTATTTACATGGTCATTTTCAATGGTGCCTGCCCAGTGCAGATTTTTATTTTATTATCTGTTTTCTTGCATTCTTTTTGTATTTCAATGATCTTGCCTCTCCCATTTCTAGCTCCTCTCTGTTGGAGAACATTTGTAGGACTTGTGAAATGGAGGTGACCTTTGGTTGCTGTGAAAATGTAAAAAAAAACTTCTGGACTTCCACATCTTAGGAGATTTATTAAACAGCTCCTGACATTGTGGGAGACCTGGGAGCCCTCAGGGAGTTGTTGTACCTTGTGTTTGGTTTTATTAAAAATACTCTGCATACAATTTTTAAAATCTGAACATGTACAAATTATGAAATTAAGGGCTTTTATAGGGTGACATACTCAATATCTCATGTGGAAATGTTGCCTGGGTTTTTTTATTTATCTTAGTATTACTATAGTCAGAAAACAATGTCAAGGATTTTGAGAGGGAAAAAAGGCTCAAAACCAGACTAAGCAAAGCTTGATATTATGTGAGCAGAGCTGAACTGTTCATGTTGCTTATTGTGGTGCTGTTTTCTAGCTGATCTGTGTGCCTGACCCTTAATATCTGTGAATTGTGATGTTAATGCAAATGCAGCACACCTGCCTAAGGTGGAGTGAAATTGCACTCTGTATTTTGGTATAATTTCACTTGCATGTGAAGGATGCTCAGGTGCTTTATAAATAATGTAGCAGTTCATGTCCTTGTACTGGAGAAAGTTGTGCACAGTATGGACAGGGCCCCTGCTCAGGACAGCAGGGACTGGCAGTAAGTGGGGATGAGGACACGAGCTGTGAGCATCAGCATTCCTGCCTCTACCATCTGAAAGGAGATGATGTCAAGTGACTCATCCTAGGCCAAATCATTCCTTCCAATAGTTGCTCTTGTATTTTCTTGGCAGCAGTATGGCCACATTATCAGGCCAACTTGGCCACTTCTGGTGGGAGTGGCCCACGGAGCTGTGCTACCACTACAGCCTGGCCCAGGGGAAGGCAAGATTTCTCTGTGAAGAGCTTAGGGAAAACTCAGCTGCAACATTGGCTCCCCCTGCCTCCTCCACTTCCCTGTCTTCTAATTTTTGCTACTCCAAGCAGCCTATTCTGAGCAACTGCTCAGAATCTGAACAGCTGAGAGGACATTTTGTACACTCAATATTCAGTTTTCAATGCTGCTTGGTGTAGTTATGATATGTAGAAATTTTACTGGCAATGTACCTTGAATGTCTCAGTTCTCCTGAACTTTCCTGTTTGGCTGTCTGGGGGAATTTTGGAACTAGAAAACTATAAATGTTCACTATTTGGTGTAGAGAAGTCTATTTTGGTGAATTAAATTACTAAAAATGTGGATCCAAGTTCAAATTATCCTTGCATTTTGTCATCTATGATTTTTTGGATTTTCTATTTAATAATTTAGCCTTCCTGCATGATTTCACATGCCACACAAAATGTTTTCACTCTTCTTAACTACTAGATGAAGGATTGGCTTGCAGTCTATTTTAACTCAGTGCCTTTCAGGCAGGTGATTTTTCAGTGGAAGTTGACTGTGGAATGTTTCAGAGGGTCATCACAGCTTTATGGGGTTTAAGTCCAAGGCACTTCCTTGTGCACCAGAGGGAATGTCAGCAGATGTAAGTATGTTTAGTCTGAGAGCAGGAGGGTGAACAAGGAAGACATTGTATGAAGAGGTGTAGGTTGAGCAGAGGTAGCCACCAGGGACTGAAAGAGCAGAGTGTTGCTTATTAAGGTCTAGAACTGTCATTACTATTACTTGTATTACTATAGCATCTGAAAAATTTTTAAAGGGGAGAGGATTTTCTGCAAATAATAATGGAGCAATCTTTGCCTAGTAAAATTTAGCATAGCTTAGAGCCACTGAGAACCTTGTCTAAAACTTTTTAATGTGTTTGGTTCTGGTAGAGCTAGAAATTAAAACATAATAATTCATAAGAGGATGAAGGTAGCTAGGAAAATAAGCAATAAGAACTGTTTTGCAGAAAATAGGATCTGGAGCCATTGAAATGCAGATCTTCCCTAGGAATTCAGGAGTTGTGTATAGGAGGCCTTTAGAATAATCTGACCAGCACTGTCAGCTGTAAGGCTCCAAATGACTGTTCAATTTACAACAGCCTAGATGTGGTAAGCTGGTCTTTAGACTAAATTCATCACTGCAAGCAGCCAGTCTGGATTCCTTGCTCATGGAAGTGAGTGAATACATGCTAAGAGTAGGAAGGGTTTCATTGTGCCAGCAGCTTTAGAAGAATTGAATAAAATCATGGGGAGAAAAAAACAGTAGTCCATTCAAATGCAGCCTCTGAGCAGAGATGCTGGCAGCAGTTCTGTTTTCTGTAGTGTGTTCCTTGCAGTCCCCCAGCAAACCTTCACTGGCTGGCACAGGCAAATGCAGCTCCCATTAAGCTTAGCAGGAGCTGTGCTTGCTGAACTTGGCCCTCTGCCTGCAGAAAATTAAATGTGTTGGCAGGTTATCCAGAGGAAAATGTTCTTCTATTTGGGGTGCTCGGCATTTGTTCTGAGGCATTCTGGGCTTGCGGAAGAGAGAAATTCTCCAAAATTAGGGCTAGCCAGGAGGGCTTAGACAAATTGCCTCTTCCTCCTGTCCCTCTGATAAATGCTGAGAGGCCTGAGAGCCACACAAGCACTGTCACTGACAGGCTCAGCACACATGGTGGCCTGTCCTGCACCTTGGACTTCATGTTCCTGTCTGTAATAATGACAACTACTCCTTTATTTTCTCTTTTATAAGGCAGAGGTTTGATAGGGAACAGCAAAGTCACGACTTTTTTTCTCCAGGTGTAGAGGTCAGACAAGTGTGTAATTGTAATGTGTATGTCCTCACACACTCCCTTCAACTCCTGGAGAAGAATAGATGAAAGTGTGTAAAGATCCTCAAATCAAAGAATAGCTCTGAATTATTGCAGTGTGATCATTCCCTCTATTTCTGGGCTCTGTTTTAGCCCCAACTTGTTCTTTGTTTAATTATCCTTCTGAATCCCCCTCTTAATTTGTCAGAGCTGTCCTGTCCTGGGATTCCATAAATTAAAAATACCCCACTATCCAAATGTCTTGGGACATTGAGTCCTTGTTTTGGAGAGTGAGGAAGTCACTTAGTAGTGTAAATCCCATTACAGACAAATGGGATTGAGAATTGCTCATGCCTAATTTTTTATTTAAATGGAAATTTGGTCTCCTGCTGGCATATGGTCACTTTGTGTGCTCCTTGAAATTGTGCCTAAAATAAAGCAGTCCTGTAAGATGCTGGTTTTCCTTGTGTAGTATGATGACTTACTTTTGAAGTGGTCAGAATTATATTAACTGGAGTTGCAACACTTTAGTCTCTCTTAGAATGTTTACAATAAAGATCTGATGCTGACAAGTATTGTGGAGTGTATTTATTCTCCTGTTGTGGATTAAACAATTGATTCTGGAAGATTAAAATGCCCTACCTGCCTTCTTGCACACTTCTGTTTTGCCATGTCAAACAATATAAAATGAATACCGCACTTCCCTCTATCTAATTGAATAATTTACTGTAAATAGCTGTCATTTACTTTAGAGCAGTAGGGGATCATTAGCCAAATGGATGTGAGTAAGTCATGCCTTTAATGCGTTAGAGGGGCCTAAAATGGAATCATCTAAATGGGACCATCAATACAGCAATGCTGAATTAAGTCAGAGGCACTTAAAGCTTTAAGTCCTCTTTCTTGTAAATTACATGGTCCCTCAGAAGAAAGATAATCAAGAACTTGCATAAAATATGGCATCTTTGTTTCAAATTATTATTTTAATGAATAAAATAGTACAATTTAGATGACGTGATTGGTAGGTATAACTGTGTTTTGGATTTCCCTCATTTTAATTACATCCCTTCCTTAATGATTGAAGCCTTCCTGCTCTCAAGAAGCTGCTTGTGCTGACTAATGTTGGCTCTATTCTGTGAATAAGATGAGCAGGTAATAAAATATATTTTCATGACTTTTATGGGCATATGACCTGATAATTATTTGCAGAAGCTGGTATTTTGTATATGTAATTTTAGAAAGGTCCCCCTCAATCTTAACGCCTAAATGTACAATAAGTTTTTGGCTTCTTTCACTGCTGAAGTCAGTGGCAGGGCTGTTGGGAACTTTAATGCATTTGTTCCTCTCATTGACTCCTCCTGACCCCATCTAGTTCTTCCATTCAGTCTTCTGTTATCCTGGAAAAGGTTGGTTTTCAAAAGTTAAATCAGAAGCCAAACTTTCAAGGACGTCCTAAGAGGAGGATGTAATACAAACAGCAATTGTCTTGAGGTGTGACAATTAATTTAAAAATTATTATAAATAATTTTAACTTTGGTAGTTTGTATCATCCATATGAATTTTCCTTTTGAAGCTTACTGAGGTCCCTTCAACCTCGATGCTTTTGTGGCTGTGTGATACCAGGTTCTGAGTCACAGTGACGTTGTGGGAGCAAGTGCCATGTGTTACCAAAAAGCATTGCCCATCTGAGTTTTGACTTTGCAGTTTTATTCTTCTAATTTTTAGGGGCTCTAAGATGTTAAACTTCCTGACTTATTTTTCCATGTTTACTCACTACTGGATTCCCTCTTAGTCACCTCCTGTCAGGATTGAACCATTTCACATTTTTTCTAAAATCTATTTTTGTGCCTTACGCATTTCGTTCTCACATTTATGAGGTCTTCAGTTCCTGGAATTAGATTTGGGCTGATGATTTAGAATCAAGTTGAGGTTCAAGGGCTGTGACAAGGCATCCCCAGCCCCCACCTTTGCAGACATAATCTATCATTGCACTAAATAGAGTAGAGGAATTTGGAACATTATCACTTCAAAATACGGAGAGAGATTAAATAAGTTTCTGCGTAGCTGTGAGAAGATGGTGACTAACTTTGTTGTGAAAAGCAGGATGATTTCTCTATTTTCATTCCCTGGATGTAACCACTGCCCTATGCTTCCTGTAACTGATTTCTTTTTCCACCCCATCTTACTGAAATGCCTTTTTTTTTAAAGGTAAATTCATCTTGTGCTTTGAAACTTTTCAGAATTTGCTTATGAACTGCTTTCCCTTTTATTGGATGAGTCATGAGTCGAAAGCTCTGTCTTGTAGTTCTACCATGAGTAATGCCTAACATTTTCTTGGGTTCTCTTTTAGAAGACTATTAAATTAAAAGAAGAATCTGTTTTTTGATATCTTAATGGACAATTAGGTGGCTGAGTCTCAGAACTGATTTACATTTACCACTGCAGTAATTTAAATTTTTTTCCTTCAATTTAAGGATGTCACTTCTTTCCTTGCATGTACATGTTGCTGGTCAAAGCATTATCTTTAAATAAATAAAGATATTTGAAGTTTTGGGTCTGCTATGCAAGTGCTGATTGTGCTTTTGGGGACAGTTTTCTCACTGAGGTCTGTACTGACAGTAGTTAGAAAATCTGGGCCATGCACATGAGCTTCAAATTACCTAAGTGACATTCAAGCCATGGTAATAACTGTAGATGATATGGGGCTTCAGGATCCTGTTCTTTCACCTGAGCACTGACTGAGAGAGGTCATGGGCTATTTCCCTGAAACCTCAGCTCTGAGTCTTGTCCAGATAATATGAATCTAAAGAAAAACTTCTGTGTGCATTCTCTCCTGCTGTTGGGGCAGAATGTGCCTGACTGCTCAGAAGGCAGATCCTTCCTGTTGCATGCCAAGCCACTGGCACATCAGTGGGTGGGCATTGGCAATACCTAATAAGATATTTGACATGCCTGACCCTCTGATATTTACTGGTATAATGTAAGTGTAATTGGCACAGGCAGTTCCTTGGATCCAGCTGCTGTAAACGTTGGATTGTTGATAGCATTTCTAAAACTTGGGCACAGTGAAAATAATGAAAGCCACATTTTCAGGTGGAATGTACACTCTGTCACCCTGAGGGGTTAGGAACATGCCTGTTTTCTTGCTGAGGCCAATTACTGCCTTAGGTTACACTGGAAGTATTGGGAGGTGGTGGTTATTTCAAGATTAGCAGAGTTTTCTGAAGGCTGATCATGGAAAATGGAGATGAAGGAAACTCTTGGTCATGGACCTGTCTCTAGGGGTGGTAGATAGAAAAATGCTGATATTTGAATAGTGAAATGAGCTCTCTGGAGGGATTTTGAGTTTTCTTAACTACTCTTGCAAATGGGAGATAGGCTGATCCACAGTCCACATATCACAGGTATAGCAATAGATATAGGTTGGAAGACTGAAATTTTCAGGGCAGTGGATCAGCAGTGTGACTTCTAAATTTTGGTGCATTTGCAACTGAAATGGTCAATGCTGAATTTCTGGAAATGGAGGTTCATGGAGAACTTTTACACTTCTTTTTTCTTACCAGTCTCATGTGTCTGGAGGGTTAATAGTGGAGAGACTTGCATTAGAAATGAGTGAACAGACTACTTTCCAAATACGAGTATAATGTGTCTGTGTTTGACCTGCAGGGAAACAAAATTCTGTGGTATAGCCATAAATAACTGCAAAGCTCAAGCTAAAATTATAGATAAAACCCCCTGTGGTCATTGTTATATTTTCTATGGGGAGGAAAAATAGAGTCTCGAATCTGAGCACTCTTAAACCTAACGAATAGAAGTTCGTTGAATTTGGCTGCTAATACCAAAATCTTGGCTCCGGGACCTTTCCTTCCAGTTAATTCTGGTGTGTGTGTCTCTACTTGTACCATCACAAATTGTTACAACCTCATGATAATAATGGGAAATATTTATCAAAACACTAGCCCTGTTCTGCAAGGAGACTTGTACAGTTTAAAAGATAATTTTTCTTTTCTTTCAATATCAATTTTTAGAAAATCATGAGAACAAACAATGCAGCCATCCTGGAACAGACCGTGTAGCAGTTCATTGTGTACTCAGAACTTGTGTGCCAGTTCCTTGCGTAATGGGTTACTGAACATCAGCTGATAGATGTGAAGCCATTGGACTCCTGTAATTTGCTGCATATCTAGGAGTTACCAATGCAAAAGAAGATACAGGTGGTGACTTGTATACCTGCTGAATTTGGGAGTTTAGTAATTAAAAGTACTGTGACACATCCTGACTTTTTAATTTAAACTCCGCAGGTCCCTACTGAGCTATTTTCAGGTGTGGCATAGTTGTTCACACACTCATCAACATGCAAAATTTACTTCCTAACAAACAATACTCCTGTCCTTATATTTCTTTTTATTTTGCCTGTACTCTCCTACCTGGCTCTTCTACACTAAAACTTCAGCCTGTGAATTGGGAAGGGGGAAAGATTTAAAATAGAGAACCACCACCAACAAAAAACCAAATCCAAAAAGCTCCAAAGAAAACTGTCCTGTGCAGGGCCAAAAGTTGGACTTGATGATCCTGGTGATTGCTTCCAACTCATCATATTCTGTGATTCTATGAACCTCGTTGTAGTCTACAGTTTCCTCATGAGTAAGTGGAGGGGCAGACACCAATCTCTTCTCTCTGGTGACCACTGACAGGACCCAAGGAAATGGCCTGAAGTTGTCAGGGGAGGCTTAGGTTGGATATCAGGAAAAGGTTCTGCACCCAGAGGGTGATTGGGCACTGGAGCAGGCTTCCCAGGGAAACAGCCACAGAATCAAACCTGCCAGAGTTCAAGAAAAATTTGGACAATACTCTTGGCACATGGTTGGTACTCTTGGGGATTGTCCTGTGGAGGGCCAAGAGTTGGACTTTGATAATCCTTGGGGTCCCTTCCAACTCAGGATATTCTGTGATCCTAACAAAAGCTGCCATTCCATCAGGTAATGGCACCTGAACTTTTTTTTGCTTGACCTTCCTGAGCTCTGCAGCCAGAAGCTCAGGAGTGCTGGGAGTGCACAGACTCAGTGCAGCTCATTGACTTGAAGTAGGATTTGCACTTTCTGCTCCAACATGTGAGCTCTGGTGCAAAAGAAATGTGAGCAGGCTTGTAAAGTCCCCCTGAGCCTTTAGCTTTGCTTGGAGTTTCCGGATGTACCCTGCTCATGTTACACCCACCCCTGAGACAATGAATATGGGAATAACCCTGCAGAGCAGTTTTGCCTCCAGCTCTGCTGAGGATTCCCTGTCTGTGATATTGTTACAGCTTTTTGGCTCCTCCACATTTTTTGTGCGAAGGGCAGAGGAAGAGGAAAGTGTCTGGTGATTGGATAGTCTTTGGCAGCGGTTCAAAATTATAAATGAAGTATTTTCTCCTTACAAACAGAAAAAGCTCGCTGCTGCTTTATTGCTTGCTCTTTGTGTAGAATTGTAATGACTAGGCAGCATACTTGGCTGACAGGCTGACTGGAAGTGTTAATTGGAGTTAAGTAAAGGAAAAAAAGCAAGAAATAGAAACTATATTCAGATTTTTCCTGTAGGCTCAATGTTCTGATCTTTTAGTGTATACATAATTTCACAACATACTCTTGATTTTTTTTACCTTTTTTTTTTTCACCTTTTAGGAAGTTTGTGTATTGGACTTGCTGTGTCTATCTAGAAAAGGCAGGCTTGAAGGTAGGGACTGCAATTAGCATGAAGATAGCCTAGTGGAGGGGAATCATTGTTCAGAGAGCTGGGATCCTTGAAAATACATAGCTCAACCACACTTATTTTACATTTTCCTTGGTGTGTTGGTTCACTTCATGTGCTTGTTGCCCAGCTGGATCTCCTGCTTTTGCATTCTGGTGAGTTATCTTATTAGCAGGCAATAACTTTGCTCTCTCTCATCTACTTTCTTCCCTTTTAACTTTTCTGTAGTTCTCTGATGTCCTTGTTTATCTTTTTCCCAATATGAAGAGGAAAGGTGAAAAAATTATCCTGAACTTTATTGAAAGTAGTAGGAAGTTGATGAGTAATGGAAACAGAGAATTGGTTTAATGACTAGAGATAGCTATTCTTGGCCTTCTGTGACTGTGTTAACTTTTAGATAAATGTGTGTTTGTCTGTACTGGTCTAAAGCTGGTCTTAAGGCTTTCAGAGTTATGATCAAAACAGAGCAATTTGATATTAACTCTGTAAAATGATAAACTTAATCACCACTGGCAAATATTGTGAAAATACCACCACTGTTTACCACGTAATGCCTTGTGATGCAGTCCAATACTGCCTTGGCTAGTGTGGGCTATGACCTGAATTAATAATATTGTTTTGCTCCTCTCTGTTAAAATGTCAGATTTTTTTTTTCTTTTTGAGGAATATCAATGTAAATAAAGATGTCTTTTAGACTTCCTGTCTGACTAACAGGAATGGCCATTAAGATGAAATCCTTTCATTGCAGGTAATGGATGTACACAGAGATATGCAAATATTGTCACGTTTCCTTGCAGTGAGTGATTTGTGTAGGTCTCTATTCTTTCCCCTTTGAAGTGGTTAAATGCAGTGTTATTTTCTCTATGTACTTTTTTACAGTATTGAACACTGAAATATTTTGTTTCAATTTGTACTTGCATCGTGTTTAACTTTAGATAAATCAATTATTTTTCTTTATGCCTCAATAGGGAAAGGACTTTCTTTTATCTCTTTTCATGTTAAGGTCCTTCTGGAATTTTTGCATGTTTGTAGGGGAAATAATGAATCTTAGCTCCAATTTCATTACATTTGGAAGAGTCATGTTAACTAATAAGAGAAAACTGTGATATTCTGCATGCATTTCTTCTGAGCAACACAGTCTACACTTCTAAGTTTTTACAATCTAAGGTGCAAAAATCTCTTATTTTTCCTTGTGCTCTACACAGTGGTTGGTTGAAATAACAGCCCTTTTATTTCTGATCTCTCTACATGGAGGCAAGATGAAATCCTGACTGTGGTGTCAGGGGTAAATGAGACTGAAGCAGGGCAATTTCACTTGAATTAATTTATTGCCAACACAAACCTCTGACCTCTAATACCACACTGGGGTCCCCAGCACAGGAAGGATACAGACCTGCTGGAGTGAATTCAGAGGAGGACCACAAAGATTAGAGGGATGGAACACCTCTGCTATATGGAGAGGCTGAGAGAATTGGAATTTTTCAGCCTGGAGAAGAGAAGGCTCTGGGGAGACTTTAGACCAGCCTCCTAGTACTAGAAGGGAGCCTAGAAGAGAGCTGAAGAGGGACTTTCTACAAAGGTAGATAGTAATAGGATAAGGGATGATGGCTTTCAACAACTGAGAACAAGCTTAGACTAAATATCAAGAAAAAATTCTTTACTGTGAGGGTGGTGAGGCACTGGCACAGGTTGGCCAGAGAGTTGTGGGTGCTCCATCCCTGGAAGTGTTCAAGACCAGGTTGGATGGGACTCTGAGCAACCTGGTCTAGAGGAAGGTGTCCCTGCTATGGCAGGTGCTTGGAATGGGATGATCTTTTAGGTCCTTGCCAACCCAAACCGTTCTATGTTAGGGGAAGCATTGTGGAGCCAGCCCCAGCTGGGGGCTCCTCTCACGGGAAGGCTGGGGTCCCTCAGAACCATGGCTGTGAGGTGCTGAATTTACAGCTGGCATTCCCTTGATTGCTGCTTTGTGTCTAGTCTTGGGGACAGGGCAGAGAAAAAGGAGGGGCGTGAGGGAAGCTGTTGTTCAGCCTGATGGCAGCTGGGCATCTTGGAAGAGAAAGTTCTTGTACCATGCATTGGCCACAGGTGCAGGCACTGCGATGGCTAACAGACAGTGAGGAGAGTAACTGACACTGAAGAGAGCTGATCTGCAAACCAGGTGCTGAAAGCCTGTTTGATCTGTTTCTCTGTAGAAATATCATTGAACCCAAGAGGCTGTGCCAGGAACAGGGTTGCCCCTGTTGTCCATATTTGAACGGAGACTGGTGTCGATGCAGATGATGTCAAACTGGCTCTTTGTGCTAAGGGAATAGCAAAGCCCTGTGCTGTCTGTCAGAAAGCAAGGGAAGTGTAAAAACCAATGAGTCGTACCCCTCAGAATTACATGGTAGCAACTTGCATTACTCCTGCTCTGAGAACCAATAAACATTTTTATATGGTGATTATTCTGCGCTGCATGAAAGGTAAAATATAGCTCTGGAATGCACCAACCTGACACTTATTATTCCATTCCTGGACCTCAAAAGTAAATTCTTTTCCAGTGAAACTGCCTCTAAAATGCTAATTGCTGGAAATGTGACCACTAATCAGTTTGTTCCCATAATACTGCCAGCTATAGAAATTGGTGTGCCCCTTTCAGAAGGGGAGATTTAAGATTGTGATAGGATTAAAAAACGGAAAAAAATGCCAAGTACTGTTCCACTGGCCTGTTGTCTAAAATAATTTTGAGGGGAAATGGGTAAAAAGAAGTAATCAAAACTGTTATGCCCTCATTTATCTCCTTATTTTAAATATTTTCATAATGTAGTCCATGATGGTGGAAACTCCATGTTTCTAGATATTTTGGGTTTGAATGGGGAAATTTGCTAAAGATGCATTGTAAGAAAACTCATACCTTGGCAAAAGGACTTACTGTAGTACATGTGATGATTGATCTCCTCCATTTCTAATCTTGGAGAAAGCTGAATTACCTCGATAAATATGTTCTACATATACTCTACTTAGTGTGTTTTACGTGATCCACTTTATAAAATGGAGATATGGAATGAGAAGTCAAATGAAACATAGAATTTTAGTTAGAGAGTTAATTTTACTAAAGTCAGTTAAAAATGAACAGGTGAGCCCAGCTGCAGTCAATTAAAAGGATTAATAAATAACTAAGGAATTAAGTTAGAGTTAGGCCTAGAACAGGTCTTTTGAAATTAAAGGATTAATTGCTTGTTACTGTGTTTGCTCAGCTGTGCTTATGCTCAATGAAGATCTGAAGAAATGTAGACATTTACAAATCTTTCAATTATAAATTCATTTAAAAAGAATAGGGGGAGGAATTAAAAAATTGCTTAGGTCAAATTCATTGTATTAAATCACAAGGATGGAAAAGGTCAAAGTGAGGAAGAAGAGTATACTTCATCTTTTTGTAGACCCCCTCCCCCCATTATAAGACCTCCAACTCATTTTAAAGAACTGACTACGCATGCTTAATGACTTTTCAGCTAATTACCATACGAAGTAGAGAGTGAAAGGTGTCAATGTTATGAATATGCATTTGTACTAAATCTTTTGTAGATATATAGAGCTTGTAATGCTTTGTGATTTTGCTCTGTGACTTTGGGAAATATCCCACACAGCAGTCCGGCCGTAATAAAGAAACATACCGTCTCTAGCTTTGTTAGGGGATCTTTGCCTGTCTGAGTTGGAGATTGATTTTAGATCTATGCTCATATTTTGGTAATTCACCAACACATCTCGTTTTAAAAGCAGGATTTTGCCTTGTGGTGCTCATAAACAATTTTTGTTTTATGTTCAAGGAGGGTTTTAAAAGCAGGAAGTGAATTAAGGAATTGAACTCTCTGTGCAGAGGAATAGTACTGGCTTCAGATTTCTTTGTTTTATTTGTTTCTCAAGGGTCTACACAATAATGTTCCTTGTCTGTAATTGTCAGGATGACCTATTTGGCTGATGTGGGTCTTTATCTGCGTCTTCCCTCTCCATCCTCCTGGATATTTCCAAGGTACAGATGTGTAAAGCAAGGCTAAAATGAGAAATATCCAGAACAAAAAAGAAATAGCACAAACTTCAGTTTACATGAGTAACTACATTAAATGTGTGTGTGTGTGTATATACATACCACCCCATGTTATTATATACATTAAAAACATGTAATATAATAGACATTTATACTAAAATATGATATATTTTTGACAAACACAAAAATGTGTATGTAATAATATATATAAATTAACAAATGTCTATATATATATATGTTTAAAATATTTATATATGAGGCTTTGAGCAACCTGATCTACTGCAAGGTATCCCTACGCAAACCCAGGGGTATTGAAACTAGGTGATCTTTAAGGTCCCTTCCAAAACAAGCCATTCTATGATATATACTAAAAGGGATATTGTCAAAGATGGAGACTTGTTTAATATGAGATCCTCTCTCTGCAGAAAGCAGAGAGAGAAGAGGGGAAGAAATATGCAATAAAAATAAAAACCCTCTGACTGAAAATGGATTTATGCTTCAGATTGTACGTGAAGTGTAAGGCATAAAGTGTTCAGCAGTGCTTCCGCTCTGATTATTGGTTCTGCAAGAGCAGCTGCCGTGAATGAATGCCATAGGTAGTGCCTTTTCCCACCTCTCCCTCCTAGTTTTCATTTTGCATTCTAGGAGTGTGGTCCATAGATCTCTGTATATGAGCCCATGCTAATCTGACCCATTTTAATGCATCGTTTGAAGGGCTCTTCATTATTTTTGCTCCTGGTTTTATGGTTTCTTAGATTTGTGACACCCAGCTTAATTTTGAGTTGGCTCTTACTATTCTAATTAATTCATGTCTGTATAAGCCTCTTATAAATGCATAATGGCACAGGGTCTCAAGTCCTGAAATGGTTAGTATGGAAAAACTTCTGATGGGCTGGATGTGTTGCTGAAGGACAGAATGCATGTATTTACTTTCTGACCTCTCACATAAATGCTGTCAGAATTTTGCTCTTAATTTGATTTGTGGCATTCCATTAACAGTTATTCTGCGTATAGGAGAATAATAACTAATGATTTCCAGACTCCCAGAATTGTAAAATAAGGGCAGGCCCTGTTTGGCAGGAAAGAGATTGTACTTTAGTACAGACAGGAACTGTTCATATTAATCAAGTGATATCTAGTCTGAAATGACTTTTAGCTAATAACTTCTTATTCTCAGGTTAACCATACTGCTTATAGGTAACATGCTCTTCCAATTCAGATGATTATTAATAATCAGAGACTAGATATCTGCATTTCTGTCTCTTTTTGAAAGAGAAATGATGGTCTTGATTGACCTTGTTTTAAGCTATTCTTAGTGTTGAAATTATGATGTTAGGGGTTAGAAAGGGTGTGGTGAAAGTTCATAGATTTGACTTTTGATTTGAGCCTTTGCAAGGGTGAACATGTGTGACATGAATGAGCTCAAAAATGTGAATTTAATTGTGTGAAGTTTCAGGTCTTAATAATTAAGGACATCAATTTGTGATAGAGAACTTTAGGGCCATCAGTAGTAGAAGAAAATTATTCACCCTTATTTCACCTGGAAAACATGCTGTTACCATGATGCTTTTGGGCATGGATATTGTTCCTAACAGAATCCTAATTTATAGTTTGTTAAATATAGGCTAACACACTGAATGATGGAGAAGACATTTAAACTGGGAGATTTTACAAGATGCAATTTGTTTTCCTAGCAGAAATAATGTGTTTTGCAGGGTGCTAAAAAGCCACGTGGCACTGCAGAAGCTGCTCTCCATTGCTAAACAGGCTGGAGCAACAGGAGGCTCCCAGCAGGGAGTTCTTGTAAGGCAGGAGGGGTTTGTTGTGGAACAGTGGAGTAACAGCTTCCAGCTGCATCACTCTGCTAATGAGGTGTTGTACAGGTTTCCCCTGTGCTGCCAAGCCCGGTGTAAGCTGGGATGAGACTTCTTTAACTTACAGGTGGGCTGTTTGACAGCTTTTTAAGCTGTTTTTAGTTCTGTCATTTGTTGGCAAAGTCTGGTGCTTGTCTCAGAGCAATATCCCTCTTTCTGCTTTTGGGGGTTCTTTTGGCCATGAAAGTCATGTCCTTTACTGACACTTGTCTGATTTCTGAGAGAGATGCTTACATGCTCGTTCAGGTGTGATGCTTTGTTCTCTTCTGAAGTCCAGTTCTCTGAAAGAAGCTTTTGGCTGACTGTCTTGGATGGGACTGAACTGTGGTTTGTGCTCTCCTTATCTGCACCTATTCCATGAGGAAATAACATCTCAAAACGTAATTCAGTGTTGACATCACAAAGAGAAAAATGCAGGACACAGAGCCTGTTGCCTTGAATACATGCAATTCCACGTGCACATGCTGCTACCTACCAGAGGAGTCAAATTATAAAGCATTTACATTGTGACACAAGGCTGTATGCAGATGTAAAATCCTATATAGGGAGTTAAATAAAAGGCCTTATAATAGTCAAGAACACAATTTTATTATTTCAGAGTGTCACTCAGGCTTCTACCAAAATTACCAATATTGCAAACCACAAGTAGTGTTTCGTTTGGTTTGTTATTTTTGTACAAATTTACCTAGACAGCATCTCTGATGGGCTGTGGGCCTAATCAGTGGTCATGGAAGCCAGTGGAAAAAAATATTAGACTTTCCTACAGAACTCTACTGATGTTACCTATTATTATGTATATACCTAATAAAAATGAGTGAGTGTGTAACATCTCCATAGCCTGCTAGAGTAGAGGACTTTGCTTTTAGGAGTGCTGACTAGAGATCATCACTGTGCTGTGGACTTAAACAAAAAGCAGAATCAACTGAATAGAAGGGCTCATCAGCTCTCTCCTAGTCTTTACTAGGAAGTACAGTTGTCTTGGTCTTACCTGCAAAGAGGAATGAGAACTCTGGAAGCTGAACAATATCTGCCATGAAGCTCTGTAATTGCCCAGCAGGTGGAGGAGGCATTCCAAGCAGCACCAGAAGCCTGTACCACAAATCACTGGTGTTCCAACCTCCCTTGTGGTCCTGGGGGTACAGTGCATCCCTTGGCAGAGTGCCAGGTGCCAGCATTTCCTCATGTTGCCAACATTAATTTGGGATTAAAGATTTGAGCTAATATCTAATCATAGTCTCAAGCCAGACAGTTTGGTTAAGATAATATTGTGGCATTTTGTTACTGTTCCTGGAGCATAAGTAACCTCTAAGTAGGAGTTGATAATGTTTTTAAAAGCTCTCAGACATAATACAAAAGTGTGTTTTGTGGGAAGACAGCATATAAAGACTTGCATTTTTGTCAGGTTTCTAATTTATGGAGAACAAGGACATGCAATAATCTAATTTATGTCTGTGTACATTATGTCACTGATCACAAGTAATGGAGCACAAGCAGGTGCTTTGATTTGTATGTGTAGAAATTGATAGTAGGCTGAGCTAATGGTGAAGTAGCTTTAGCTTGCCAGAGGAAAGCCTTTGATTTAGTGTTGGTAGCATAAGAAGGTAAATCCAGGTATAATGCTGAGCAGAAAGGGATAGCAAGTGTCCATGAAATTTGTACTTTTGCAGGCTAAAACATCGTTTTTTCGGGTCCTTTAAACAATAAGATTTAGGAGGCGAAACTTCATTTTGGAGATTAAGATTTTATGTGTTCAGCTTTTTATCTCCAAATGAAGACAGTGGTCATGATATTTGGCTGTTTCCAGTAAATATCATTATATGGTTATTTTTATTTGGTAATCTTAAATGCCTTTAAAAAAGACAAAAAAATTCTGCTAGTGGAAATGAAGATAGCTGATTTATTCCACTTGTAAGTGAAATCTATATATTGCATGCTAAAAGCTTTAAATTCCTCCCCCCACCCCCCAAAATAAGCTTATTTTTCAAACCTTGGTGTGTCAGAGGGGCAGAAGACTACATACTGATATTTTCACACTTGGGTATATTCAACTTCAGTCAACACCTATGAAATATCTGCAATCTTTTTAAACCAGAGACTTCAGTATCAAACTATTTTTCAATGTGTTTTTTGGTGTTGGTTTTGGTTTTTTTAACAGATTCTTCTCCCATATTTCAATCTTTTTAGTTTGTACATCTAAACAAGGGTTACATTAAATTGTTATTTTGAGGAAAACCTGGGGGGTAGGTAGGAACACAGGGTGACACCATCACCAAAGTAATCTGGTGCTAACAGTGGACAGAGCAGGTGAACCCATTACATTGGTTGTAATACTTTTATGTACTTAGGACATGTTTGTGAGATCTTGGGGAAAAAACAAGGACATGCATTAGTAATGAGATCAGTTTGCTAGGAAAGACTCTGAGGACCACTCTGTGTCAATTAAGAGCAATTTGGGGTGGCAAATATCTTGAATGTTGGCTGACTCAGCTTGCACAATGCAGCCAATAACCAAATAGCAGAATTTCACAAGCAGCTACATGGAAAACACTCTACCTCAGTCGGTGGCACAAACAACAGCAATTTCCTGTGTAAAGTATTTTCTCTAGGAGGGAGAGCCATTGATCCCAGTTTTTTCTTCACGTATAAGAAAACATAATTTTCCCACTGTTCCTGTCTCCTTGTACAAATGAATTAATTTTCTCCTTGTTCTTCCTGAGTCATGGGTTAATATTTTCCCACAAATATTTTCCCTTAGTTTTCCTCTAACCATGTGTGTGAGTGGAAACGACTTCACCTTTTTTGGTAGAAGAAATCCTGTGTGGTTTTTGCTGTGAATACGCATTGACCTACAGTAGGTACTGCCCTAATATAAGGTGAGGTTAATTAAAAGAAGAGGAAAGGAGGGATCACCCCTTCCTTTTGTAAAAATGAGGAATCTTTCTTCTCCTCTCTTGTCTCTTTCTAGTACAATAATGTTTGGATCCATCTCTTTGTCACTAGGAATAAAGGGAAAATATGGAGGAGAGAGATGTGTGCAGCATTTAGAATGGATAAAAAATGGAATTATTTAACATGGAAAGACCTAATACTTCAGGAACTTAGACATCAAGGACCTTTCTGTAAATATAGTACTAAACAATCCATATCACAGAATAAGTAGGGTTGAAAAGGACCTCACTTGCAATCTTTCTTACAATAACACGAAGAATCACTATAATACTCAATAGATTTTCTCTAGCACTCAAGTTAATATAAAATAAATGAGGTTAAATAATACCTCAATACTAACTCAGAAATTTTAAACCCAGATGGCTCTGACCTGTGCAGTAGTCCAGGATCTTCAGGAATATGCAAACCCTACATTGTTGGTGCTGTGAAATGTGCTTAATGGCCTTGGTTATCTGTTGGAGTTTTTGGTACATGTGGAAAAGAAACCTTTTTAATTGTTTTAATGAGTTTTCTCCACAGAAGAGCAGAACAATGTCATGCCAGCCTGGGCTGAAGTTGCCTGAATTTCCCCAGGTTTACTAAATGACTGTTTGTCTTTTTTTCTAGATTCCAGCCTATGGAGAAGTGCACATAAGAAAAGGATAAATATGGCTTTCAAGGGCGAGGATCACTTAGATTCCCTTTCCTTACCAGTTCAGCGGTAAGTGGTGCACTCTATCATCCAGATTTGAGTGATTAAATGATTCTGAGGCTACAGCTGCACTTTCCTTTGAGGCTCTGAAGAGTCTTGAAAGCTCATTTTTAAACTCAGTATTAGGTAATAGTCCTACAAAATTTGGAAAATGAATGTGGAAATTTGAGATACATTTCTTGAGTTATTTGCAAATTTGTATACCTGAATCCTGGTTAAATCATGGCAGTGTTTCTGCAGCCATCATTTTAAATGGATGACCATGCTTGCAGTAGAAATGTGACTGCACTTACTGTACTCGTTCTTAGCCATGATGGAAATGACTGGAACCCTCTGCACTCTGTGAAGACTGCTGAAAACTATAAATATAAATTTCTTTAGCATGGTTGACTTTGATCTGGTGTAGGTGTAGTAATGATATGAATGTTATGGTATAATGTCTTCAGTCTGTGGTGCCCTGTTGGGAGTGGAGATATTGGTGACTCTGTTAATCAACAGATTTTTAAAAATCTACCTGTTAGGTTGCCTTCTAGTAGCTGTCTCTGTGTAGTGTAGTTTTGCTTCTAGTATAGTAGAGGTTTCATGAAAAAAAAAAAAAATACAATAACCTGCAGTCATTATGTGTCCCAGCTGGGTTTGTTTAGTTTTTGTTTAGGGGGAGAAGAAGCAAGGATTGAACTCAGGAATAAAATCAGAAATAAAAACGATTTAAATTTCAGTCTTTTCCCTAGTCTTCTTTCTTCAGGTCAGACTGCAATTCTTTATTATAATTAACTGATTGCTGACATACAATCTCAAAATACTATGCTTTTTTCCATCAGCAATTTGTTATTTCTCTACCTTTCCTTACCTCAGTCTTCCAGCATATACTTTGATAATGCCATTAAACTCACAGTCACAGTAACACCATATAAATATATTCTCTTCTGGAAGAAACACTATATAGAGGTATGCCAAGAAAAATGGGTTAGTCAAGATATATAGTTGTGGAAAACCAACTGCAAACAGAGCCAAGGGAACAGGTCCTGTGAGTGGCCAAAGGCTGATGTGGGCTGATGGTGGCAAGATTTTTTTGCCAGTACATAAATGGGGAAATTAGCTTGAGGCTCTCCATGCTAGCAACTGGAAATGTGGAGCAGGAATAATGCACTGAGAGGTAACAGCAACACAGAACTGAAAAGCGCTGAATTTTGTAGGCTGGTGACTTCTAGAAAAGGAAAGTGCCTGCGAGTCAGGTGTGCAGTGTTGGGGGAAGGAAAGCTCTGC
Organism: Orthonyx spaldingii; assembly: GCA_013397795.1. NCBI lineage: Eukaryota > Metazoa > Chordata > Aves > Passeriformes > Orthonychidae > Orthonyx > Orthonyx spaldingii. Next base: position 179,279 of record VZTJ01000300.1, read on the forward strand.
CATGCTGTGTGAACAAAACCACCCTACAAGGACTCTTTGCTCTGTCTTAGCACAAGAAGGGATTCGGAAAAGTCCCATATAGCAAGCATTATGTTTTGACAGGGTTTTACTAAGCAGGGCAATTCTTTATACTGAAATTTAAAAATAAATAAATAAGTACTCTCCCTCACCCACAATAAAATATAAAGCTCCTATTTTTTTTTTTAAATTTCTATTTTGACAAAGAATCCTTTTTGCCACAGATGAGAGTTATTTCCGATAAAGCCTCTGTAAGAAATGGGCAGACTGAAGTTGTCAGTGGTCAGAAAGGTGAAGGCACAGAGAAGGCTGGAACTGAAAATAAGAAAAAGTGTTTTTACACTAAGAATTCAGCAAAAAGAGCACAGTATGGGCTAGATAAAGTTCAGGAGCTGTACAAAATGCTTTTATTGATTATTAAAAAAACCCAACAAAACCCACTCAACATAATAGCTTTCCCAAAGAAATGGAATTTTTATGAGATTAAGTGGTTTCTCTGGGTTAGAGAAAGGAGTGATATGGCTCCTATTGGAAATTTTAAAGGATTAATGGAATTTTCAAAATAACAAGATTCAAATATTATTAATTTTTTATTGTTCCTGTATCCAGGGCTAGGGTGTATGACTGTCTCAGGATTCCAGTTCATGTTCCTGCTTTTGGTGAGAGGGGCTTGAATTAACTTGTGCCCTGTCACAGGGAAAAGGTAGCTCAAATCCAACTGAGTTAAATCCTTTGTAGGACCACAACCAAGTCTTGCTTCATGTTGAGGTCAAAATCTTTTGGATTAAAACCAGGCAGGTCCCTAAGCAAGAATATCTCCATAGGAAAAGTGTACCATAAGAGATTCCAAGTGTTTCCACAGTGGTCATTGGGGTCAACAGTTATCTTGGCTGTATAAGGAATTTAATCCTGGGGCCTTAAAGTCTCTGTGCTGCATGAATTGTTGTTTACACTCTTTCCTTAGATTTTATGGGAAATCACAGCTTGTGTTGGAGTCTCTAGAGTACTGAGTCATTGTGTTAATTGTTTTCTAACACAGTGTCAGACCTGCTGTCTCTAATTGACATCTAGACTGCTGTGGATACAGTATTTAAAACCATGCAGTATCCTGAGGAAAAACACAAACTATTGTTACAGAAACTTTACATTCTATTTCAGTTAGTTATGAACTTAAGTGATGATTTTGTCTCTTAGGAGAGAAAATAATTGGAAATAGATTGCTTTTATAAAGGAGTAATTTGGTTACTCTCCAAAAGGTATATTCCTATATAAAGTACCTTACAGGACCATAAAAATTATTCTTTCACCAGTGAGGGCCAGTTCTCTATAGCGTGTGAAATGTGTGTGTATTATTTAGAGATGCACATAACACCATTCTGAAGCTGTTATTTTTAGTATAGCTTTGGGAAAATGTCAGTACTCTATCCTCATCTTTATACTGGTATTGTTTTTCCATATTTCTGGTAGGCTTTTACATTGGCTTTTCCATCTGGAATATAACCTTCTTTTCTCTTCTGCCCCTGCCCTTTGTCCTGTGTAATGAAAGTTCTTGTTTTCTGTGAGTTAAAATTGTAGTTTACACAGGCTTTTTTCATTGTAGATGTGGTTTTTTTAATACTTTCCATATTAAATGGTAAACTAAATTTAAGACAGTGCTGAATCTGAAGTCATTGAACTAAAGGGAGAGTAGTCATAACCAAAAGTGAAATAGGATGCTGCTTTGGCCTCTTGGGTTATGTGTTCAGTTCAGGGCTGCAATTGTGAGAAATGCAGTATAATTAGATTTTTTTAAAACAGAATAAAGGATCGTCTTTTATGGAAATTAGGTTAAAAAACCCCACCACAATTATCACCACCAGCTCCCCCTCCTCCCCCAAAAAAACTTCCCAATCCAAAACCAGCAACCAAGTAAAACAAACAAAAAAAAAAAATCAACAAAACAATCTGAAGAAAAACCTAATCCAGACTATGAGTCACCAACCTGGACTATCATCTCATAAAACCAGTTGTATCCTGAGCTGCATCAAAAGAACCGTGATGGGGCTTTGAGCAACCTGGTCTAGCGGAAGATGTCACTGCCCATGGCATGTGGGATGGAACCAAATGGTCTTTTAAGACCCTTCCGACCCAAACCATTCCATGATCCCAGTAATTGTTTAAAATTGCTCGCTGGCTTTCAGCTAGCAAACTAAGGCTACTTCCAGAACTCTAGGAGCATCCATGAAGGGCTGGGCACCATGTTCTATTTCACAACTCTGTTGAGTACGTTGCTGCTTGCCCAGTTGGGAAAGAAGTACTGATTGAAATGATGCAAAAGCCTTTATGGAAATAAAAGGAAAAAATAATTGTTTATATTTGGTGTTAATTGGCATTTAGGTAATGTTTGTCAAAAGTTGAAAGTTGTGGCTTGAAATAGAAATGCAGGACTTTATACTGCAGGAACTGCATTGTTTCTGCTTGTTTCTCTGCCAAATCAGGGTGACAGACTCATAGAACTTCATAGAACATATGGACATAGGAGGTGAAAAACAGAGATGTCTATAGTCCCAGAAGTAAATATTGTTTAAAAGAGAAAAAAAAAAAAAAAAAGGAAAAAGAAGGAAAAATAAAACTTTATAAAGGAAGAGGATTTCTACCTGATCAGGAACTGAATTATTTCAGGGACCATTCACATGATATTTTACTTCTACTTTTAGAGCTTCATGTGACCTCTATGTAGCTGAAGAGAGGTATTTTGAGGTACAAGGCATGTGCAGAGTCTTTGAATGTGTTTAATATTGTGTTCATGTGGGGCTGTCAGGAAAAGAATGGATCTACCTACTGGTCTCTATCCGCAGAGTGTCTAAAATTTCTCAGTACTCAACATATGATTTAGTGCTCTGAATCAAAGGCAGTGAAGTTTTGTTATCCCGACATAGTGAATTCTGACTAAAATTGCATCTTTTTGATGTTGTTGGGTTTTTTTGGGTTTTTTATTTGTTTGTTTTCTGTTTTTTCCCCTTCAGCTAGCCAATGATGTCTTGCCCTTGTATTCTATAGGTAATGGGACTCTGTAGGTTTTGATGTCATTGTTTTTCTGTCCCTGAATTTTAAGTAGTGAGTTGTATGGTTGCATGTCTATCCATTGAAACATTTGCTGTTTTGCTATCTACCTATTTTCTTAGACATGGATCCCCAAGTGAAGGATTTCTAGGGATGTGTCTTCTGTGAATAAACATGAATAAAAATTGTTCTCTTTTATTTCATTCTGGTCTATTATTTTTTTTAACCGTCTCAGTTCTTCTTACCTTTCTACTTCCAGTCTGCATGGCTTCTGTAATTTGTTGCCACATCACTTACTGCTGGTTCTCAGAAGATTTTCCTCACTCTCTTTTTTTTTTAATACCATGTCTTTTAGTCTTCAGTTATAAGACCGTACTCTAGTTATAATTAAACATTAAAATCATGTTTAAGTAAAAGTGCTTTAAATGCCTTGTTTGATCAGGGATTGTATATGTCCTAAATTTTTAGACATCTTCTGTAAGTGTTGAATTCTTTCTGTTTCAGTTTCCTACAGTGTTTGCTGCTAATAACCAAGGACTTGTTCTTTTTTTCTGGCTTTTCCCACCTATGTCTGCAAACTGAACTTCCTGTCTAACAAGAACTCCATGCAATGCAGAAAACAGCATTTATATTTCTGTTTTGTATTTTACAAGCTACTTGCTGTGCATAGATATTGCCCTGTTAATTAGAATCCTACATTTCCTATGATCAGTTTTATTTTGATTATGCCAGGAACTTGTTCATTGTGGCTCCTTGAAAGTAATCAGATAAAGACTGTAAGAAACTGTAGAAGAAAAAAAAGCAAGTTATTTGTAATACAAGAGGTAGAGCAGAAAATTTTCAGAGTTCCAAGTTCAGTGTGCTTACATGGCTTGTGAATCACTGTTTTGAGTCCTTAAAACCATTTGAGAATTGAGTGCTTGCTGGGGAATTGAAAATGTGTTTTGAAAAACTTCCTTTTGCAATAGGCGGTAGGAATAGATTATGACAGAAGAAAGGAGGGTGCTTTGCCAATAATGCAATAAAATTACCTTCTAGTGACAAGAAATAAAATCAGTTATTGCATAGCTCAAGGCGCTAATGACACCTCATTTAATGACCTGGTATTCTTTTCCTTTCACTCAGTTTACCCTACAACAATTCAGCAAATAACTGTATAGCTTCAGAAATGGAGCTCACCTTACTATGAAGTGTTTTTGACTTTAGTGATTTATATCCTGTAACTTGTAACCAAACGGAAAGCTGAGTTGTTTGTAGGGAGTTTTGATGGTGGTAGTAAAACAGATTTGTGAATCTGTATGGTCCTTCTGGGAAGGATTTTCAGGCATGCTAGCTGACCAAGTGCAAAGGCTGATGTTAGTAAAGCAGCAACTATTGATTTGCCATCATTTGGTGGCATTCATGAGGAATATGAACTCAACAGATTTTTTTTTTTCCTTTGAATCCATGGGTAAAATATCTCTGTTCCTCTGTTCAGGATGTTAAAATGTAGGTCAGCAGTTTAGCTAGCAAGCAGCAAAAATAATTGCATTTCACTTGTACTTTGGGCATTTTTGGGGTCTGTAAGTCTGCCAGAATGCAAGATATTTCCTAATCTTTTCCTTCCTAGAGTTTAATCATTATATCTTTATATTTAGTTGTATAATGTGCTGTAGAAATATGTTATACTACTTCCCAGAGCTATGCTGTAAAATATTGTATGTTGAACTGTAGAAGTCACAAAAGAATTTTGGCTTTTAACCTGAAGGAAATTTGAGTTTGTCCATTATAGTAATTGTGAAGTTATGATGACTTTAAAATATGAACAAATTGATGAATTTAAACAATCTGTTCGACTACCCTCACTGGACCTTTTCTTCATTAAACCTGGTATTTTATATTTGTGGCATGCTGTTACTTGGAAACTACTTTTAAAAGATCAAGGACCATCTTTCATCCTTAAAGACAATTAAGAGTGTATTTCAAATCACTTGTCAGGGTCAGTGACATTCCATAGCCTGTGGCACACAGGCACTATAAAGAGCTCAAGGCACTGCTGGTGTAACTTTTATTATGGAAGAAACTCTCCCTATTATTTTGAGAATGCGTATTTTTGAAATGTGGGAGTCTATAGAAGAGGCTCCTCTCTTTTTGTGTCTTCGAGAAAAAAGCAGTCTCTATCTGTACAGTGACTGTCTTGTGTTTGGGACTTGGTATCCTTTTCAGAAAACACCCTCAAATTAATGCCTTTGACATCACAGTGACAGGACTGTGCCTGAATGTTAGGTTGCCTTATCTGCCAGGCATAGGTGATGGGTTCTGACTGCATCTTCACAACTACTACATGAAGTTTTTATTGTGACATCAAGTTAGCAACTCTGTCAACTTTACACCCTTGCTCTTCTAGCCATTGATTTATGGCTTTGACTCCATGGTTTGTGCTTCTCTGCTTTCACTGATGGTAGTGAGACATTTTCAAACCGTTCAGATGCTGTTTTTTGTTGTTATGTTATGTCATGTTTCAGCCGTGGGTAACTACTGGAAGCCAGTCTTGACTTCTGTATTGTCTGTGTGAACTTCCCGGCATTAAATAATACTGAGCCTGAACTCCAAGTGTACACTTTCTGAACCCAGTTTATTTGCTGTGGGGAAGGGATATGCAAAAGGAGCCTCTCCCAGCAACAAAATATATCAGGTTACCATGATGGTCTGATCCTGCCCTGCTCTGATAGTTTGGTCATGTAGGGAAGAGTCTTCAAGTTAGAGTCTTCAGGATGGCAAGGTTAAGCAGTATTATTGCTAAACAGTGCATTTTACAAGGAAAACACAGAGCCTGCAGTATCTAGTCTTTGACTACTTTACTTTTCAAGACTTTCTGAATTTTGCAAATTACAGTAAAGATTGTGTCTTTGCTTTTCCATTTACAATATGATGTTATTAGTTATTTGTTTTACTGAGACACTATGACTTTCTATGCAACTTTTTATATGTCAGCTAATCTGAATTTAGTATTCTCGCTAGCATAACATTGGAAACAATTGCATGTTTTTTGGTGGGTTTTTTTTTTTGGCAGGGAAACAAATGGGACACCACCTGTGAAATAAAAGGGAAAATTGTTAATGCTGAGGGAGATAAAAAGTGTAAATTATTATCGTAATAGGTAGACTATGCTGAAACTAAATAGTATGCCATGGAACCAAAAGTTCCATAATTTTCTCTCCTTTTAGCAGTTAGGCTGTATTACTGTTATTATCCTGTTGGTAATGTAGCTGGAATTGTTCTAGTTAGTCCTGGAATGAAATTAATGATGAAATCCTGTCTTTTTACTTCAGTATATCCAAAATATCTTTCCTGTATAAAACTGAAGCTGCTTTGAAGCATTCTAGGGACCTTCACCTTTACTGTGCTAACAAAGAGGGAAAAGAACCAAGTTGTCCTCCTCAACAGAACTACAGCTCTTCATGAAACTCGAAAACAAAGATCAGGCTAATGAAGGGATCCTAAAACTCAAGGAATCAAGTTCATTGAATTAGTTATTGACTTGTTTTGAGAAAAGATGGTATTGCCATCTGTCTTCAAAAGGGCAGTATGGTTTGTTGAAACTTTAATTAACACTAAAGACATCATTCCTCTTGATTCTCTTGTGGTTGTAATGCTGATTGATCTTGCCTCAGGCAAACCAGTTACCTTCCCCTGTCTTTGTGTTCCACCTCAGCTGGGGAAACACAAAGGAAGTCCTTACTACCCTATCTCCATATATTCTATTTCAATGGTATTTATACAGCACTAGGAGCTTGTGTGCCTTAAGCCTGCTGTGAGTGCATCATCCTCCTGCACTGTGGCAGGTGGGAAATGTTGAATATTACCTACAAACTGCTTCCAGTAAATGCAAAGAATATGTTTCTGCTCACAAAACCTACCTTGTTCCTTCCATAGGTTACATTTTATCATAATTTCCACAATGGTGTTGCCTGGAGAGTGAGTTCGTTAAACTCTCTTTACACGTATGGTCATAACAGAGAACGATGAATAAGTACCTATACCTTGGTATTTCTGATATGTTTTTCCACAATTAAATTTTTTTTAAAATTAATTCCTTCATTAAAGGTATTTTAATGGTCTCACTACCACTTGTCTTTTCAGCTATTTAGGACAAATACTAATACCATACTCTGTTAAATACAGTATTTGTCACTTCATGTTTCCTGGGAATTTATTCCTTAATTAATTGCCTGGTCACTCTCAATCTGGTTCACTGTTGCCTGGGGAAGGTTGGGAAGATCTTGTAATCAGTTGTTCAGTAAACTGTAATGAGCAAATTTAAGAAAGCTATAAGGACAATGCTTCAACTTTGTAAATACTCTTTTTTTGGTTTTTTTTTTCCCTTTTTGACAAATACTATAATGATCTTAAAAAATGTGCTGGTTGGTGTGACCCCATTTCTGGTCTCATTAAATTGGCTCATATCTGTTAGTGGTTGGGTTTATGAGCTCATATTAACCCTGAGGGATTTGGAGTGCAAACAGGAGTTTAACAGTAAGCTGACATATGACTGTTAACAATTCCAGTTGTTTTATTTTGCTCCTCACAGTGTTTCACAGAATGTGGTAAAGTGAAAATATATATATATACACACAAATATATACACATTGTTTCATTTAGGGCAATTTGCATAAAGGCCTATTTGTAATACTTTACTTGTTTCTAAAGAAACAGCTTTTCATTATGTTGCGTGAATAAATTATGCTTCAGGTAATTGAATTTTGTATTTTGCTAATTGTGGATTCTTTATTGTTGAATCTTGTTCAGGACTATCGTGGAAGTATAGAAAACATCTACGTCAAGAATATAATATTCTCTTCAACTAAAGTTATGGAAATATTTTTCCAATATCTTAAATGTCAGCAGCACTGATGTCAGGATAAAGATTAAACAAGAGCAAACCAGGGAAAACATGAGAAAATTATTGAAGGAAAAAAGGAAGAAGTAAGCAATGGTATCCAAGTAGTTGAGTCTGTTCAATGGATGACAAGATAGCTGAAAGCAAACTTTTGGGAAGGGCTATAGAGCAAAAAATATCTTGTTCAGTATCAGCTGTGCAAGAATCAGCATTTTGATTTTGATTATTAAGTGTTAGACAACTTAACTCTGGGATAAATGTGGTAGTGGGGTGGAATGTGTCCTAGTTGGAAGACAGGTGTTTGCTAAGGAAGGCAGGAGCCTCCCTTGGAATAGGAAATGTAATCCCCTTCCCTCCGAATTAGTATAATTTTGAAATTAAAGGGGGCTTTCAGGCAATGTTGTGGGAAAAGGAATAACAGTTCTTTACTAACATATATATATATATATATATCAAGACAGACAAACAACAACAATGGCAACCACAACAAACAAGAACAGAGCAAACCCCCAGTCCAGTCTCTTCTTGCTCCCTGTTAGCAGTTGGGCAGGACGGGTGCGATGGCTCCTCCTCGGCTGCAGGGGGCGCTGTAGCGCAGGTCTCGGCTGTCTCTCCCTGGCAGTGATGGCAGGCGCGGCCCCAGGAGGGATGGAGCCTGGACTTCTTGTAGGCAAAAACCCCGAAGCTGCAGCAGGGGTCCGGCAGGGCTGGGCAGGGCAAGGCAGCTCGACTCCCAAGCCACGGCTGGCAGGGGCTGGCTCCGGGAGAGGCAGGCAGGCAGCAGGAGCCAGGAAAACTCCACAGTGGTGACAAGCAATGGCAGCTTCCCTCTCTTCTGAATGCCAAGAGGCAAAGAGGGCCAGCTGCTGCTCCCCTTGCCTTTTCCCAGCCCAGCTGTCATGAGATCTCTGCCTCCTTCAAGAGGGAATGTCCAAATAAGGGAATAGCTACTCACAAGTTTTTTACCCAACTGGTCTTTCTATTGTTTTTCCTAAGCACCCAGTCGTTATGGAGTCTTAGCAACGTATGGGCAAAAATTCTCTAAGATAAGAGAAACAAAAAAGAAGGATTCCAAACCCCAACAAATGAAAGGAAAGGGCAGGTAAATACTGGAATTGGGAAGCAGTGAAATCAGCTTGTGATATATATTCAGATTGTTGGCCTTGTTTGCCAGGATCCCAAAGTAAGGGAACCTTACTTTGTCTGCAGGCTGAATTGAATTCTGGACCAGATTTCTATGCTTTGTGCCATTGGACTGAAATGACACTTTTTACTTCATTTTTTTAAACTTGATAACTTTAAATTCCAACTTTCAAAGCGAATTCACTTAAAATACTAAAGTCAATATTTCAAGCACAAAATCTGCCATGATGGCCTTTCTTTAAGGCTTAAAGGAAGTGAACTTGTGAATATTACAAGTGTCCAGTCTGCAGCGGTGAAGAGTCCTTTATTCAGAGCTGTTTGAGCTGGGTTCTCAATCTTGAGAATATCCCTGATGTTCCTCAGGCTTCCAGATTTCAAATAACAATCATTAAATGCTACTCTTCTTTAATACTTTCTTATAGTCCAGTGCACCCAGTTGGAAGTCAGGAGTGAGAATTGTGGAAGAGCCATATATCTCCACAATTTTATTTTTGTGTTGTTTTGACAGAAACTTCTCTCAGTACTGGTTCAGGTATAAAGCTCATTTTTTCCATCTCACTTAGAAGCAGACAAATGTTTCTCAAGCCTGTCTTCCTGTGGCACAGTCCTGACTGTGGAGGCGTAAGGGCTGTGTTTCTGTTGTGAGGGTGAATCAGGAAGCGATTAGATGGGAGCACTCCTGGCTTAGTCTAACCCCCTATTACTCTTGGCTAAAGTACCTGGAGCAACATGGAAAGCAATCAGCTGCTACTGCCAGGGGAAAATAGGATATTTTGTTCTGCTCCAAAGCACTGGAATTGTACTGAACATTCTCTGTTTAACTGCTGGATGGCAAGTTGATCTCAGTAACTTTGAAAATGTACTTTTTTCCTTGATAAAATGTGAAACAGTCCAACTGACTAAACTGCTGCACAGCTGCCCTGCTGTGAAAGAGGGGGTATTTCAGAGTGCACATTGGTCCCAGCATTGTTCTACAGCAGTTCCGGTTGCTGCAAATAAAAGGTGCTCAGTAAATGCTGAAATTGAAAATTTTTTTACTACTTAAGTTAACAACTTGATATCAAGTTACATACCTCAACAGATTCTACAACAATCTTGGTGAATTTTCCAGCATATAAAAAGTCATACCGCTCTTTGCTCACCAATTAAATTTCACTGTGTGCATGTATGAGTTTGTGGAAGAAACAGGGAAGGTTTTTGGACAATTCTGATGTTCTTTCAATTAACATTTAGGTCAGCATTTGTCCATATTTTTTAATTTGACACAGAATAGGCATATATATGACATACATTTAATACACTGGTTATAGTGCAAAAGCACAGAAAATTTGATTCCAGTTTACTCTTCTAGCAAACCTGTGCAGGGTTTTGTGTTTCCAGAAAAAAGCCTAAAACTGCATTCAGAAGTAAAAAGGGCTCCATAAATTTAAAAAACTTATTGCCTCTCTCTGTGTGTTCTGTTTGCTTCTGTCTTTTGTAGGCTTTTTTTCCGGTGATCCACCCTCTTTGAGGATTTTAACTTATTTTTTATGTATAACTTTTTTTCCTCTGTCTCCCCGGTGTGTCTCAAGAAAGGTTTTAGCATTACTACTCTTTCCATTTTGTATACACGATGCTTTTGGCAATGACACTTGAGCTGAGATTTTCTTAGACTTGCATACAAAGACAGGTTACAGAGAAAACCAACGCTATGTTGGGAGATTGTGCCACAGCTGGAATCATAGAATGGCTTGAGTTGGAAGAGACCTTAAACATCATCTAATTCCAACCCCCTGAACCCCCTGATTTATGTTCCACTAGATCAGGTTGCTCAGAGCCCCATCCAACCTGGATTTGAACACTGCCAGGGATGAGGCATCCACAGCTTCTCCAGCAACCTCTTTCAGTGCCTCACCACCCTCACAGTAAAGAATTCCTTTCTTAATATCTAATCTAAACCGCTCTTTCAGTTTGAAGCCGTTCCCCTTGTCCTGTCATGCTCTTGTAAATAGTCTCTCTCCATCTTTCTTGTGGGTTCCCTCTAGGTACTGGAAATCCACAATTAGGTCACATAGCTTTGAGTGTCGTACCACTTTTTCTTCCCCTCTTCAGCATTTCATTTGGATCCCCCTCAATGTGTGCTCGCACATGGATGTGTACTCTTGTTGTAAAATGCTGCTTAAATGGAGGCCCTGTATGAAGACCAGGCAAAGCCACCCTTTGCACTTTTCATGTGCCTCTACTTGTTTCATACCCTGAAGAAATGCCTTTGGCAAATATGATCACCTCAGCACTAAATGAATCAGGAAAGAGGAAATGGATATTCTGGAATGTGCATAATAATTCACAAATGTGATACAGGAACTGTACCTGCTTCCTGCAGGTATATTAACCTTAGTTTTATTTGAAACTATAAAGAGCCTCCAATCACTCTTGCACCCAGAGTAAAAGAGTGCTGCTTCTCAATTTAGGGTTCTTAAGTAATCTAAAACTAGAAGTGAGTTGAGTTTTAAAACTCAAAGAGCATCAGTGGTGAAAACAGCCCATTATCATCAGAGCTCTATATACATCCCTGCAGCTTGTTAGGACACAGTTTTCTACTTCAGTCAGATAAATGTGGTACAGATTAGCTTATTTACTACAGTTATATAAGAGAAGACATGATAGGATTTCAGGCATTGTTTTATGTCAGAAATAGTAAAACGTTTTGCTCATAGGCAGCAAAATGCTGTTGATATTTGCCTTAACACTATTCTCCAAGCTTTTTTCTCTGGTTGTTTAGGAGCTGAAAGCTCAGAAGGTTGTCACTGTTAGGCACCTGTGCAAGGGGTAACCAAGTGGTTCACTGAGCCACATGAAAAAAGCGATGAAAGGATATCCTAACCAGTGCTAGAATGAAACACAGATTATTCAGCACGACCTAGAGCATTCATTTGAGAAACTCTTTTTCAGTTTTCAGGAAATATGAAGGTAGAAAGTTGAATGAATCTTGTGTGCATGTGCAAGGTGACTATTTCTAGCCAGCTTAAATTAAATAAAGGGAAATAAGATTTGTAGGACTACTTATCAAGATTTTGAATTTGTTTTTCCCAAAGCTGAAGTTGCAGAAAAAAGTAACTGGAGTTCTGAGTGCAGTTGGCTGAGAAATGGTTCTTCTGTTTGAATATTTGAGATTGCAACTGTATTGGTTTTACCTCTGCATAAAGATGTTTCTTGTCTGTGCCACTTAATTATTTGAAAGCAGCAGAGGAAGATCTTCCACTGAGAGCTTCTATTTCATAAGAACATCCATCAAAATGGGGGCTTGACCCCAAGTTCATTATAAATTACCTAATATTTTTCTGGATAAATGTGTATATATGTATTGATAGGCAAATGGTTCCAGAAGAATTTATTGCATGAGACAAATGTTAGAACAGCAAATATCTAGCAAACGAAATATGAAGTTAAAATATGTTAAAAACACAACTTAGTGATCTGAATGGGGAGATATATGGCCAGATATTTACCCACAGGCATCCACATATGCATATATGTGAACCCATAATTGTACCTGCAAATTAAGTCTGATACATAAAAACTGATCTGATTTAAAAAAAAAAGAAAAAGGGGGAATGGGATAGAGAAAGAGAGAAACAATAAAATTGCTCAGAAAATAGCCAGGCACTTCTAGATCTGATGTATTAAACAGCATTCTGATATTTGGGTTGTAGTCTTTTCCATCTGGTAGTTACTTTTTTTATGTGATGTATCATGATATTTGATTTCAACTGTGTGTGTATGGACACAAATAAGATAATGACTTAATTGGCATGTGCCCTGTCATGGTTTCACTCCTGCTATCAACAGCCATCATTCCAGGTACCTTTGAAGTACAGGAAAATCTATTTCTGGTATGGTTACGGTTGGTGCAAAATCCAACCATATATTTACTAGATCAGAGGTGCTGTGAGACAAAGGTGATATTTCATGAATAGAGAAAGAGGATAGTCTCATCCCTCTCCAGTCTCAGTGGAACCAATGACACATATATCAATATTGCTCTTCAAAACCTCAGTATGAGACTTTGACCTGAATAGTGTGATCTGGAATATTTCAAGTCCTCAAAACTTCCAAGTTCAGGTCAGATGTCCGTGGGGTTGTAGTGGTATAAAAAAGGTGGGAAGGGAAAAAACATAAGCACACAACTTTGGGTGTCAGTACACATCTGACAAAATGCAGACAGAAGGTATTTAATTCTGTTTTTACTGATCCAGTTGTTGGAGTAAGTTTGCAGTATGTAACATTGATTCTCCTCCACTCCCACCTTCTCAAATAGAGAATTGAATGTAGTTTTAAAGTGTGAAATTGTGGTGAACTGCTGTTGTTTTGCTTGTGCCTTCTTTCACACTGTTTTTAACGCCTGTTTTTTAAATCAACCTTAAATAAGTTCATTGGCATTTCTTTTCTGCTCTCCACTGGAAATGGGCTGTCTTTGCCTTCAGCACACAGCAGCAGTGAGAGGCAAGAAATCAGAATCTTGTTTGGTTTGGGGAACAGAGGTACCTATGAGTGCCTTTTGAAAAGAGTGTCTATTCAAATTATTAATTTCTGCCGAATACTGAAGAGGAGTAATGAATCTTTCCCCAGGTAGGAATTGCATAATTGGATCTTGTCTTCTGAATTCAGGAGGAAAGTTCAACTTTTCTTTAGTTGGAACTGTCCTGTCTAAGAATAAATTTAGTAAAATAAAAATTTGGAAAAGAGGGACACTAGAGAGAGAAATTACATTTCTGTCTGAGTTAGAGATGGCCCAAAATACACAGTGTTAAGCCTGTAAGATGTTTTAAATTTAGTATTTGGGTTTCAGGACATTATTTGTGACATATTGTCCTTCCAGGAACAGGTGTCAGGTGAGAAGTGGAATCCAAATTACACATCTTTGTGCTTGTAATCAATGTGCCAAGTTAGTGTCGAGATTCCTGCCTGAATTTTTGTGTTAGTGGCAGCTACAGAAAACTACATCTTACTTGAGAACTGATATACTTTGGAAAGCTGTTGAGCAGGTGTTTTGAAAATTTTATGAAGTGAAGAAAAGCCTTTAATAAAGCTAAATTGATTTATCCTCACAGTCTGGATAACAGTAGAACATAGTACTCACATAGAAAACTGGATCTACTTTATTTGCTTCTCTATACAGTGAAGTCAGTTATCTTATTTTCTGTTTACATGATGGCAGCAGAAGAGGATTTTTAATCAGACAAATACAGGGCATTTTTCCTTCCTATGAAGACCTTACTTTCATAATACAGGCTGAAAAAGGGAAATTAAAAGGGAATATTCAGTGAATAAATAACTTTATTTTGTGTGTGTTTCACATATGTATTTTCCATTTGTGAGGAAATTCAGTTATCTCACACTAATTTCTATGAAATAAATTCCTTTAGCTAAAGCTGATGACATAACAGACTTAATATGATGCAATATTTCCTTCCTTCCATTTCTGATATATTTTCAAATCTGATTTTCTTGATGTGCTGTGAGGTACCACAAAGGGCTATAAGAGGACAAAAACCTACTTCCACTCATCCTTTAATTGCTTTTTTTAATGCAAAATACTGTACTCCCATAAAACATCCATTTATGTATATTTGGTGCCAGCGGCTAATTCATTGAACCTGAGATGTATTATTGTAAAACAATGGCGTTCACTACACTCTTACGCTCTGTTAGCTGTTTTCCAGGTTCTTTGATGGCCACTAAGAGTTTATTATTGCTAAATAAATAATTAAGAAGGGATAATTGGCTTATTTTCGTGCAATGATACCAGAATGATGTGCCTTTTTTTTTTTTTTTTTTGGGAAAACGTCATTGTTCTGTTTTTAATGCACTGCAGAATGTGGAACCTGCATGCCCTTATGAATCATGGATAACTCATTTATGCCAGAGATTCACTGACAGTGACCCAAACTCTGCTCTTGCTAAATGAAGGGGAATAAATAGATATTCTGTTTCATTCTACTCACTAAGAAGGCGGAAAAAGAAGCAATCCTTATTCCGTCTTTTCTTCTTGTCATCATTTGTAATATTTTCTCAGTCTGTGTAAAAGCCACTCAATTCTATCCTCAGGGGTTTGTACTTCTTTTCACTTGCTCCCTTGTGAAGGTGGAGATTGACACCTGTGCAATGGGGTTCTTGTCAGCCAGATTTGCTTCCTCCCTTGCTCCTCTTTTACACCTGATGAGTTGCTGTGAGCAGCACTAAGGTGAAAAGTCCTCACTAATGAATTATTTCCCAGGAACGAGAAATATGTGGGATTCCTAACCCAGTTATCTTTACTTTTGCCAGGAAACCAGGCTGTGTTTGTTTCTTCACCTCATTCAGTCTTGTAAAGGACCCTCCTGAACTCGTCTGTTTCAGGTCTTGGAATCCAATTGCTTTGGATTTTATATTTTAATGAGAGTGTTCTGATTCAGGCATTCTTCACACTCCAGCTGTTGTCCATCATTCAAAAGCAGGTCTATGGTAGTAAAAATAAGCATTCATTTCCTTTTTCCTTTTCCTATTTGGTCCTCTGAACTCTCTCAGGATTGCTTGGAAAAACTTAGATTTTTTTTTTCCTTTCTTCATTATTGTGTTTCAGTAGCATCTGGAAGCTCCAATCAGGATGAGAACACTGTGTGCAATGCTCAGCGCAAAACCAAGGAAGTGTCATGTCTTAGGCTAAGCAGAGGAGAGAAGAGAGTTTAGCAGGAGAGAAGGATGGCAGGAGGTAATAAAACTTCTCAGAATATTAGTAGGAAAGAAAAGAGTGGAGTCCAGCTTTTGAAATTTCTGCTTGAATGTATCCACAAGATTGATCTTCTGCTCTGAGTAACATTATTGTGGCTGGAGAGCCACACAAGTTTTAAAAAATTCAGCAAATAAAAGTCTGGCTGTGTACAGCCTGCCATCACATCTGTGTAGATAAGTAGGGCAAAAAGAGAAAAATATTACATTCCTTTTTCTGATAAGAAATAGAGCGCAAAGCTTACAGCCTTAATCCTGATTTATTCAAAAAACATTGTGGAAAGGGCACATCAGGGTAGTGAACCAGCATGGTCAGTCCTGACCTCTGGAAAGAAGGGATTTGTCTGGGTGCCTCAGTCTGTTGGGTGGTGGTTCTTGCACCATTCTGGCCATCTTGGGACAGCCCTCATTGCTTATGCACATTCCCCATCACATGTGCTGTATTTGTTCTTGAAAAATAAATTCTGTGAATGAATGGAATGAAACCCATTATGGAATGGAAAGAAATCAAACTTGGAAACAATCCTATCGCGTTCTCGTTTGTTTGAACAGATGTACAACCGACACCATGCCTGGGCACTGTTTCCTTGTATCCTGCAGTGCACCCTCCAAACCCTGGAATTTCAAAGCATTCACTATGCATTCAAATGTCCATTAATGCATTCTAGAATTGAAAGCCTTTCTTAACTGCAAAGGGTAGGAAAATCTATTGACACCAGTGAAGAAAGTATTTCCCTCAATTCCTTCCTGTAACTGCATGGTTTGAGGTTTAATGTTCAGTTTAGGAATGGTTTGTCATCATTGCTGAAGTCCAGTCATCAGCTTTAAACATATTTAAGCTTTTTTATTATCTATTCTTATCTTTCTTGCCAGCATTGGATGACAGTATAAGACTTCATTCTACACAAACAAGTCTCTCTGCATTATTGCTGGAGGAAACAGTGCTAATTTTTTTTCTCTGCTTTCCAGTCAAAATATCTATAGCCTCTTTCTGAACCATCTTTGTCTAAGTTTCTGTCCATTTAGCATAGTAAAGTTGTGTTGCACATCCATAGTATTATTTTGCAAACATGGTCTCTATTTCTATGGTGTTTGTAGTTTGGCCTGTAACAGTAATGCAGAATGCAAGGAAAATGCCAGAGTCAAAAGATGAAATGAAGTTTTTTGGTTGCAAGCAAACAATTCTGATAAGTTCATTTCTTTGCTTTAATCTGTCTTATTTCATTAAAGGAAGTCTAGGATGTATAACAATTGATACAAAAAAGAGGAAATTCTTAATACATTAAAACACAAAGTTTTTGTTGGTGGAACAATGTAATTCAAAGGTAATGGAACCAGTCTCCTTTAAACAAAGATTTACTACAGTTCTGTCCATGTGGATGTGAATGCCACTACTTTGCACAAAGGGTCTTGTCAGGGAAGGTCACTCCTTTCCATGCTTTCCCCAGGAACACTGTGTCAGTCTCTTCCCAATTGCGCTGACAAGTGACTTCCTGCAAATGCTATTTCCAGAGATTCAACAGCGTGATGGCAGCCAAGCAAAGGACTTTGCACATGTACTGTTGGATCTTTCTCTCCAGTGCCAATGCAGGCCTTGTCAGAGCCTCCTGTCTGGCTTCCAGGTCTGCAATTTCCTTCTTCAAGCGTAAATGTAGCAGCCGAAGGCTTCCCTCCTACTGCTTCAACCTCTGGAGAATTTCTTCCCTTCTTCCCTTCTCACGAACAATTCCATTCTCTTCAGAGGAGAAGAGCAGTTGGTTGACGTCAACAGCACAACGATCACCCAGAAGATTCCCATAGCCATGGCAGGTCCTTCCTTGAAAGAGAAAGAAAAGTGGAATGACCTGAGATTCAGATCCACAAGAAGAAAAAGAAACTTCACACTCGAATAAAAGCTTTTGCATCCTTTCTAGCCCTGAAAAAAAGCTCGAGGCCAGAGGTGGTCCTCAGGGCATGCCTGTTGCTGCAAGTTCCAAACTCAGCTGCCCAAATTGTCTCCACCAGCACATGGTGAGGGGGAAGGTGTGGAAGGTGTGAGACACAGAGACGCAAAACAAAAATGGCCACGTTTGAGGAGACAGAAGTCCAGAATTTTAGATGAAAGAGGAAACAAAGACCCCCAAGCAGGAGCAGGAGAAGAGGGGCCTGACGAGTTGGTGGCAGGCAGATGAGGGAGACATTCCCCAGCTGCTCTTTCTGGCCACAGGGTGGCTCAGAGCAGGTCGGGTTCAGCAGGACCTGCTGGCAGGCAAGGAACGATGAAGTGCTGTGAAGGAACTGCTGCTACGAAACTCACACACTCTCACTTATTCACCCGAGTTTTAAATCTTAAAAGAGAGAGTTTGTCAGTTTGTCAGGCTCTCCCCCTACTACTAAATGCGTAGAGATGTTGGAGAGACCTTGACTGAACCTGAGGGGCTGGTGGAAGGCCACTTACCAGCAGGTGCCTCTCAGCAGTGGGTGTGACTGTGCTGCAGCACCTCCCTCTGACACCAACCTTCTGTTGTTGCCTTGGAGACAGTCCTAGAATCCTTGAGTGCCAGGGTCATGCAATCCTAGAGCCATGGAATCCTAGAATACTAGGAAACCACAGATTGTGGTGTTGATTTTTTACTTTGAAAAGATACTGAACCATCAGGTTCCTGAGAGCATTCTCTATTAATTGTGTTGGTATTTTCAGTGAATTGCTTGTTTCTTCTCAATTCCAATGTGGGATTATGTTGTTCTTAAAATTCTTTATCCTTGATTCTTTCCCTTGGGGAAATTTACTAGAAGCAGCATCAAAAGAATCATGAGTGCCACTCACCTAAGCCTCATACACAGCCCGCTGAAGCCAGAGGTGGAATTTACTTTCAATTTAATGGAGTGTTGGAATTTAATTTCTTCATCCCATTTTAAATTGGTGGTTCACATTTACTGCTTATGTTATAATCCTCAGGTATCCATGATTATCACGCAGAAGCCTATGACACATTGCAGTTCAGCTGTTTCATAGAAATATGATTTATAGCAAGATGACTCAGAAGTCCCATTTTCAGTTGAAAAATACTGGACTATTTTGCGAAAATATTTTTCCTCAAGTATTTTATGATAAAGCACGCTGTCATCATGAGCAAAGCATGATGGAAAAAGTGATAGTATAGCCTGAGTCTTTGTTTTTAGATGTGGCTTGAAATGCTGATACAGTGTGAGTTTGGCTTTTTGTGTTGGTAGTAATTATTGAACTCACTTTATGTTTGAACCTTGAGTTAGACTGGCTTTCTTAGGTTCAACACCTGCACAAATGAGAATGAGAAAAGCAGCCAGGAACATCTAGGTTTGACTCTGTCAACTGAATGGAAAGAGAAAGAAACTTATCTGAGATAGAAGCAAAACACAACTTAATAAACAAAAGGAAGGAAAATTACTCTATTTAGGCTGCTAAACTTACTAAATAAATTCTGTAGTGACTCTAACTGTAAAATAGCAAAATATAATGTTTGTATATAAGCAGTAAGAAAGGATGAAATAAGATTTAATTGGAAAGGAACAAGAAGACTTTCTAGTAAGGAGTAGCTAAAGGTTTGGAATAAAGCAGGAAGTGGGATGCCAATACATGAACCTGCCAAAGATGTATAGTAATGAATAATGTATCATTGTCTAGGACAAACAAAATTACTTTATCATTGTCCCTCTGAACAAAGCACATTCAGTGATTATATACATGGTATTTACTATTAAATACATAAAACTAGTGATTAGACAAAGGGGTACTGACAAAGGGTAATTTTGAAAGTAGAGAATTAGAAGTGGACTTTATTGACATATTGAAGAAAATGGGTGAGTAATTGAAATCTCAAGGTTATGCCTTTGGGAGTTGGGAACTAGAAAGTTTGCAGCAACCTCTAGTTTATTCTATGGGAAAAAAAAAATAGGAGAAGGACCCGTGCAACCTGGTTGATTGAGATGACTGTGACTGCCTTTACCAGTAAGATGTGGTGATGAAAGCAGAAAACTCAGTCCTACACTGTATGAAATGAGATTTCTGGTGGAGATAAGGATGTACTAATGTCACTGAAAATTACTGTTAGACTTTGTTTTCTATCAAGCATGATATCAAGTATTTCAGTAAAAAAAATAATTTCACAGGAACTGCAAGTCCATTCAAAGCAGGGGTCTGCTTTGAAAGAGACAGTTTCATAAAAGGAATCTGAAGAATTTTGCTTGTCAAGCCTTGCAAATTAGAAGCTGAGAACATGTGTTTGCTTTCTAGAAATGCATTCAAAGATAAAATCTTATTTAAATGGAAAGATTAAACCAAATGGGAATGAACTGGCTTTTAAGAAACTTAGATTAAAAATAAGAAACTTCCAACCAAACTTCCACTGTGGTTCTAGAATAGCCATTTAATAGAACATATTTGAGCCCTCCAAATTATTTTTAGAGTGATTTTTAAGCCACTTATGAACAAATTATCTGATCTGATTGCTTCTAGTATCAGAAGTATAGGTTTGATGGCATAAGATTTCCTTTTCTGTCTTCTGACTTCTACAGAAGTATATAAACCTGTGCTCAAATATTGAATCTGTTTGATTGGAAACTGCCTTCTTATTGGAATGAGACCACCTAAGGTATTTTTGCCAACTCATCCCAGTATTTGTGACACTGTGTTGCTACTTTTCATCTTTTCAATTTGTCTGTTGAAGGGTTAATATTCTGATGGGAATCTTAGAAAAGCCAACATCAGGCTGTCCTTTACTCACCCACTTTTTTGACAGTTTTAGCTGAAGCTGCTGTGTAATAGATGTGAACAAGGGTCTGCAAATTTCTCTAGTCTCCTGAGTGATACTGATCTCATAGCTCCCTGTAAAATGCTTGTTGCTCTCTTCATTAAGTAATCCAGGCTTTACTTAATCAGGAGGGTTAGGACCTTAAATGAGGAAATAGTAGAAGGTGAAAGGCTAATGCTGGTGCTCATAATGCATGTCATAACTCCTTTGAATAAGGCACAGAGAGCTGTACTGTTTGTTATTAAACTACAAATTAAGGCAGATTTGGAGGAAGAAAAAAACAATATTCAATGAGGCACTGGTGCTATTTTCATGGACTCTCATGTTAGTCTCCAAATTAGTCATTGCTTGTGATGGTGTCTGAGCACTTTCACTGTCTATGGCCCCAAATTATGTCCAGTGTTGTTTTTGTTCTTCTCACTTTCATTTCTGGTTCTCCCTCCCTGTCAGGTGTTTACAAGGACTTCTCTCTCTTGCAGCATATTGTTCTTATAAGGCCGTGAGGAACACTGTCCCCTTCACTTACAAGTGTAGCCTGAGCATCAGGAAGCAGTGAACCAGGATGAGCTCCCTCGAGCACGTTCTCTCCTGTTGCTGGCCTTGTTGACTTTTCTCCCTCACAATATAGGAAACATGCTCAGTTATCTATGGGAGTAAGAACTATGTGTGTACTCAATAATCTGAAGTTTAATGTATGCTGATGGCAACATCCCTTCAAGATTATCAGAATGCTTGAGACACCATGTCAGATTTTAAACTCCTGGAAGAATCTGTAAAGAAGTTGTGAGTAGATCTGTTGTGTGAAGTTCCATGAGGTGATGCCGTTGTTTTTACATTGGGCCAAAAGAAGCCAAAAGTCATGGATTCTGCCATTGTGCACAAAGCTAAGATCCCTCAGCTCTGCTATCTCATCTCTCAGGAAAACTGTAACTGTTGCACCTTTTGGCAAGACCCAGGCCATCATTTGCAAAGAGATTGAGTAGTGGGATCTTTCATCTTCAGCACTGCTTTTGTCTGTGCACTGGAGAATAGTTTGTTACAAATCATCAGACAACATACTGAACAGAAGAACCAATATCCTTCACAAAGCTTGGTCAGCAGATTTTTTTCCCCCATCCTTCATGTCTAAATTTTAGAATGGCTAAAATTGCCTGTTTGTAAGTTTCCAATTCTTTAAGTTGGATCAAAGCTCATTAAGTCTGATTTGAGTCCATAACAGTTTGTTAAATCTGAATATGCCAATATCACAGGGTTCGACAAGCTTAGTGGTTTTGAAAACTTTCCTTGTTTTACTATAACAACACTGAAAATGCAATAATATTCATTGCTAGTACTAATTAATGATACTCTACAAATGTAAATCAACAGACATATTTTGGCTGGTAATCATTGTGATAATATTAGCATGCTCTTTGTTCAGCTTTGCCTGAAAAGAGGCCAATTATCAGCCTTATAATGTCATTAACTTGCTGATAGTGGAGCTTTTTTGCATTTTCCTTCTTTTTCTCAGGAAATTATATTCTTTTACTATGGTCTTTAATTTCTGGGAAATCAGAGGCTGGTGTCTTTGTCAAGACAACTACTGTTTCAGTAATTTAATGTGCTAGGCAGGAAGTAAAACTGCTCAAAACCATCTTGAACTGTGCCTCCGTATCTCTTCAGCTGGCAGAGGCTGGATAGGACTGGACCTACTTAAACTATATCCATGTACAGAAGATTATTTTATGATAAGTTTATCCTAGATTTTACATAAACTAACCAACAAGCTGAGTTAATTTGTGATTTTACAGACTGACTTCCTTGTGTTCTGTAGTGTGGCAGCAATTCTGGGCTGGTATAATATTTCCAGACATTTTTAGGGGGACAACTTACAGTGAGGATTTCTCAGAAAAATGTAAAGATCTGAGGAGAGCACTGGTGCAGCATTTAACACTAAATAATTTATATGGCCCTTTAAAGAGGCCTGATGAAACAACTGTAAGTTCACACATCATACCTTATATATTACAAGTGCTTATGTGTTTTTAATTTCCTTACAGACTTTTCTACACTGGAGATCTTTGAATAATTCTGATTTTGTTGCCAATATTTATGTATTCTGCCATTGTCATGCTGCTTCCTGAGGCTAGTGGTTGTTTCTCTATTACTCACTACTCTATTATTTCTTTGTGGTTTAAACCCATTCCTAAAGTAAAAGGAAATATTAAAATGTCTAAGGGTAATCACTGCTGGCTAACAAATTTCTACCTTCCACAAAACAGCTGGCTGAATACAGTGCACCTTTCCTTAAGTTGTTTTGTTTTAAGAAATGTTTCAGGGCTGTAGTTTGCATTATCTGTTGCTGACTTAATTTGGGGAAGTTGTCAGACTTTGGTAACTGTAACAATTAAGTAATCGCTGAGGCAAATTTAAATATCATATTAATATACCCTGTTAACCTTTTTAAAACCTAGGAACTAGCTTTTATCCACGTGTTCTAAAGGTTTAAATAATTCATGCTAAAGTCACCTTTTGTAAGAGTGAAGCTGGATTGCTAGTGTTCCACTGGGAAAGAAGTACGTAAATTTAAGAGAAACAAAGAATACCCCGCAAGCCATCTGGCTGTACTTTTATCTTGCACATCAATTAAAAAAAAAAAAAATCTAAATATTTGTAGGATTCTATTACCTTAGAAATGATCTACACAGTAAGTACACCCACTTAAAAACCATAAATCTGATTCTTATTTACCTTAAAGCTACTCTGTATGTTTTAAGCTATCTCTGCATCTAGCTCTACAAAATTTTGCCAAAATCAGTACAAATACAATATCATTTATCTGCAGGACTCTTTTATGTGATGAATATCGTGTAAAGCAATTGAAGATAAATGAGCACTGTCTGTATGGCTCTCCACTCTCTCCTTCCACTGAGAGTTGAGTTCTGCTGGCCATTGTATTGATGTGCAAATTGGCCCTGGGTATATTGCATACCCATGAATAATTTTGAAAAGATGAATTAGAAAAAAATTGGAGATAATTTATGTTCAAAGAGGGGGCTAAATTCATTCAATAAGTTGTTTGTTGCCAATTAATTACCTACCGCTAATTAGAATAATAAATTTGAACACAGATTTGGCATTGACTTTCACCATAGGCTTATCTGGAAGCAGTACTAAATGCTATCATTAGGATTGGTAATAAATCTGTCATATTAGGTGAAAATGGATAAAAAGGCTAAGAAGCCTTGAAAACATAATTTGACTGAGCAGAAGTCTTTACACTTTATAAATATGACTACTGGAATTACTTACATGAATTGATCATCTCAGACTTCGACACAATGTTATAAAACATGAAACTTTTGCACTTAGAGAAACTCAGTGCTAAATTGGAGGTATAACTCTTTTTCATGGTACATTTGCAATTTAAAACAAAAGTGTATGTGCTGCCAGTAAAATGGTGGTAAAGAGCTTCAAGTTGGAAATTTTAAACAAATGGCCTAGTTATTAACTCCTGACTTTTGTAGTCATGTAACATCAACATGAGAGAGATCAGTTCTTTTGATATCAATTCATCTTCTCGATCCCAAAAATCTTGATTTGTTAGTTAACAAACTACTTAACAGATGATAAAAAATAGCTAAAACATAAAAAAGGAAAAAAAAGAGAAATGCTGGTAAGAGAGCTTTGAACATCATATGTCTCCTTAGAAAGTTAAAATAGGAGTATTTTTTTAATGTCTTTCTCCAGGATGAAATATGCCTGCAATGTGTTGTGTAGTGCAGGAACATCTATGTGAAACAAGGCCCGAACATCTTTTGAAGCAACACACTTCTAACAAGCTGTTACTCTAAGCTGGCCTCAGCCAGTGACACCAGAGGATTTTTTCAAAATTATACAATTTTTAAAAGACTGTGTGTTTTGGCAAGCACACCAGAATTCAGAGTATTCAAATTGCTTGTTATTCAAGTTCAGTTGAGTGCTCTTGCAAACTATGTCAAATACTTTACAACCTCAATTAAAATAGAATGACTTTTAAGAAATGTTGGAGACTTTCTTGTGAATTTTCTTTTTGTACTGAATTATTTTCGCAACTGTTTTTACATTAAATGCTGCTTTTATAATGCAGAGTCTAGAGAAAATGTTTTTTTGTCAATATGCCATGATGTACTAAATTCAGTAATTTTAACTAGTGGGTAACTCCTATCCATCTATGTATCTATACATCTTCCTTTCAAGAAGGAAATCCTAAAGGCACAGGAGCAGCCTGTGCCCATGTGCCAAAAGATGAGCTGGTGGGAAAGAAGGCTGGCCTGACTGACCAGAGACCCTTTGCTGGAATTCAGGATAAAAAGACAAGTTTATCACCTTTGAAACAAAGAGAGCAACTTGTGAGAGCTACAAGGATGCCACAGGGTTATGCAGGGAGAAAATAAGAAGGGCTAAAGCCCAATCAGAATTAATCTGGCTACTGTTGTAAAAAACAATAAAATATGTTTCCAGAAATACATTGACAACAAAAGGAGGGCTAAGGGGAACCTCCATCTGTTGTTGGATGTGGGGGAAAACATGGTGACAGAGGCTGAGGAAAAGGCTGAGGTACCCAACGCCTTCTTGCCTCAGTCTTTTGTAGTGAAACCAGCTGTTCTCCAGCTTCTCACCCCCTGAGCTGGACGGCAGGGAACAGAGTGAAGCCCCCATATTCCAAGGGAAAGTCCCTGGGATGGATGGGATCCACCCAAGGATACTGAGGGTCCTGGTAGAAGTGCTCACTGGGCCACTTTCCATCATTTACCAACACACCTGGCTGTATGGAGAGGTCCCAGGTGACTCCTTTTTAGTCAGCGTGACACCTGTCTTCCAGAAGAGCTGGAAGGTGAATCCAGGGAGCTGTAGGCCTGTCAGCCTGACCTCAGTGCCAGGGAAGGTCATGGAGCAGGTCATCATGCGTGCCATCATGCAGCACGTCCTGGACAACCAGGAGATCAGACATGGGTTCAGGAAAGGTGGGTTCCTCTCGACCAGCCTGATCTCCTCTGACTGGGTGACCCAATTAGTGGATGAGGGAAAGGCTGTAGATGTCTGTCTGCCTGGACTTCGGTACAGACCTTGACACTTTCCCACGGCATTCTGCTGGAGAAACTGACTGCTCATGGCTTGGATGAATGTTGTGTCCAGCAGGGCCAGGACAGGGATTGTCCCCCTGTGCTAGGCACTGGTGAGGCCACACCTCGAGTGATCAGGTTTGGGTCCTTCCCTGTAAGAAAGACATTGAGGTGCTGCAGTGTGTCCAGAAAAGGGCAATGGAGCTGGGGAAGGGTCTGGAGCACAAGCCTGATGAGGAGCAGCTGAGAGAGCTGGGGGTGTTTAGCCTGGAGAGAAGGAGGCTGAGGAGGAACATATCTTTTTTTATTACTGCCGGAAAGAAGGGTAGAGCAAGGTGGGGACTGACCTCTTCTCCCAGGTAACCAGTGATAGGACAAGAAGAAATAGCCTCAAATTGCCCCAGGGAAGGTTTAGATTGAAAATCAGGGAAAATTTCTTCCCTGAAAGTGTTTTCAAGAACTGGAATGGACTCCCGAGAGAAGTGTTTGAGTCACCATCTCTGGAGGTATTTAAAAGCCATGTAGATGTGGCACTTAAGGACATGGTTTAATAATGGACCTAGAAATGCTGCGTTAATGGTTGGAACTGATGCTGTTAGACATCTTCTCCACCCTAAAGGATTCTATGATTCCATAAACATCAGGCTCTAAGCCAGTTAACCAGGTACTCTTGGTCAATTAATGAGAACTGTGGAAAATCGCACCAGTAAGGTCCCTCATGCTTGAGCAAATCTTGTTTAATGTATTTAATGACCTGAAAAATAGTTACAAAAGCAGGACAATACAAGACTGCAAAATACTAGAAGAAATTATATGTCAAGGAACATAAAGTAGTGCATGTGAGGGGGGAAAGGGAACTGAAGCACAATTTCTTTCATCACATGTATAGAGTAGTGAACCCCATTTATTATCGCTCATGGAAAAGATTCTGAAATCAAAATAAGTGTATTTTCAGAAAGGTAAAAATGAAACAGCCTTCTGGAAAATACTTTAGTAAAAAAGCCAATTTAATTTAAGAATTGTTAGAAAATAGGGATTGTGCAGAAATGTGTTTCAAATGTATAAATTTACCAGAATCTTGTATGTTGTGTCCTGTTTTTCCCATCACATCTTGAGACATAGGGAAACTGCAAAACACTTTTTGAAAATGTGGGGAGAGTAAGTGAATGATCAGAGGGTTGGAATAATGTCTGTAAAGGGACAGACTAGATAGACTGAGTTTCTACACTATGGAAATAAAATAACCTAGAGAAGATGGGGTAGGGCAAATAAAACAATGAATTGCATGAAGAGGGTGAATACAGAACTATCGTTTTATTGACAGTGTCTCTTGGAATACAGCAACTAAAGTGTTTGTGTTCATATCTCCAGGCAGCAAGTTTAAAACAAATAGTGAGAAACACTTTTTCCTGCAAAAAATAAACAATGTGAGACACTGCCACTAGATGTTGCAAAGGCCAAAAGTTTAACTGAGTTCAAAAAGGGATTAATGTCTACTTTTGTTTCATGAATTGTAAAAACATCCTTCTCAGACACAACTTCTGGCTGAGGAAGTTCCTAAACCACTAATTGCCAGAAGATGGGAAGGAGGGGTTGCTCAGCTCTTGTCACACTTCTTATATCTTTCCTTATGCATCTCCTAATGGGCATGTTGGGACCAGGATAATGGGCTAAACAGAGTTTGTTTGGTTTTTTTGTCTGAATCATTATGGTTCTTTTTATTTTGTAGGTGTAGGGGTTTTCTTTCAGTAATGGGGAGACAAAATGGAAATTTCCAACTTGTTTTTTGAGTTCAGTAAATGCTGTCGGAAATATGATTCTTAATAGCTAATTAGGGATGATAACACTTTCTGCTTTCCTTATTTTAATATGTAAAAAATGAGTCTACACATTGATCTGTGGAATGCTTAAGAAGTTTTTCTCTAAATACAGTGAGATTTGGATGAAGGTGAATCATTTATGTATT
Organism: Orthonyx spaldingii; assembly: GCA_013397795.1. Lineage (NCBI taxonomy): Eukaryota > Metazoa > Chordata > Aves > Passeriformes > Orthonychidae > Orthonyx > Orthonyx spaldingii. The sequence goes on from VZTJ01000300.1 coordinate 206,927, forward strand.
TCATTTGAGTGATAATGATGTATGTCTAATTTAAAGGACAATGTGTCTGAAAAGCTGATGTTGTAAGCAGGGGGAGTTTTCTGTGGTCCTCTGGAAGGAGATGAATGGTATTATTTTTTTACTCTTGTTCTCAGTTAAGGAATACTAAAGTTCAGTGAAAGAATATCCTACATTCCACAGTTGTACTTCTGAAAATGAGTAGGAACAGAAGCAAACAAGGAGAGTTTCTTTAACATCTGTGCCTTTTTTTTGTACAACTCATTATCTTTTTTCCTCTTTAGAGTGAAGAATGGTTTTTGGGTCTAAAGGAAATATGAATTACTTCTTTTTTTGGGATTTTTTTTTTTCCTCATTAAATTTCTATTCTAGTTTTTGGTCCATGTGAATTTATAATGTAAAAGTTTATTTCTACTTCCTAAACAGAGATTTAATCAATTATCACAGTGCACTTTGGAAATGAAAGATACATTACTCTGCGTCAAACGATTTTATCCTGTTCTGCATGCAAACGATGCACATCGTCATAAATCATGGTCTCAAACTTCTAAAGTTGTTGTTTTTGTTTATTAGGAAACCTTGCTTCAGATCCAAAAAGGCAATAAGGAGACTACATATAGCAAGAAGAAAGTGGGCCTCAATCGATCATGAAATGCAATTGCACAATATTCAGAGTTGAGTGAAATAAAAACCTTAAATAGCAGTAGCCTGTAAAGTTTGAAATTAAAAGTAGTTTCATCATATATTGTGAAAAGGGAGATTGGATCATTGAAACTGATCTCTTGTATCTTGTTTGCTGTCAATTTACATGAAATGGTACTTGAGGTGAGCCTCCTTTTCCTGTGAGTCTAAATACGTTTTGTTTATTTATGGAATATTACTGGAGTGGTCTGGCAGGAGATTTCTGGAGTTCAGCTGGTGCTCACTGTATAAATGGAAGCACAAGAATTGAAAAAGGCTTCCACCTGGTCCTCCTTAGCTTAGCTAATATAATTGCAGATTTTTTTCTAACGGTGAGGATTTATATAACTGCAAAGAACGTTACTGCTGTGTTGCTGAGTTGCAGTAAATCAGCATCTGAATTAAAAGAATGGGGACTATAATACAAACTTTCTTTTTGTCCTTTCTGGTATAGTACCATAAAAACCTGCACATATATTTAGGGAATAGACAACTATCCACTACATTGTCAGACTAGCTGTAGGATACCAATAGAAGTTTAAAAAAATAGTTAAATCAATTTTCTCTTGCTTTCATTTAATCTAATTTCTTCTTTGCAATTCAACTTCAACTCTTCGGAAACCTTTAGTATGGTTGGGGTTAAGATTAAGGCATTTTTATTAGGATCTGGGCATCATATAAGAAAAAAATTTAGGCATCTTTGTCTCAAGACTGCGAAATTTGTGATCCCTCAAAAAGGTGAGCTCAGAATCAGTGCAACTTCTGCCTTGGGTAACACATTTTACTGGCTGAAGGGAGCAAGGGCACAAAATACAGGCTCACTGCCCTTGTGTCAGGGTATGCTTGTCAAGGAACTTTTCATCCCTACCGGTTCACGTCATAGTTGTTGCAATGTAAAAACTGTGCTTTGGAAAGGAGTGTGCAAATTGTACACAGAGAAATGAGAAATAAGGGGGAAGGCAAAGGTCTGGTCAGGAAGTAGAAGCCAGCTGAAGTTTAGGGGACTGTGACATGGAACAAATAGATATTGCTGGCAGTATTGTGCACTGTCTTGGTTTGACTGTGTAAGTTTAGAAGGGCTTTGGATAGATGCTGCAAGGTATAACTTTCTGTTAAGCACTTCATAGGCCAAGTGTCTGGAGAAATCTGACAGTCCCATAAACAACAAGAAAACACACCCATAACTTTGCTCTTTCTCCCATATTAAACTCTGAATGTACAAGAAACATTTTCCCCAAAAACATAGTCTAACCTTCTGTTTACTTCTCTGAAAAATCAGTGGATACTAGACATATAATTTTACAGCAGGGTATGTGGTGTAAAAGTGATTAGAAATCTAGAACCTCGTTTTGGAATAAAGAGCTAAACATTTCACTCTGTTACTACAAGCTAATGGTTTGTTCAATTACTTGCCTTTTGTCAATCAATTGCAACCTAGTGCAGCTGTCTGACTTTGCTGGTGGTTTTTCTAAGGTTGTTTTGCTTTACCTCATTCTTCCCTCTCTTTCTCTGCCTTTCAGCATGCACCTAATCCAGGTGGACTCTGTTCAGCGATGGATGGAAGACCTGAAGTTGATGACAGACTGTGAATGTATGTGCATTCTCCAGTCCAAGCCCATCAGCATTGAGAAGGATGAACAAAATGAACTCATCCTTTCCTCTCAGTATAGCACTTGTGATAACTTGCAGCTCCTGCTGAAGAGAGCTTGGATCATAAGCACGGAGCTGACCAGGATTGCCCAGAAACTGGAGAAGAACAGATGGCAGAGGGTCCACAGCATGACAGTGAGAGTCAACTGCCACGTGCGTTCCATGATAAACGAGTACAACGCCTTCACCAGGAGTTCTTCAGAAGAAATGCACCAGGTGAGATGCCTTACCTGATGTCATGTTTCTCTCACCTTTTGAATTTTTATTTTATTGTGATAATTAAAACTTGCTTTAAACAGTCTGTAAGAAGTTCTTACGTACTGATGCTGGTCCCTTGTTTAAGACTTTCTAATCCCTTTTCAGCAATGGAAATATTCTTGACTTATTTTGGATCCTATTTTATCGTAGGCTTGATTCTGAAAGTTAATAATGTTGACAAATTGCATTGAAAAATGTTTTGCTTTGGAGGATTACAGGGCAAAAGTATTTTGACACTCCATCTGTGAGTTCCTTTGCATTTACAACGTAGAAAATGCTACTTTTTTATTAACCTCAATTTCATCTCTACCTGTTTTATTCAGAAAAGTAGATGAAGGGTGTTCATATGAAATATTATGTTTTGGGAAGGTTTGCAATTAACAAAATAGTGTTACTTATTTTCGTAAGGCAATTGTGTGTATGGATTTTTCTTTAAAACGACTTTTTCTTTCTCTGCAGCTTGAAAAAATTTTAATAGACAAGTGTTCAGAATTTACAACTTTCACAGAAAGGTAAAAAATTTTGTAGTTGAAATATTAATTTTACTGTTTTATTATGTTGTAGAATTTCTAAAGAGAGGCACAGATCCATCAACATTCTCAATTTTTTGAACTAGGCTGCAGTAACTCTGCAAGGCTTTCTAAATGTTAATCTTTGGGGGGTGAAGTGAGTTGCTTTTACCTAAACTGCATCCTAATGAAAGATGGGATCTGCTGTTGCACAAAGACCCTGACATAGATGCAAAGCTTCATGCAAGTGGATTTTTCTGGACTTTTAGAAATCAAAAGAGAAAGTCTGGCTATGACAGATATCAGTGACAAAGTTTCCTTCTAGTTCTGTGGAGTCAAGATTTCAGCTGATGTGGAAACTTGGGTTGAGAGACTGTTGTACTACATGTTCCTGTATGAATATATCCATGTATTGTAAATTTAACCAAAGTAAATACATATTCCTTTAAATTGTAGTGATATGTTTACTCATCTCCCTGCACTCTGGAATGTTGAGACTGGAAAATAAAAATCTCTGTAATTCTTCAAGTAATAGTTCCACTCCCCAACACAAGTTACCCATTTCCTCCAGCACAGTTCAATCACTCCTTTTGATTTACTTTAAGCATTGTGCAAGTCATTCTGTTCTGGGGGGATCATCAGGGAAAAAGACACCACTAGTTATCGGGAAATAACATTTTTTTGAGCACTATTGCTTTTTGCCAAACCCACACAGCTCACACTTAGTTTTATATTCTACTATGAGACACACTGATTTAATAATGAGCTCCAATCTCAAAGTGTTTGCTCCAAATCAGCCCTCTCCCTTCTTGCCTTTTAACAAAAAAAGTGTTATAGGTGGCTGACAGACAGGCAAAGCTGAAAAGGTGACGCGTGTGCAGGTAGAGAGGCGGATCAAGCAAACCGTGTCTTCCATTACAGTGGCCTGCCTGGATGGAATGTGTTTTGACAATTCAAATGAGTGTAGCTTTGTGAGGCAGTATTAGTTATTTTATTTGAATTGTATAAAGTTTTCTATCTTTATCTCATGTCTTCAATTATAGCCAAACATCACTGGTTACAGGATAACTATACTAACTCTGTAAAGATGCTTTACGTATCTTTATAGAGGGCCAAATTTTCTTTTTGATTATGCTGTATAACTCATCTAGACACACATTTCTTTCTTCATCCTTATCCTACTATCATGAAACTATGACAAAGAAGACAAAGAAATTAAAATTACTGAAAGCCCTTCACTGATTATGAAAGATGGGTGGATATGCACAGCTGCAGTTGAAATGCAGGCGTCAAAGAGTTATTGGAACCCAGCATAAGTGGAAAAGAGCAGTGTTACCCTGTATAAACAAACAGTATCTGCAAAAAAATTTGGCCTGCTGTGTATGAAGTAAATTGTGATCCCAAAGTTATTCAGTAGTGTCCACTGTTATCCTTTCATGGTGTATTTACTGTGTGTAGAAAAAGTTTTGATTAAAGTCTGGAATGATGCTAATGGCACAAAGACAAGGCCCTTGTGAACAGCTGAATTCCCATTATATCCTGTGATTAACATGGGCCTCACCTCTGACAATCAGGTCTGTTGCATCCTTTTTTTTCCTTCATCCCTTTCCTCTCTCTTTCTTCTCAGGTGCTTACAGACTGAAGATGAAGAGATACTGAAGTCCATGAAATCTTGTGTTAGTGAAACACTCACTACCATTGCCCAGTATTTTGGTCAGTTGATAGAGCTGGTTTTAACACATGAGGCACAGGTTAGTTTACAGTAAAAAAAACCCCAAACCAACAAGGTCTTCCAAAATTGTTGAATCTTGAGAGAGACATCCATTAAGGATCCAAGGCTGGGTTGGATGAGGCTCTGAGCAACCTGATCTAGTGAAAGGTGTCCCTGCTCGTGGAACTAGATGATTTTAAACCCCTTTCCAACTAAGCTATTCTATAATTCTGTGATTAAGAGGAGGATTAGAATTACAGCTCTCACTTTTCAACAAACTTATGAGCAGTACTCAAATATGTTGCAATGACATTTAGGTGGTTTTTATTCTCAAATTCTCCAATAACCTTAAATCCCCAAAAAAATGATCTTGTGGCTCACCATGTTACTCACTTATCCTGATGTCCCTTTCTTACAAGGCATCTAAATGAAAACTTCTGGTTATCCCTTCCAGCCTTAACCATTCTGTGATTCTGATTTTGTGAAATACACAGAGTAGTTACTCTAAGGCTGCAAATGCATTAATTTTTTTTCCATTAGATCATTATTGAACTAGTAGCAACTTGCAAGTCTAGCCAACCTATCTTGACTTATACTGTTTTCTTTTTTTCTTTCTCAGTAAAAAATCTCTTTGCATGCTCTAGTCTTCTACACGTATAAAAACCTCAAATGTAATTCTGCTCAATGAATTTTTCCATGTTTTAAAGGTGATATTATGCAGAAGTTTTGTGTTGTCCCTGCAGAAAAAGAGGAGAGGTTTAATGAACACAAATAGTTAAATAGTATTTATTACAGTGCCAAAACAAAATTAATGCATGGTATTGGTTAAACTCTAGCATACCCTGATGTTTTAAGATGGCAAAAAAAAAAAAAAAGTTGTGGTTGTTTCAGAAACATCCCTTCTAGTTTTGAATGATTATTACTAGGAGGTGAGAATATCCCACATACACTTGCAGAATTAGACTCAAACTAACAAGCTACTTGTTAATGCTCTTTGGTTAGGATTTATGAGAACTACATGAAATGTATGAGTTGAAGGGTGTAAATAACTTTGCATATTTCAAATTCAGTGAGTAGGTTGCCGTTGTTAAGACGCTTATTCTTTTCAGTCTGAAGAGCAGTTCTTCACTGCTGATATTTCTGCCTTTGGGAATCTTCGCACCTACTGATACACCTGAAATCCTCCTCCCTTTTTCTTTTAAAGGAGTGGAATTATTGACTCCACATCAGCTTGTGTGTATTTGTGTGGCTGAAGGACTTGGATTAGAACTCATTAATACAAACAATTTTATGAACAGTTTTCTGAGCCATTCAGTCAGACTATGTGCCCACTTCTGCCAAAAAACCACATTGTCTGGGGATAGTTTGCTGCTCTGAAGCAGACTAACTGTCTGTGTGAGAGGTTTCAGCTTAAATGGTCTAAAGGGCTTTTTTTTCTAATCAGTGTATTGGGATTTAATTCAGGATAGGTTCATATCAAAATGTGATCTCTTAAGCTATGTCTTTTGTGGAACAGTTTTCTAAAGCTAAAGGTGGAAGACCAGAGCCCCTTAAAGGGAAGGTAATTGAATTTTGTATGAATAACCATGCAAAATGTGAGATACTTCCTTGCACTTCTTTCAAAGTTGGATTAAATACAAAAATGCTTACCTTCCTCCTTCTAGAAAACAGAATTAGTTATTCTAGTGATTCTATTTTTTTTTTCAGAGACAGTAAAACTAAATAGGCTTCATGTTCTTCTCACAGTTGTGCTTCCCTAAAGCTGTGATGACACAAATTCAAAACAAGATACTTATTTATAAAGATAAAAATATTTAATTTATTTCATACATGAAGAAACAAACAATATTTCTTTATAAGAATGTCTGTTTGTCAGTGACGTTTTGACTGAGAGTAGTGATGAACCCAGAGCCTTAGAAGGTAGTGTAAGACAGGTTGTAGCAATATTCCTTACAAATAAAGTGGAAATCTTGTATCACCATGTGATTCAGCTTCTACGCTACCTAAATCAGTTGCCTTCTGAAAATTCTGGTTCAATCCCAGACCAAAAGCAAGAACAGTTGATTAAATAGCTGAAGAGTTCCATATCGAACATTTTCCGCACATGTGCCGATTGTCTTACTCTGTCAATATTTATTTTCAAATATTATTATCCTTGGCTACATCTACTCAAATGAGAGGATAAATGTGTGTTATCAATCTGACTCCTCCAAGTTTTTTATCCTGTGTCCCCCAGAACCTGCTGAGGCAGATAGAGCTCTCGGGCAGTCTGTACGTCATGGAGTCAGCCATCAGCAGTTTGTTCAGCCTTGCCCAGGAAGGTGCTCACCTCTGCCGCATCATAGCCAAGGTAAGGGGTATATGCAGCAATCCAGAGCAAACTAGCCATGCAAGAAAGTAATTTTACTAAAGAGCAACAACATTTACTCTGAGAAACTATTTTTTCTCTTCTTGTGCTGCTCTTGCAAGTCTTATTTTACATGATTTATCACCACGACTATTGTATGAGAGGTTTTTTTTTTTAAAGAGGACCACATCCCCCCAAGCTTTAATAAAGCCCAATACCTGTGCAAACAGCTTCAGTAGGTGGCAAGCTGCAATAAACTTCTGAGATTGCTTCAGTTGCAGTTGTCTTTGTGCCAGTTGATGTATTATCATCCCCTTCATAATTCTGGGAACTTTTTTAGTGTCTCTCCTGATAGTACTTTTAAAGTACCAACCATGTAAATAGAAAGTTTACAGTAGGTCACGGCTGTGGCTGACAGTGCAGAGAAGCAGCAAGACCTCTTCAGCTGTGTGTACAGGGGGGTTGGAGATATTATTAAAGATGCAAATTTAGAAATACTTTGCACTCATTATTTCCCTTTTACAAAAGAGCATCACTACAGTTACTTCTGTCAATGTGTGTTCTCATTTTCTGAGTAGTTGGTGCTAAATTTTCCTGTAAATCAGTCATTCTGCCAAGATCTGTGATACTGGAAATCCCTGCAGAGTTTGCACCTTTGAGGACACTTGGATATTGAAAAAGTGAGAAAGGTGGGACAGGGTGTCTTGTTGAGGATAGGATAATCACAACCACAGGGCATGCTGAAAGAGGAAAACCTCCCTCCCCCAGCTTCTGATTGTGGAATGTTGTGCCAGTTCCCTGTCCCGCTCAGAGATAGGGTTAGACAGCAGCATTTAATTACTTTTACTTCTGATGGGCCTTTAGGTGGATATTTACGCCATAAAAGGTACTCCTCTATTCTGAAGGCTCAGAATGAGGTGGACTCAGAAACCTTCAGTGGATTCTGGCAACAGCCTGAGAGGTATAGTTTTTTTCTAAATTGGTATTTGAGCTCCACTCAGTGGTACCCAAAAACAATGTTAAAATGTTGAGTATTGAGGAAGTACAGAATTAACAAATTAAAGAAAATTGCTCTTGGGCTTTTTATAATTTTACAACCTCCATAACAGTTTAATTTAGCAGAAGTCAAGTCTGACCTTTCATAAATCACTAAGCTAATATATTGCTAAAACCTGGGCGTGTCACAGGTTTACAACTGAGGAAATGCATCCCCTTATGCAAAGAACCCTAAGTGGTGTTTGGCTGCCAAATTACAGCGGTGATGGCATCACCTGTCCTGTGCCTCTGTCTGCTCTGTGCACTGGGAAATGCATTTGTCCAGACTGACCATTATCCTTCACCCTCTGTATGGCCTCAGTTACCTGCATCAGTGACCAAGGGGGCAGAGGAATTTTATCAGCCCAGAATTTCAAATTGGTCAAATGGGTAAAGAGTTCTGTTCAGACAAAGAAATTTAACAGCACTGAGCTTTGCTTGCTTTGGAGGTTAACCTGCACCTTTTCAAAAGCTCTTAATATGAATAAATTGTGCTTTCATGTATTGTTTGCAGACTTTTGGGCATTTTCAGTTTTTGGCTAGATAACACATGAAATGCTGTTCGTGCTGTAATTCAAGTTTCGTTTGTGACAGGTTTCACAATCTCTGAAGCAGAAAGGAAGAGAGGGGCACTGACTTTAGTTAGCTATGACAGTAAAAACTCAGGGTGATTTTAAAAAGAATGAAATTAAAAAAGCAATCGGAAATTGTTCTCAGTCATTATGAGGCTGAAAAAGGATTGAAGTCATGAAAAGATCTCAAAATCTTTTATAGACTCTGTAATTTCCTTGAGAGCTGTCATAGTATCCTTGATAAAAACTAGCCAGAGAGGTTGAATATTTGTTGACTGTGAAAGTGAAACTCAACAAATTCGTTCATGTAACCTTGAAGTCTTACTCTCCATGACAACGTGTGATCTTGGGGAACACAGCTGTTAGTTTTTTCCTGTCCTAGGCTATAAATTACAACTCCAAAGCACACCAAAATCTTGGATATGCAAAAAGCCCCCCCACAATAGTGTTGCAAAGCTACAATATTACAGGAGCTGGTCTCTCATTTTACATTTTGGTAAGGGTTTCAGTCTTCTCTCTTCTTCTCCCCCATCCCCTGCTAATATTTTACAGAAATTAAGGAAGGTTATGAAATATTCCCCTCTATGCTGAAGCATCACCTGTAATTTTATTCTACCTACAGGCATTCTTTAACACTTTCTTTTTTAGCAAGTAAATTTGTAATCTGTTGTGAAAAAATCATGTTGCTGACTCACCCTGGCAGCCAGTAGGAGTTCTCACTAGCTGTCAGAGATATAAAACCTAAGGTCTCTAACAAAAATGAGTAGTAGCAAGGACAACATAAGAAAATAAGCATTATTTGGAGCGAATGGGCTGTAAATAGATTTGAATTTGTAGCAAGAAGAACTGGTAAAAATCTGTTCACAAGTTACAATAAATAGCTAGTGATAAAGAAAATAGCATTTTTAAAAAAATCCATTATACCGATGATAGAGTTCAATATCAACTGTATTGAACCGAGTGCTGTGATAAAAGTCTTGTAAAAGAGAAGGAAACAAAAATGAAGATATTCTTACGTGCATAACACCCCCTTTGGAGAATACTTGACTCTTTGAGTTCCTTACGGTTGTACAGCAGATCACTTGCTCTGAGAAGCTTCTAATGCATCTTACCTTATCTTTTTTATATGCCAGTTCCTTTTCTAGTAAGTATTTATGATGATCCTCTCATTGAAGATCATCCATCAAGATAATATAAATCTTGTCAAAGCCTTGATGAGAATTTACTACACTTTGTGTCATTTCAGTCTGAAACCACAAAATATTCCGCCTTAGAATTTGGATGCCTTTTTGTTTCTTCTCTTTTTTCACTCAATTCACATAGTTTTGTTGATTGTATTTCATTACCTACACCTAGCCCTTCTGAACAGCATCCCACAAAACTGAACTCCTGTTAATCCAATATAGGAGGGAAGTAGGTCATCAAGCAGTAAAGCAAGTGTCCCTCTCTTCCTCTGAATGTTTACCCACTTGACCAGTTTATGTATATCCCTGTCAGATGGAATGGTTTGGCATCACTGCAAAAGATACAGGGGGTGAATCTTGAAAAAGGTGAATAAATTCTGAGAAATGCTCTGATTCCAGTGAGGGGACTGGTTTTGGTAAGCCAGGGAATGAGGCTCAGTATTTTCCACCTGCCCAATATTTCACTTACAGATCTCTAAGTTCATTACTCATGGTCAATATTTTACAGCTTAGTAATGGCACATGAGGTACAAAATAAAGAGCACAGATCTCCTCCTGACAAGTGCAGTGATAAATCACTTCCTGTCCATCAGAGTCAAAATCAGGGCATTTATTTGGCAGAGAGAAAGCTTGAAGAAAATGTGCCAACATCACTTGAGCATTACTAGATTTGTCCACAAACTTCTGCTTATTATGGCTAAAGCAGACAATCAGATAATCCCTGATTCCATTGAACTGTGTGAAAATTCAAATTAATAATGAAATTAAAAAAAAAAAAAAACCCAAGAAAACATTTACCTTTGTCTTGGGAATGACAGTGAAACAGCTTTTCCCCTATATTTGTGATGGATAACTACTGCTTGGGTGAAATATCAGTATCCTTTTGTGGAAGGAAAAATATGACTGAAACTTTTTTGTTGGTGTACTGCCTCTCTTTTAATTTAAAGGCTCAGAAATATCTGTCTGCATTAGGTTATATATAGCAGTACTGATTATAAAATCACAGACACACGAACACTTCTTACAATTCCAGAAATAAGTTTTACTCCTAACAAACTTCAGGGATCCTATTGTTTTCACTGATGCCACAGAAATTCCACATACTTATTCAAAGACATGATATAAAACTTCTATCTGGAAAATATGACGAAGTGTTAATTTTGTCTAATTTTATATGACTTGGTATAAATTTTTTGTTAGACTGAACAGAGGGTTTTCCTTCCTCTATTATTCTCTACTGTATTCAAGCAGAACTAGTACAAAAATATAGAATTCTGAAAATGAGTGAAGTCTGAATTGTAGCCCAGAGGTTATAAGTCAGTATAACCTGTTGAGCTTTCAAATAATGGTTGAGGAAAAAAATAGGTTATTTCTGGAAATCTAAAAATATTGTTAAATAGAGTCTACTGAAACAGGCTTTAAAAAAGGGTGCACTTTTTACTTGGTGCATGATTTCAACAATTTTTCAGTTGCTGCTGTAATCTGAATACTTTAGTCTGAGATCTTTCATCAATAATTTAAATGCTTTCCTCTTCATTGTATGTCTCTTTTACATAATATAAGACATATGTAGTCTACCTGAGAGCACAACATTTTGAAATGAAAAATAATTGAAACAACTCCATCACATGAAGTGCAACAGTTGTTGGTATTCATTTATATATTTCTATTTGTTATAGGACAGGTACTAAAACAGATGTTTACAAACGGTGTTGGAAATTAATTAAGGACAGTTACTGTAATATGTACTCAAGTCTCTGTCACTATTGTTGTAGTTAAAGAAAAAACATTTAGGAATGCAAAATTTATGTATTAGAGGATGAAGATATGGATTGTATCTGTTTAGAATTTGATGCCTATTTCCCACTTATTTTCAGTAGCTCTTCTGGTTCATAATTTTAGCATTATGTACGTATTGTGTGGAGCTCAGAAATGTAGAGTAATGGGAATTATGTGATAACAAAAATCTATTTCATACTAATAGAATATGGCTGAAGGATCACTTAAATGTCACTCTAATTGCCACCTATTAATGATTCTTTGTAATTTTTGCAGGAATGTCAGGTTTAATTTAAATGGAGCTTGTAATTGGTAAAAGTCAATCACTTAAGCACACCTCCTACTGAGGCTGTATTACTTTTTCATCACTTAGTGTACAAGCATTAATCCACTTGAGTTCTCTGTGTGAGTTTAACATCTTTGTTGGGGTTGTTAAGAGCTATTTTGGATAAACTACTAAGGAAATCTGCCCTCCATCCCAATCTTGGTTAGGTACTAGGGAAACCTCCAGTGCTACTTTCCTGATTTCTGTTTTTCCACTACAGGAAGGAGGTGTCGTCGCTCTCTTTAAGATCTGTCGCCAGGATTGTTTCAGGTGCCTTTATCCCCAGACCCTGAGGACATTGGCATCGATTTGCTGTGTAGAGGAAGGGATGCACCAGCTGGAAAAGGTAGGCCCTTGAGGATTCCTTACTGACTGTGTCATAAAATAGAGCTGCCCTGTCTTTTATCTCCTCTAGGAACTGATAATTTGGTGGCGTTTGATACTGTGTTCCGTGCTATGCTCATCTGTTCTGTGCTGAACACATCTTCAGTCTTCACAAAATTAGCCCCAGCAATAGCATTATCCTACCATCCTTGCACAAATAAGCTTTCTAAGTGGGGATAATTTCGTAAAAGAGGCAAACATGTTAGTAACTACGTCAAAAAGGGAGAACAAACTAGAGAAATTATAATTTCTGGACTCTCTAAAGTGTTTGTTTAGAAACTCCACTATTTCAAATCATCCATAAAAGACAGAAGGCTGTATACCTTTTTAAATCCTTCTCTGATGCTCTGATAGTTGTGAGAGTTGTAGTTGCACAGAAAGAAGTGGGACAGATATAGCCATTAGTCAATCAAAAAATGTGTCTGCTAATCAGCAGCAGCTTTCATAAAAGCCAATTTTAACTGCAATGATCAACATCAAAACATTATCCAGATAAAATTATACCAACTTCTTAGGCTCCTTTCCTTTCTCACATCCACTACATACTGCTATGTTTTGGAAAATGAACACTTCTGGTCACTAAATCATGATCTCATCCTTTGTGTTTCATCAAACAGTCATCTTCCCCAGCTGAATAATGGCCTCTTCAAGTTAATGATAAATTATTTCACTGCCTCTTTACATTGACGTGTCCTGTAATTTACTGCCCCGAATTCAAGCAACCTGTGACAGAACACCTGCAGCAAAAAGCAAGTCTCTGAGTTTACAGTAAATGAAGATGACTTAAATTTTTTTTTACATAATGATGGTCCAGACTGACACCTGAATTAGTCTAAAAGGATCTTTCATTATGTCCACTGTAATGATGGAGTTAATAGAGGTAGAAATGAAAAAGATTGATTCAAGTCACCCGGTCCAATTCCTGGCAGTGTCAACATGTGTTTAATGTGGCCTGTATCAAAGCTGACGGAACAGGAGTCCTGGAAAAAGTGAACACTCTCAAGCTCACGTTTCTTGGATCTTCTTTAATATTGGCCACAAGTAAAATTGCTCAGGGTAAACTTGATCACAATTGGGATGGGAGTAGGGTTTAAAGGATTTTTAACTGAAATCCCTACCTTCAAGGACTTTCAATTCTTAAATCATCTTCTTTAAATATGAATAGGCTTTTTCTTTCAAAATTTGAAGTACTCTTCCAAAGAACACAAAAGAGGGTTAAAAGTATTTAGCTATCCTGTAATTACAAAAGTTATCACAGGACTTCTTATCTGGCAGAAAGGGTGGCTTCTTTTACTCAACTAAATATCTGGGTGCTGGCGAAGCATTTAATTTGCTCTAATGTGAATATCATTATGCCACCTAGTGCATTAAAATATCAGTGCAATTTGAACTTGGTTTTTAATGTCAGAAACTTCATTTAAAAAAAAAAAAAAAAAAAAAAACTTGGCCTCCAAAAAATTCAGATTAGGCAAATCAAGATTAAAAGAAAAACAAACCAACAAACCTATGCAAGGTGTTCCCCTGTATTTTTCAATTAGACTGCACAGCCATTACAGTGTTTAAAACACCACTTAAAAGAAAGCAGCAAGAGCAATAATTTCTTATGGAACACTTATCTGAGAGGTGAACTAAAAGGGGGTGGTACACTCTCTGCAGTAATTGCAGTGCTTAATTACTAAAGATATCAGGAATATTGTTTATCTATCCAGTGCTCTTTGATCTTGCCAATTCAGTGCTTGTTTCTAAAGAAGCAGAAAATTGTCTATTTTAATAAAAAGTATTTATTTCCATTAAAAAAAAAAAGTTGTTGTTCTTCCCAGCCACACATCTATAAATATATCACACTGAAAAAAGCCATTATCACATTTTTTATCATCTTGATATCAACAAGCTGATCTTTGGTATAATTGCAGTGATGAGGTAGTTGTTGCTTTTCTTCTTTTAGGTGAATCTAGTTGGCTCAGTATACAGTGACGTAAAATCAGTTGGTTAAAATGCCAGTTTGGAACAATTATTTCACTTGCAAGTACTTTACTGAATTTTGATAATATACTGGTACTCTTACTTTGCTGTACATTGAAGTGCAGAGCTCCAGGAACTCGAGTAACAAATTAGTCAATTAAAGTCGAGAAATAGTAAAGAAGTAGTCCCATTTTGTGCCTGAGCACTGCATAAATAAATGTTCTCTGTAAGCTGTGCTCAACAAGTGGTAATTTTGATGCTTCAAGCTGCTTGTGGGTGTCTGGTTGTTGGACACACTTTAATTTTGTAATCCACTGTGACACCAGCAGGTTTGAGATCATTATCTTGTCTCAGCTTCCTGACCAGTCCTACTTCAGAGAGGAGTGGAGGGACCCTGGAAAAGCAGTCAGAACATATTATTCCTATAGCTGTTTGTACCTGTACCCAAGAGAACATTGTCATCTGTGTCTTGTGGCACTCAAGCACACGAAGTTTTTAGGGGAAAGCTCACTGCACCAGAAAAGATGGTTATTCTTTATCTGGGCATTCCAGAGTTTCTACAGAGACAATAAATAATACAGGTAGTTGGGAAGAGAGAAAATAGATGAAATCCCTAAACCCGAAACAGAAAGGAGTTTGTGAGAACTGAGCATGACTGAAACTGAAGAACAATGTTTGTGCTGCATATGCAGACAGAGCTGGTGGCGTGTCCTGCCAGAGGTTTAGGACAAAAGTACAATGATGTAGTGGGAGATTGGTTCTCAAGATTTGTTAAGGGTTCTGGAGAGAAGACTATCTGAACCTTCATGAATGTGCTTTGCAAACTGAATTCACTTTAATATTGGAAGAACTGTTGGAGGCACAGAGGTGGGAGAGATTATTGTATGTATTAAGTGACACTTAAGGTTCAGAAAAAGGAAAAAATTTTGATCTTGGTGATGTATATCCTGCAAATTGCTTTGGGAATAATTGTACTTCAAGTAATGCTATCATTATCAAAACACACATAAAATCTAACAGATATGGTCTCCAACATGGAGCAACCTTGAGTAGAAATGGGGTTTGTGTTTGAATTGACTTCTTTTTTCCTAAAGCATTTCTTCAGCCCTTACCCCTGTGAGGCTGCATTAGGTCCTTGTTTTGCAGTGCTCTTTGAACAAAGTGTCTCTTATATATTTGCTGACACACAGCCTCACAAAAGTCTAAAAACTGTGGCAGTTTCTCTGCTTCAGGTCTGTCTGTACACAAGTTGGTGGTGGTGGTGCTAAAAGGAATGACTTTCCAATTTTTACCCTCCTGAAGCTCAGTTGTGTGGTTTTGCACTGAGGTTTCTGTGGCAATAAACTTCCTGCTGCAATAAAAGAATTGCAGAGCTGGTTCAGAAAAAAATAGCAAAAAGTGCAGTGTACTGCAGTTTTTACTGTGCATGTGAAATGCTATCACATTAAAAAATGCAGCTTAGGTGGGACCTAGATCAAGGGTCAACTGCCACAAAAACAGGATGATTATACAAATAGTCAGCTGCCTAAATTTTAACAGTGTGCAGAGCATGTTTACTTCCTATATTTAAACTACTCCAGAAAGCAAAACACCTGGAATCAACTCAGTTAGAGGAGGTAATCCAGAGGCACTGGTGACAACAGCTGTTACTTTGATTAGTAAAACCTTTTTAACAAATGACACAGCTTTAATCACTGTGCTTTAAGGAAAATTGCCTAGGAATAGCTTGCAAATTACTTTGAATCCTTCATTTAAAGCACATTATGCAAATCATCTCCAGAAGAAGAAGGGTAAAGAAAGTATGAAGCATACATTTTTTTGTGGCTGGGAAACTATATGAATTTTACAAAGACTTCTTAAACATGAGTGGCCTAAAAATCTATGACTCACTGTGAACCTAGTTTGAGTCTTAGAATAACCATATTCTTATACACAGTAATAATTTCTGCATGGTGGGAATGTAGACTGTCCATAATACAGATGAAAACACAAGTTTTGTGGGAAAATAAGCAAAATGTATATTACATAACCTTCAGCTACAACTTATTCATAGTTTTTGGGTGAATGTGTGTTGATTGCTTCATTCAGCTCTAACCACTTTGAACTTTCAGTTTCAAACATTAACCTCAGTTAAAATCATGGAGTAACTTTGTCTCAGGTGAAGACTCAGTTACTAAAACCACAGAAGTCCATGTAACTGTAGGGTGAGACAGAAGTGGGAATTCCATATTAGCAAGAAATTCCTCACTGTGAGGGTGGTAAAGCACTGGGGACAGGTTGCCCAGAGGAGTTGTGGATGTCCCATTCCTGGAAGTGTTCAAGGCCACATTGGAGGAGTCTTTGATCAACTTGATCTAATGGAAGATGTCCCTGGCTGTGGAAGGGGGGTTGGAAGTAGATGATCTTTAAGATCCCTTCCAACCCAAACCATTCTATGAATTATGGAGAGGGCTTCTATTATGAGAGCTTGGATGGTATGAAGGTAAATCAGTAATTCAGAGGCTGAACACAAAAATTATCTAGTGGACCATGTATTTCATTGCCACAGCATGGGAATGCTCCACAATCATGAATGTTTTAATTTTCGTAGTACCTGGTATACAGTGGAAATAACTTTGAACAATGAAAGAGATGGAAAATTTTCCTGATCTGAACAAACTATATAGTTGTATTGCAACTATATAGTTGCATTTGGAATTATGTCATTATTCCAAATGTAAAATGTCAAGGAATATTATTAATAATACTCTTTTAGAAAAGGTATCTGAGACTGCCAGTTTAGGAAGGAGAAACCCATAGGTTGCTACATTTAAAAACATGCCTGCAGGTTGTTTGCTTCTTTTAAGAACTGCAATAGCAGTGTGCAGCTTTCTGAGGAGCAGTGAAGTGTTGATGTTTATTATGGCAAATCTTGATTTATTGAGAGGACTTCTAGCAATGAGAAAATCTCAGAAAGCACAGAGGTCTGCCTCAGTCTGTTAGCCTTTCTCACTCCTCATAGAAGACCTTTGTGTTAAAGTTTCTTTGTTTCTTAGATGAAAAATTCTCATGGCCTATTTTAGTAGTTTTAAAACAAAGGATTGTATGGCCTATAAGATGACCAAAAATTGTATATTTATTTTATTCTAAAATTACTTGAGTTCAATAAGTCAAATTATTAAGTTTTTTTTAAGAAAAATATTTTCAAAAGGCCATAATTTTTAAAATTTAGTTTTAATTCAAGGAGAGTCAAGCTTCATGTTATTTTGTTTCTTGAGTGAGAAATGACAAGGCTGGGTAAAAACAACAGAATACAGGATTCTTAGAAGCCTTCAGAAGATGTCAAGTTGTTAAGGAGCCCTTCTCTTGTGTCGTTCCCACAAAAACAGATAAAACAGTGTTAAACCCCTTTTTGAATTTTTCATGGGTCATGTTGGCAAACATATTCTTAATTCTGCTTTATAAAGGGGAATAACATTCTTTTATGTTCCCTAAAGCAGTGCTTGTTTCAGGAGAAACTTGTGAAGCTTCATGGCCGGGAAGAACCTGGAAACTTAATTTCTGCATGCTCAGAACCACAGAGCACTGGCTTGTGTGCTAAAAACATGTGAAATGATTTAGATAGGTAAGGTTCAAGTGATGCATTACTTTTACAGCCCTTTGGCTGGAGAATCAACTCTTCTGGTCTGCATATTGCACTTCTTTCCGTCCTGGAACACTGTTTTGTCTCATCTTCCATGGCTGTTTGTTGTAGACAGGCTTTGAAATCATGCTTGTGAAGTTACAAACAGTAGGCAGGAATGGATAAAGAGGTTTCTGGATATTGAGAGAGAAAGATAACCTTTTAAAGACTAATTTGGGCAACTTTTGCCACACAGAGCACAGCACACTGAAAGTTGGTGGCATTGAGAGCTGGAGCTTGGAACTGTGTCTCACTACTGTCAATGGTAATTGTGGAAGTCACATGAGAATGAAGAGCTACAGCGAGAAAGAAACATAAGTCAAACTTAAGGAATAGCAAACAACGTTTTTGAAGCTGATTTTTACATAGCATTGTAGATAACCAGGCATATCTGTTTCAGTAGCTGAGTTTGTGGTACAATTAGATAATGCAAAGTTCTACGCTTGCAGCTCTTTAATTTACTGGACACTTCTTCTGAGTAAGACTGTTTAATTAATTGGCAGTGAAAAATGTGCTGTGTTTGGCAAATTACATTTCTGTCAAAGTCCCTGCAAGATTCATTAAATCATATCTGAGAGTGCAGGAGCTGCCCTTCCTCAAGTGCTGCCTTCGTATGTATTAGGTGGTTCAAGTTTTACCTCTGACTACACAGCAAAGTACACATAATTAATAAATGTAGCCTCTTTCAGCACCTTCCCAGGCAAGAGTAGAAAGATTTCTTAGGTCACTGCAGAATGTGACCATCTTAGATGCAACAGGCTGCAGGCAGAATAAGGAATTATTTTGCAACAGGCAAAACAGGAAGTCATGGAAGTGACATATTGGTGAATACTGAAAAACAGTGTGAAAAGAGGTTTAAAAAATTCCCTCAACTCTCCCCCCAAAAACCTCATAGCAACAACAAAGGGAAAAAACCTAAAACCAACTGGTAGATAATCTCTGAGGTAGCATTTTTTTTTGTTGAAAACCTTCTGCCAGTTATACAGTAGATTAAAATTTTTTCACTTTATGCTAGTACCCATTTTATCATGCAAAAAGGAAATCCAGGAGTTTTTTCTTTCAAGAGACATAGAATTGAATAGGGACAGACATGTTGGTGTAGGATTATGGTACATTGCCAGGTCTCTGTAGGAAAAAAGTATACACAAACTGCTTTATGCTGAGGTCATGGCCATTATTTCAATTCTGTTAAAATGACTGATGAAATTATAGTGGTTGTGTTGTTGTAGTCCTGATGCTCTAAAGAGATATGTATCAGTTGCTCTGATAAAAGATATTACTTCTCCTCACAAACCTTGCTTCACTTAAATCATATTATAGATTATAAAGAGGGAGAAAGGAGCCAGCAAGTGTAGCACTAAAGATAAAAATTTTGATAATACTGGTGAAGGAAGACAATGTGAGACTTGGCTAAGGAGTAAGTGAATACCTGCCTTGGGCTTTAGAGGATACAGGTTCTATTGTTTATCCTTTAGATACCTGGCCTTGCCCATGTACTGCAAACATATAAATTTGCACTCAGTCTTAAACAAGTGGAAAATTTAATTTAAAAGACAAGAGAACTATTACCTGCCAAAAATGCCAACAGACATGCACATCTGTTGGTTTGTTCATGACTGAGATTTCTGACTGCAATACGTTTCACTAAGTGAATATTAATTTGTTGAGTACTGAACACAGTGCTGTGGCCCGAAGGAAAACTTTCAGAGTCAAATCACATAGGTGCAAGATCTTTTTGATAAACTTTGTCTGCCTTTTCAATAGGGTGCAACAGGCAATCTATGAGCTGACATATAAATCTATCTGTACTTTGATACATTTTTTAACAATTTATGGATATATTTGTATATCAATTCAAAATGAGCTGTCTTCTAACCCAACAATGAACACTTTAAGTCCTCTCCCTGTAGTGTGAGTACTTCCACATCACCCACAGATTTAGGCTTTGTGATGTTTGTCCTGCACTTAAGGTGGTATATTGATTAAGCATGGATCTGTCATAATGTGTCCACATGCAAAAGTTTTATAGCAGTCAAAGCAGCCCAGTTTGTTGTTTTGTTTTTTTTCATATTTCAGCAAGACATGATCAGGATAAGGTATTGCAGTCGCATTCAGGCATTATCAATGATGTGCTGGGAGTAAATCTTGCCACTGCTCTGTTATACTTTTCTCATGGCTCCAGAGCAGTGTTCAGCAAGTGAGAGCTGATAGAATGAGGTGTACTTTGGTATTTGTGTTCCATTCAAGATGCAGTTACTGAAGGAGGAGCAACCTCTCGTCTAATCTATCCCTCAGCTCTGTCTTTTTATACACCTTGATTTTATTGAGATGCAGGAGAGACTCTACAGATCTTTTTTTTTCTTCTTGCTTTAAAAAGATAAATTTCATTGAAATAGATTTTGAAAGCTGAAAAGGAAAGCCCTGAGACTATGCCAGATTACTGAGGTGTGCACTTCAATGTGCAAGAGCAACTTGGAGCAGTGCCTGTAGATTGCCATTCCCTCCAACTTCATGTTGAAAATTTGGAGTGGTGCCAGGTTACTGCTCTGCACTTATTTGGCTCCCATGTAATTTACACATGGCTTTTGCAGTCAGTTCTGTTAGTATTTTATGCTATCTATTGATTTTATATTTCACTAAGTATTTTATTTAAAGCACTCCAAATAGTTTTAGATTTATGTTTCAAAAGTCAGGATGTTAAGAGAATTTTATAAATGAAAAATAATTTGGAAATCACCAGCTGATAATTTTTCTGTAACAATTTAAAGTGTTACCTAAAGTGATGACAGTGATCAGGGCAGCAAATGATCCACAAATGTCGTCCGAAGGAATAGAAGCCAACACATCAAATAACAGGTGGGTTTTCCCTACCTAATAATAATAATAATAATCTATCAAGCAAATTTAATTTTAAGATGAAAGAAACAGCTTACTCAGCTCCTAAACTGCAGGCAGAGATTAATGAGAATCAATTGAAGCATTTAAAAAGAGTGCAAGCAGAGAGCTATTTTGGACCTCAAATATTCCCCTTCTCCCTGACAGAGGCAGAAAACTGGAAAGAGATGGCCTTAGGGAAAGACCTAACAGAGGAGTAACTTTCATAATCCTTTTTTCCTCACTCAGCAGGAAACTGTTGAATCTCATATCTGCATTTGTGTCCATATCTAAACACATGTACTGAATGTGCTTAAGTTGCATTTTCTAGATAGCTTGGCTGTAGCCACAAGAAAGAAGAGATAGGAGTGAAAATGTTTGTAAAAGGAGACAAATACAGCAGATTGTTCCCCTTTATAAAATCTTGGCTAAGAAAGTTGTGCTGATCCAACCAACCCATCCTGCTGCAGATTTTATGACTCAGTATTGTGGATGAATTTTCTGGCTCATTAGAAAAGTCCAAAGAGTTTACTGATCAGAGCTTCCCTTTCTTCTCTGGCTGATCCTTGAGCTTACCTAAACTCCCACTGGTTTCTGAGACCTCTGCACGAAGAAAAGCAGGCATCTACCTGCAGAGATTTGGTAACACTTTGGGGATTTAAATGCCTCTGGAACCCGAGGATTCACTGCCAGCATTATTTTTCTTTCTAAAGCTTCTCTCATGTTTCTTTTCCTGCCTTAATTAACTATCACTCTCAGAGTTTTCTAGTGTTCTATATGGTTTCTTGTGTATCTATTCTTGCTTTTATAACATTGATTTTTCAAAAATGTTAATACATATTTCATTTCGAAGGTCTGAATTCTCAGGTGCACGTTACTAAAAAACAAAAGGAGAAAATCCTTTCTTCATTCATCTAACTGCAGCTATGGGATTCCTTACTAATATAAAACTATAATTGCAAAAGTACTGAATGACCCAAGCTCTCAAAATTAGAGAATTATTTCTCCTGGTTCCAGTAATTTATTTTTCTTTTCTTTAGGCCATGCCAGTTGGAAACAAATAGCTCTGTATGTTTATAAATGAGCTGATCTCGGTCATACATGAGGGCAACATGATGGAGGCTGCCAGACAAAGTGACTGGTTTACTGGATCTGGAAATTGATATTGGTCACATATTGGCGTGAAAATTACAGAAAATTGGTTTTCATCACAAGACCATCCATATTCTGAATCAGCTTCTCATCTTGACCACTTCCTTGTGCTTGTTTTTTGGTAGTAGTTTCAACTAGCAAAACACATAAGCCTCAGCTTATGTTCAGCTTAGAACCTGGCTCTTTTCCAAAACCACTTTTGCCATTCTTGTACTCTCGAGAGTGCTGCTACCCCTCCTCCAGTTCTATGTGATGCTAACAAGCCCTTGCATCACAGCATTTCCCAGAGTTCACATGTAGGCAGGGAGGCTC
This sequence comes from Orthonyx spaldingii, assembly GCA_013397795.1. Classification (NCBI taxonomy): domain Eukaryota; kingdom Metazoa; phylum Chordata; class Aves; order Passeriformes; family Orthonychidae; genus Orthonyx; species Orthonyx spaldingii. The sequence goes on from VZTJ01000300.1 coordinate 229,320, forward strand.
TAAGACTCCTGCTGTGACAGAGTTAAGGCCAGGTATAAGCTGGGAATCTTTTCTAGCTGCAGGTGCTAAAGAACATTTGCCAACTGGGGCCAAGTAGGGCTCCCAAAAGACGAAAGATCTGAAAATTGTTATGGAGAGAGAAATTCACAAGTTTGTATTTTGCAAATTTTAATTTTATACAGTTGCTCGTGGTCTTTATTTGGTTTCATACAATGTTTGCCAAAATTACAGTCAAAAGACTTGGTTCAAACCCTCTTTTTCTTTGCTGCTCTCCAGCACCTATCACTGCAAGCAAGTCGAAAAACACTTTACTAAACGGGGAAAAAATTGGTGCAGGAAACTTTTACAATACCAGCTTTGGCCATTTCTAGCACTGGCCACTCTTAAACTTTCTACCAGTAGGTTTGCTTGGTTTAAATGAGTGCTTAGCAGTTTAACTTTACCCTTCAAACAACATTGTAGAAACAAAGTCTCGCTCAGGGTTTTCCTGATGGTAATACTCTGATTCTGTTACATGGGCCAAAAAGTAAGCTTTAGAGAAGCCAGGTGTTTTCCCAGAGACAGCTGTAAAAAAGAAACAGAGGAAATCAAACCCAGTGTAATCCAGCTGGCTAATTAGAGGAAACCTGGTATCCTTTCCTTGTGATGTGCATTTGAAGTCAGGGCTGGCATTACTCAGGTGAAGTATCTTTTATGTGCTCCTAACAAACCAAAGGAAGTCAATTGCTTGAGATTTTTCTTGCCTTAGGTTTGCAATGAGCTAAGAGCTTCCATGGGGCTTAACTGAAGCTTGTCCATGATATGTAGCAGTCTCCATATGTTTCTTAAAAAAAGGGAAGGTTAAATAATAATTAATGGCAGATGATGTAGAGAAGTGTTTGTATGTCAGTGTAAGGGGATTTTTTTGCTTAGGCTTGTTTGCAGGAAACCACTTAGGTCTGGCACTCTGCCTGATTTACACTAAAACTTTCATGTTTCATGAAGCATTTTTGAAAACACTTAAAGAGCTGTTGGAAAAACAACCTCTTCTGGTAAAGATAATAATCCTGTTAGATAAACATCTAACAACATTGCTTGTATATTTACCTGACCTGTACCTTTCTTCTCTTGCCTATCATTAAGTACCCAGACAGTAGCTCTTTCACTGGCTGTTCCTTCCCTTGCCAGCACTGTCTTGGGCTTTTCCTTTTTGAGGGCTTTCAGTTTGCTCATTTGCAGTCCCTGGGAATGGATGAGCGATTTTTGTATGGATCAGGGCATACTCATATGCTTGTCTGACAAGGATCTTCAGCTGAGATGAGGAAGGAATCCCTATGGGACCAGCCAGTTGAATTAAGAAGACAGAAGTCTTTCCAGTTTTTGTAGGAACTCATCTTTGTCACTTTGTTCTTACAAAGAAGATGTCATCTGTCTGGACTTCTGTAAGGCCTTTGGCATAATGTCCTAATACTGAAAATGCTGTCACACTGGACATGTGTGCACTTCCTTTATACTTCTTATATAGCTGACAGATTGCCTTGTTTTGCTGTTGCCAATTTTTATTTGAAACTAACTGTTAGTTTCATTCTCAAAAAAAAATAACATTGCAGGAAGATATCAAACAGTACTGGTCCAAATACAGGCTCCTGAGGGACCCCACTCATCACTGCTCTCCATCTGGACAGCAAGCATTTGACCACTACTCTCTGGTTGTGACACTTTAGCCAATTCTTCCAAGCCTTCTGGTGTAACTAATGTGTCTTTCTAACTTCTGTTGTGTCTCCATAATGACACACTTGCATGTCTCTGCCAGCATCCAAATGTCTTCCTGTCTATCGTTGTTTAAAAGTGGACTTAGCTGGATTGTAAAAAATAGGCACTACTGGCATGAAGAGTTCAAAATTGGATTTGGAAGGGAAGCCAAAGTTTGCTCTTACATGCATCACATGAAGACTTGCTGACACTCAACAGGGGATCTATAAGGTCTGTCACTGAAAAAGCTGATTTTTTTCTATTCAATATGCCATGAAATTCTGTGATGTCATTACTACCGTAAACAGAGATATCTTAGTAGAGCAGAAACTGTTATCAGTTTTACTAGTCCCTACACTGCTGTTCTTAGTTACAACAGAGAGGCCAATACACCAGCTAAAGGTGCTCCCTCTGTCCCTTAGGACTTTCTATCCCTTCCTCCCACCTGTATGTACATCCATATTTGGTAAGGAGATATGCATCTTCTAAGTATATCTTGAATTTTCAAAGAAGCCCCTTTCTAAGAAGAGTTTGTGACAGCCTCAAGCTGACTGAAGACAGTGCAGAGCTGGATGCCCACGAAGCTGAGCCCTATGCCACTGGAGGGACCTTGTCACTTGAAGACTTACAGCTAGAGCTAAGATCTGCATCTGATGACATAATTTCCTGGTCATTCTGTTGTCTAAGAACCTTCAGCTATACTGGCCTGAGTCCCTGATTAACTAAGGTTTATAAAATAAGGGAAAGAAACCAAACCTAAAACAAAAATATCAAACCCTAACAAAAAAATAAAATTGGAAAGCAATGCTGAGGTTAAAACCTGATACCCTGACAATTGTCCAGAAAAATTCTGAAGGCAGAACAAGTCCCCTTGGGAAAGTTTTTCTGGTGGCTGTGCACAGGCAGTTTCCTGAGCCATTGGTGAGGTAGGAAAGACCATACACATTTTAGGTTCCTGGAAGTGGGACTGAGCTCTTCTACCCAGAAATTTTTAGTTCAGCTGTTAACAGAAATACAGGGATTACCCAGTTTTTGATAGCACAAATTGGTTTATAAACCTGAACTTTTTTCCATCTGGGATTTTTCCTTTACATCCATGTGTGTATGTGGAATAGACACACATCAATTCAAAGAGCAGGTAGATAGTTCTTTTATCCTGTTGCTGCTTCTAACATGATTCAATAGGTGGACATAACAGAGGCAACTACATGGGTGATGGTCACTGCTGCTGAGCTGGCCATGTCTGATGAGCAGCAGCTGGAATTCTGAGAGCGCACTAGCGCAAGGCTGCTCTAGCAGAGTGAAATTCTGCCTCTGTCTCAATCTTCTTTTGCAAACGCTTCTGTTTTCTGCCCTGGGTGAATTTCTTGAACTTTTTACTTTACCTTACCAAATGAATTGCTGTTTCTCCTTTGCCACAAGCAGCCACTTTTGAGTCTCCAGCAATGCAGGAGTGGTCAGGTTTCAGGGCAGTGGTCCTACTGGTTGCCTCCAGACCTGCACCACAGAACTGTTTAGTTGCTGGTGCCAGAGATTTAGCTGGCTTTGAAAAAACATGGGTCAGATTAAGATTCAGTCTATTTGCTGTTTGCTTTTGTTGATTTTCCTGTTTTGTTGTACAGTCTTTCTCTCTTCCTGCTGTTATCTTCAGGGCTTAGAAAAGTCTGCCAGATTGCTGCTTGCATGTTCTTTTTTTGCCCATCTCTCTGATAATACAACCAATATTGGGCAGTCATTTAAGCTTTTTGTTTGCAATAAAACCTGTGTCAGAATACAGCAGATTTTCAAAGAAATATTTTGTATCTCTGCTAGAAAAAGCTGGGATCCTTTCAAAGGCCAGGGACTATAGACATTTCTGCACTTATCAGTGCCACCATCTATGAGTGTTGAGAGGAGTGAGCGGAAAGACCATGTTAAAAAGGTAGACTTCATAAACACTGAGACACTGCTTCCCCCATCTTCAACAACTTAAAAGAACTGTGGTTATGTCAGTTCTGCCAGCTGAGGAGGGTAATAAATTGTTCCAGGATGCAAGGCTGGCATGGAATCTCCTTCTAGCAGTAGTTTGCTTGGAAGAATTTTTTATGTTTTCTGTAAGAGCTCACGGTAATTCCATTAGGTAATATTTCTTTATATAATTATATAGATTATTGAATATATTCCTATAATGTATGCATTTAAATATTTTTATTTATTGATATAATATTAGTTAATATTATTTATTTAGTAACTTATGTGAGGCCTGGGAAAAGGAAATAAAGCAAAATCCAAGAGTAGGAATAATGTGAAATAGATAGACTAAAGGTGATTACATTGTCTGCCCAGAATTTTCAAAAGCTATTCATAACATTAAGCTTCAGTAGCTTTGGATTCCAGGCTGAGTCACCAGAATAGTGTCTATCCAGTTGTGGATATGCATGCACCATCAAATGGCAATTAAATCCACTCCATAAAGCTAATACTTAATTGCTATTAAGTTAAAAGATGTTTGGTATTTTCAGTGTTATTGCCATCCTTGGGATGTACACACAGTTTAAGAGCACTGAGTGTTTTGAAGGTAATCTATGGGCCTGTGGTAAGGTTTTACCCTCGTGCTAGTTAAGCTGTCACCAAAGCACTTTAGATTGAGACACAGAGCAATAGAATAGTTTGGTCTGAAAGGGACTTTTGAAGGTCATCTAATCCAAGCCCTCTGCAGTGAGATTAAAAAAGATAGGGAAAAATAGAGGGCTAAGTTGATAATCAGTCAGCATGGAGGAAGAGATGCACATATGGGGCTAGAAGGCTTTTTCAAGTACAAAACCAGGAAAGAATCTGAGCGCTTTTGCATGAGAGTTTTTAGCTGTAGCGATCTAGGAAGAGTTAAATCCACCTCGTATTTCTGTGCTAAAATGATTATCATGTGGCATTTTAAAGTCATGAAAACCAAGTGATAATTCTCTGCATATGTTCTGAAAACGTCACGAGAGGGAAGCACAAGTTGAAAGTTTTGCCAGGCTGTTGAGTCCCGCAGCTAATGCACATAATGCTGTGCAATAGTGGCACCCAGTGGAGGCTGGAATTACAGCAAAGTTTGCACTGCTGCTGGGTAAGTTCTGCCCAAATCTATCCCCTGTTTAGGAAGGCAGCAGAGGATTTGGGAAGACAGGTTTATGAGTACCAAAGCTATGCACCACTGAAGTGTCCTCCTAAATCAAGGCAAGCCATGTCAAACGGGCTTTTAATCTGAAAAGTTTAGGTTCTCTTATCCATTCACAACCAGCTGGATAGTGTAAGAACGTTCTTCCTACAGGATAGACCCTCAGCTTTCACTGCATTAATAAAAACAAAACAAAACAAATCCTTAAGCAACGTCTAATGCAAGAGCATCCTGGGGAGTCGGGAAAAATGCCTTCTATTCCTACCGTCCTGAAAGTACTGCCTGGATAGTGACGGTATCAGCCTCAGAAACTTGATGAGAACAAACCCCCTCAGCGTGGAGTCCTCAACACGTTACAGTGTGAATGGACTATCACATTTCTCTAAAGAATGTATTGTTTGCTCTGGGGTGGTCAACATGCTGCTCTGTGGGGAATGACGCTACCTGCGCTCGCTATCCTCTGGTTATTGCTTTTTCAGGCATCATGTATTGCAAATAGTTGTGATGAACAGAGATTTAGGAATAACTGACATGTGGTGCTAAAGAGAACGGATGAATTAGAACAATGTTCCTGCACAAAAGGTGCTATTGAGCTCAGATTTCAGTTCCTATTTTATGTAGGCCTACTCATAACATCACAAAAATGTGATGAATGAGAATGATGATATGGGTTCCTAGCAAATGTCCATCCTTAACTGCTTTAGCACTCTCTACCCTCTGCATTTATTTTAGCATTTCATTATAAGCACCGCATGCTTTGGCGTTTTGGCCATGCTGGAATTATTCTAGATCTGCAGAGGCTGGATGCAGGAAAACCTCTTCCAGGACTTTGTTGATCAGGTTATTATTTGGTGTGAGAAAAACTCAATTTCTGGAGAGGTGGCAATTCCTTTGAACAATAATAGGTGGCATTATTGCAATGGCCTATATCCACATATTACGTGGCTGTAGGTGAGTTTTTATCTTCACTTTTTATCATAGCATAGGATATGAGAGGGAAATGAAGCTGATCAGGAGTAAGAATCTCCCCTAAATGTGTAATGTGAACTTCATGGCTGATCCAAACATGATGTTTTAATACTGTCTAGGCTGAGGAAGCAATTATAATGAAAGAGAAGGCAAAACAGCTGTTAGAATAGGTTTGCATTTATTTTTGAGCAAGATACTTATTTGTCCTGAGCAAAATAATTAGAGGGCATAAGTCACCTTTAAAGATTGCTCCTGTCTCATCCTGTAACCTGAAAGAAGAACCAGGTTACAAGTCACAGGATCTCACCTAGGAAATATTCATGGATGAAGCCACATGACTGACTTCCTGCTCCTGTTAGCTGAATTTATTTATGTGCTTAAAGGCTGTGACAAATTGCTTTTCTCCTCACTCAGAAGAGGATTTTTGATGATTTATGCCCCAGGGAACTGGCAGTGTTTGAACTTTCCAGCCCATGGATTTCTGTGTGGCTGCGTCAGATTAAGTTGAGAAATACACCCTGCACCTCTATTGTACCAGCTTTGCCATTGTATTGATGATATTGATGTTATTCTGAGTAAAAATTCTGTGTTGGCTGCTCTCCTTTGGTAAGTCTTCCCTTCAAGCTCCTTTAAATGTAAAATAGCACACTCACATCTAATTTTTGGCACATTTCTCTGCTAGAAGAATTTCTGTCTTGTATGAACCAGTAAAAATGAAACACTTGCCACAAAATGTATGAAGAAGGTAAGGCACTTAGGACCTAGGGCATTGGAGAAGACATTAGGAGAGAGAAGTCCAATTAATCAGATCACAAGACTTTCAGCCCAAAAAAAAAGGACAGGTAAATGAGACATACTCATGTAATTACAATTGATTTTTCTTACAGAAAAAAACCCAAAAAAACCCCAAAAGACAAAGAATGACAATTGCTGACAGTGGTAATGGTGAAGGAAGTGATTTTAAGTAGAGGTGACACTGGCTTTTTCCTTCTTTTTCTCTTAGTTTTTAAAGAATCTCAGTGCTAACTTTTAATCCTTCTGTCCTAAAAAGAAGAGTAAGCCTATACCAACAAGTAGTATTTCATAGTTCAAGTAAAGAGAAAATGACATAGAGAGCTAGGAAAGCACGTAACAATCAAAGACCTTTTCAGCAACATGGCTTAAGATTTACAATCAAATTAACATTTGTTTGCACTCATTAAAAGCTGACTGGTTAGACTTTTTTTTTTCTTTTAAGTAGAATGGTTTGTGGCCAACTACTTTGAACAAAAACATTTGCACTTTCCTTAAAAATCCTTACGTTCTTAGCTTAACTGGGTTTAGGTGCAAGGACTTTTATTGATGACTCCTAAGTTCACTGAGGAATTATAAGACTTCAGTTTGTCATATGATTAATATGCCTGAATTGCAAGGCACTTTTCAGACATTTTGGGTGAAACCAAGCCTGAAGCATGCTTTTTGTTTGTGGAATGTTCTTAGCATACTCAATTCAAGACAGTTTTGAATGATCTTTACTAGAACATCTCTTCCTCTTTTGTGGAGAGCAAAAGAAATCATGTAAGAGAGATAGATCTGAATTTTTTGTTTGGAGGTTAGTAATCTAGTGATGAGCAATATGGGGGATATTTTTAAAAGTTATTTGCACTGATCATTCTTTTTTTCCTCCAGAATCCTTCTTGGCTTTGAATTTGGTATAATTTTTTTATGTTGAGTCCTGTTTTATATGGTTTGCTTTCCTCATCAGACATCTGTCAAAGTATGTTAAATTCATCTTTAGTAAAAAAATAGTAGGAGAGACACAGCACAGACTTACACAGTGGTTTTTCCCTAGTAGTTGCTATCATTGCTTTCAGGGGCAGCTCAGGCTTGCTACACTTTCCAAAGGGTGAGAAGGATGTGAGCAGAATTCTGCCTGCTGCCCAGTGAAGTTGGACATATTTGTACTCTGAGATGTGATGCTAAGATAAATGAAATGTCCACGGTTATTTCTTCCTTTTTTTCTTTGTCAGCAGTAGAGATGAAATATTGAAAAAATATTTCCACTTAAATATTTTATTTGCAATCAGAATTATTCTAGATTAGATTGCCCAACAAATGACACATATTTTTGTTTGTTAATGCTTTTGGGAATGGGAAGTGCAGTGCAGGCAAGCCTCAGGAGAAAATCCAGAAAACTACCCTTTCATTCTAGACAAGGCATTCTCCTTCAAAACAGCATTTTCTTTCTTCTAGATGCCTTGAATTTGATTTCTTTCTAGAAGTTTGGTACACTTCAGTCTAAAGTTACATTCTTTGACCTCAAAGATTCAGTAGTTCTGGTTTCAGAGTGATGTGTGTATATCTCAGTTTCCTGGTTGCCACAGTTTTCTAGCACCTCCTCTAGATGTCCTGTTGTGTTATCCCTGCTTCCCTCTGAAACAGAGCAGGCCCTAATCCTGGGAGCCTCTCCTGGAGCCAGGGGAAGCCCTGTACCCTTCTGTGGAGACCTGCAGTGGCTCTTCTTCTGTTCTTTGTGGACTGGCAGATGGCAGAATGCAGCTTGGTCATGTGCAATTTCCAGTCCAGGCCTGAGCTTTACAAATGAGAGTTTTTACTGCTTATGTGAAGTGAGCCTTGAGTGTTATTGGGGAACTCTAATATTTAGTACTTTGTAGTTGTTGCATTCCTTCTGTCATAACATCCCTTGTGTTTTTCTAAGAGTGAGCAAACTGGCTTATGGATTAGGGGAAATGTTAGAAAAACAGGCAGTGACTGGATGACAGAATCAGAACAGTATTTGGAACTTTCCTAAACAACATTTTGGTTTTCCCAGATCTGTGCAGCTAAAATATGGCAAACTGAGGTTTCATCTTTGCCACAACAAAACACACATTTGTCTGTCTAAAATACCTGGAACATATTCTGGGCTATTGAAGCTGGAATCTGCTCACTAGGCAAATTCAATTTCAGTCGGTTCTGACCTGTTTTTCTCATGTAAGATCAGCTTTATGAGAATGAGCCTGACTTGCACATATGATTTTGAATGCAGATTGGAACTGCCCCTGTATCAAAGTGTTGTGTTGTATTTGTCTTTGGAAATTTTTGTACTTATCCTTGGATTTTCATATGTTGGAAGAATAATCCCTATTGAAAGTGTAACAAAATTTGTGATTTTGTTCCTCCTAGTTCAAACACTAGCTTAACTTTAAATGTATGTGTTTATTATCCTTCATATGTATGCTTGGTTATGTTGAGACTAGTTCAGGCAGCAAAGAATATTGAGTAGAAGAAAAATCAAAATTCAACTTGCAAAAATATTCAATTTTCTCAGCGTCTTAGGATTGTCTTTATTTCTTGTAATATAGAATCAATGTAGCAACTGTATTTGACCAAAGAGCAACACTGGAAGGTGTTAATGGAGAGAAAAACATCTGAGATCACTTTACCTGATGACTCCTAGTAGACCTCTGATGGCTCATAAAGATTGTATGTGAACAGCTGATCTTAAACTTGAATTTCTTAGTCTTATAGCAATTCTGAAATTATTTTATTGCCACTTCAGTCATAGAAATGAATCAATGTTTGTAGGAGACCCAAGGAGGTTTACCTAACTGTCAGGAGAGGAATCTTAGGACCAAATAACTTGGGTCTGCTACAGCCAATAAAGGTCTATCAATTTTCACCAGAGGAAAACTGCTCCTTTTTCATTTTTTTTTTGAAATTTTGGTTTAAATAAGAGTAATAATTTCCTCTGTTGTTATTACAACATGAATGGACTCTTATTGAGTTGCTCACTAAAAGTTTTATAGCTAAAGGATGTGAGTGTTTTCATTATAAATGGGTATCATAAAACTCTATAACTTGCTTGTAAAAATTCTCTGCCAATAAAAATCTGGCACATTCAAAGTTGGTTCTGGAGCTAATTTATTTAAAATAATTTACTAAAATAATTGAGCAGCCATTGTGAAGTAATGAATGTAGCAAACAATTCTATTAATGCCTTGTGCCTCATAGCGCTGCTCTAAAAAGCAACAAAAATTTTGGGAAGAGAAACATAGGTGAAGCACTAAGTCAGTTTTGGTACGTGAATTTAGACACAAAACCATTTTTTCTGAGCAAGGTACTATATACATTTAATACATTATGTTATATATATGTTTTATTATTATGGTGCATTTAATTAGTGTACATATGATTCAAATACTACAGAAGCCTTGCATTGCAGAGACTGGATATTTTTTAAGCTAATCAGACACCATTGAAATGAGAAATATTTGCAGGAAAATTCTTTGCATAAGGATCTTTTTCTTAAGTGTGTTTGCAAAAATCTCATATTTAAAGAAACAGTAAAAAAAACAACATCCTATGCAATCTTCATTGCTCAAACACTTTATCTCTCTAAAGTAACTCTACTTTCTGCTGTGGTGTTTCCACTGCCTTAATTTGAGAACAGAGTAGGGTTGTGTTTGTATATAAGTCATGGTATGATGGTATACACATGGTTAAGTTGTATGTGAAATTACCATAATAACAACAGGGATTATTAAAATTTTTAATTAAATACCCAGCATAATTAAGTTAAGGTCTCAAAGTATTGATTTATACAAATCCAGGAATTTAGCAGGAAGATTGTCAGATGCTTTTCCTGAGAGAGGAAAGATACTATGAAGAGTTAGATTAGGTGATAATGACTGGCTGTGACCTCCATGCTGCTCTTTTTTCATAGAGACCCTTTCTCATTATTGTAATAGCAGAAGAGGATCCTCATCCTCTAAAAATATGGTGTGCATGGGACAATTTTTTTTTCCTCATGAAGAGGTACACTAAAAGACACTTCTTGAAAATAAAATCCATGGTGTCACATCAAAACCTAAATGATACAAAGTAATCAAACATGTTGAAATAGTGTCCTCGTTTTGAAGTGTCAGGCACCAGGTGTTGGATAATATGTCCTCGTGCAAGAAAGTGTCTGTGACATTATTTATTTAAAAGTGGATGATTGGGGCATGTTTTTTTCAGGGAGCACATCTCATTTGCTGGAGTGCCCTGCTACACATAACCCTGGAGCCCCTGTTTGTTTATAGGAATAGTTGAGGTGGATATTTTTCTTCTTCTCAGACTATGATCCCCCAGGGTAAATAAAAATGAGGACTATGTGAAAATGACTAATATATGGTCTTTCCTTAATTCAGACGTCAGGTCCCAGTATCTTGTTCAGCATTCTTGTACAACACTTGACAGTTCCTCTCATCTTGTTGACAAGTCCTTTTTTGGGTCTGTGTGGCTTCATTTTAATGGATTTCAGACCCCAAAATATAATATATAAAGCCTTATCCATTATTTAAAAGAAACAAGCATGTACTTTCTGGAATTTGTAGTGCAGATACCAAGAAAACCCTACAAATAGGAATAGATTCTTGCAGCTTAAAAACAAGCCAGTATATCCAGCCCTCCAAAATGTAGGGCAAAACAACCCGAGAAGCATTTGTTGTCATGTGTCACATAACTTCAATAACTTAATCTTTATCATATGTGAGCATAAATAGTTCTTCCCTATTCTTACGGGGTTCTGACAATTCAGATACCATAGTGATTATTGGGATTGTTTGGCAGAATAGGAAAAAGAGAATGTAACCAATGTTGAGTGCATGGGTGATTTCAAATGTCCTGCTTTTTCCCCCAAAGCCACCATGCTCATTTGTCACCAGTGGTTTTCCTTCTGTTTTATCAAAGCATCCCAATTCTGTGAACACCAGCAATGGCTGAGTAGAAGCACCTGAACTACAGATGACTCCTACATAACTGCAAGTGAATTCCTTTGCAGTCTCTTCTCCCACCCTTTGTAGCCACTCAGTGTTAATCCTGTAGAAATTGGGGGGTATCATATTGGAGGAGCAGATCAGGAAAGCTGAGTTTATTCTTGGATGTTTCACTTATGTTTGTAGAGAGGAGTTTGAAGCAATGTAAGCTGTGATTTATGGAAGTGGGAATATGTGAGTTGCTAGGCTAATAGCAGGGCAGTACCTGGTTTCTTTTATCAACCACAGAAATACTTTAAAAACTGTCTTACCCTTCATATCAGTCCTCAATATTGAGGGAGTTCAAAGCTAGCTGTTCTCTTATCCTTGAAGCAAAGACGAGAGAAGTCTGTATATCGATCTTACTGATTTTGTCCATCCTTTCTGTAAAATTACTTATTCTCTCGTATCTCTTTGACAAACAGTTGTACTTTTTATCTGCAACAAGCTTAGGGCATCTCTGAATGCCGAGGAACATGAATTCTGAGGTGCAGGGCTGCTTCCTCTTGGTTTCATAGGGAGAAAGGGTGTGCATACGATTTATCTTTTGACTCCTGGTCAGCCCAGAGTAAGGAAGTTCATATTTCATCTTACTCTGCAGTTTGTTTCTGCCTGCAACCTGGGCATAAGGTTACTACTCAGGCATTGCCACATTTAATGCATCTTTCAAGCTGATGCAGCCAGATGTCTTTCTTTCTTATGCCATATAACAATATTCCTCATATAAATCAGATCAACTTCACACTTCTCCTTGATGGATAAATGTCAGGAAGAACAAATACCTCTTCACTAGCTTGACCACATCTGAAGGAGGGAAGTTTTAAAGGGAAGCCATAGTCAAAGATACTGCAAACCAAAGCACAACTCACTGCCAGTTTAGATTCAAAGCTAAAGTTATTGACAGAAGTTTAAAGCTGTTGCATTGGGAACTGTTCAACATTTATTCAGCCCCACACTATTCTGTGGTGCACACAATAGGGCTTATAAATTAGGTGCCATGGCCACTGTTGTACAGCATTAGTTATAAAAATAATTGCAGTTTTGTTCATTGGTCACTGCTGCTGCCATGGAATTGCTTCAGTAATTTGGATTACTTGGGATTTTATTTGGGGGTGTTTTAGTGGCATCACTTTGTTACTATATCATCGCACTCAATTCAATTAACAAGTCATCAAAATAACATTATATGGGTTTTGCTGGATGAATATGATAATCCTCCCTCCCTGCCTTCTTTCTCTATCACCTTCTCCTTCATTCTATAAATTTTGATGTGCTTAGGTTTTTATCCACCTTTATATATTTGGGTTGCCCTGCTAATATTCGTGTTTTCACCTACATAGTTTACCTGTCCTAGCTTCAGGGAGGAGGTGCTCTTACAGAGCATGTGTGAAAGGATAAAAGACACATAGCTCTGATCTATCACTTCTTGACTCTTGGATGCAGCCTCTGCTTTTGAAATTCTTCCCTGGGAATGCAGAGATTGTTTAAGGGGCACCCTTAATATCACCCTTTGTGATATTTTTCCACATTTGCTGCCTTACATCTGGATCTCAACATCTCCCTTCTATTCTTCCATTAAAACTTCTTCAGAATCTGCTGGTTCTTCTTACCAGAAGCACCCCTATTCAGGCTGGTTGTGTTATACATGGATTTGACAGTGGGAAATCAGCTGATAGCCTGTAAGACTTTCCAATCTCACTGAATGACTATGAGATCAATTTAGAGAAGTCAAAAAGTTTTGATCAAAGTTTTACCAATATGTAGGGATCATCTGAACATTAAGTGAGCAAAAAGGAATGGTAGGGAAAGTCATGCTATGAGAAGAGGCCTTCTACAACATTTTATATGAATGAACAAAGGCATTCCTGAAAGGAAGGCAATGGGTCTGGGTTCCCAAAATAGTGTGGAAAGCCTGCCTTGAACTTCCTTGTGGAAAGTGTAGAGTTAAGACTGCTGTTGTGGGTAGCATTTCAAATGATGAAGTCATTAACGCAATTCATCCCAAGTTCTGTATAGGTATCTTTAACAGATGCCTAGTTTTGTTTAATATTTTTAGGAGGAAGGACAGGTACACTGAAGAAAGAAGACTGTTGCCCTAGAACTCATTCATTCCTGTTGTAGCAAAAAGAAATTATTTCCTTTCAGAAGACTTGATCTATGCAGTAACATGGTCACACATTTATTTTGTCACTTGGCTTAAGTTTCTACAACAGGGATATGCTCATAAGGATGTAAGTTCCTGGCATTTTTCCAATTATCAATACTGAAATATTAGTGATCAAGCGTTTACTGAACGCCATTCCTCAAATGCAGGGACTCCACAGCATCTTGTTACGTTCATGGAATTCATTTGTTTGCATTATCTGGCTAACTGGTTCTTTTGTATTGCCAAGGTGATGAACAGATTTGACATTTAGCTGATTACTTCACCAAAATTAAACAGAAAACAGGGCAGCCATCCAAAGTTCCTTTCAGTGTGAAACCTAATTATAAAAATGCTTTGAGCAGCAATTTCTTTTTGGATGTTAAAGTGCTTTTATTAGATTGTTCCCCTGTCATTTTAAAATTTATTGCTAGACACTTATAAATGGGGTTGCCTGCTGAAGCAGAATTATTTTATATTCTATGTTTAAGATGGGAGGAAAAAGTGTATGGAGCAAATTTTAGGCTGAATTTGTTCGTATTTTACATGTTTCTGAAGAGGAAGGAGAAAAACTAGCGCTGGCTTTCATATAACCAAAATACATAATTTATCTTTGAATAAAATCATATCTGCTTTTTTTCCCCCCACAATCCAGTAACTCCCAATTTCCAAAAACTATTAGTTAGCAAATAATGAAATCAAATATATGATTTAAAAGTTGAATATAGCCTTGTATTGTTAGAAGATTGTGTTATTAATGTAGATTTAAACAATCAGTGGTGATGGAAAAATCTAACTGGGAACTTGTACCTGTCTTACATAAGCCATTACCTGTTCTCAAACAGCATAAAAGTACTCCTAAGTCATTTTGTCAAGGTCATTAAATATAAGTTGGCCAAGCAAATTTTAACCAGTAAATTTAGAGCTGATGACTGCAGAGGATCTTAGAAGAGGTTTCTTGTGAAGTATTTTTTGAATGTCTTGGAATATATTTAACGATTTATACTGCCTGTTGTTATTAACATCCTTTGGACTCCAGACAAGGTGTGACTTGGGGAGTTTTCAAGGTGACAAAATTGTGGGGTTTTGCATATGATATTGTCTAGCACACTTTGGGTACCAAATCATCTTGTGAGGACATAGATTAATTCTTGACACTGAGATCTATTAATATACCTTGAAACCCAGTGAATTATGTGGATCTGCTGTTTCAAGCTGTAGCATTCTGCCATAACTAGGAGGAAATATTTTGCTGTAGGTAGATTAATGTTGAAAGCTTGTCAAGAAAAAGTTTAATGTTGAAAATTTATTCTTTCTCTTTTTGCCAGTAGTAGAGCTTCTACAATAAATACTATTTGTGATCTGAGGAAAAATAGAGATATAATTTCTTTTATATTTATCTGTGTTATTAGAGTTTCAATTAGAGTCTATTCCCTATTAAAAAATGCATCCCAGTGAATAATCTTATAGGGGGTAATTTTTGCACCCATATATCTGAGAGCTTTTCTTGTAAAATACAGTAATTATCACTGCTTATCAAATAGTTTAATTCATGCCCATTGCAGGATAAGTAATTAAGATAACTCAACATTCTGTATTAGTAAATAACAAAAAATGAGAATAAGAGATTTGCTAAATACCATTTCTGAAGATAATGGATAGGTTTTGAGGGAGCTTTGAGTTGTCAGAGAGCGCAGTCCGTACAACAGAGCTAAGAAAGAACCTTAGTGGGTGTACAACACAAATGTGGGGCTATTTTGTTTGAGTGTTGAAGTATATTTCAGTACTACACCTTCTTAACTCCTTTTTGTGTCTATAAAGTTATCCAGAGCTGAGGGTGTTTAGCCTGGAGAAATGGAGGCTCAGGGGAGACCTCATTGCTCTCTAATCTCTCTGAAAGGAGGGTGGAGCAAGGTGGGAGTTGGCCTCTTCTCCCAGGCAGCCAGTGACAGGCAAGAGGAAACAGCCTCAAGCTGCACCAGGGAAGGTTCAGGCTGGACATCAGCAAAATTTCTTCACGGAAATGGTTGTCAAGCATCAGAATGTACTGCCCAGGTAGGTGGTGGTGTCACCATCCCTGGAGGTATTCAAGAGCTGACTGAATGTGGCATTCAGTGCCACAGTCATGTTGACACGGTGGTGTTTGGGCATAGGTTGGACTCAATGATCTTGGAGATCTTTTACAACCTAAATGATTCTATGTTCTAACTACTTGCTTGTCAACATGATGAGTGAGTTAGGACTTTGTTAAATGGGGAGAAATACATTGCTGTTAATTCGAAAGTTCACAGATTATTTCCCTGTGCACAGAGAACATTCCCTTGCTGCATTTGGTTGCTAGCAATGATCCCAATGGAGGTGCTCTGTTGCTGTCTTTCATTGTGTCAGTGGGTCTCCTATAATCTAAACCAATATATGATCTATCTGTGTAAGAACACTTCAAACACTCTAAAAGCATAAGCCTAAGTCATTTTTCATTTTTCTGTTTCGCTTTGAAATAAACAAGGGATGTGTGGACCTGGCTTTAATGTAAGTGCTGTGCAAGCTCATCAGGAGCATTTTGGCCAGGGTTGTCTTAATATTCTTTTTGATCCTGTGTTGGCTCTGTGACAACTTCAGAGAAAAGTGGCAAGAAAAATATGTCTGTTTAGAGCTTAGAGCACACTCAGATTGAGTCTTGTAGTAGAGCTTAAATGAGCTCAATTAGCATTTTCTTATCAGAGCTTATTTTTGGATTCATCTTTAACTTTAGATGTCTGTCAGAAAAGACTTTGTTTGACCAAAATTGATTTCACAGAAACATTAAGAGAGAAGGAATGGCAAGACTTTCAGCAGGTCATCAAAGTTGTATGCTGAACTCATTTGTATTTGCTAAAGTGAAACCTCCTGCGTCACAAATGCCACCAAGTTCTTTTCAAAAATAAGTTGAGTAGCTTAGTCACCACCAAGAAAAGAGAACTGGAAAGCCATCTTTGGTTGCAAAAGTTCTTCCTACAGTGTTTCTAACTTCTACCTATTGTTTTCCATAGGTTGATGGGATACTGTGCCTGGCTGACATCCTCACTGATAGCAGCCATTCTGAAGCGACTCATGCAGAAGCAGCGGCAGTAATTGCCCAGATCACATCTCCACACCTCACGTTCACTCAGCATCTCAGCAGCTTTCTGGAAAACATGGAAGAAATTGTGACAGCACTTGTCAGTAGGTTTTTTTTTACAGGACTGCTGAGTCCAGTTAAAATAACAGGTTAGGGTAGGACTCTTTCATTAGAATTATTTCCTAAAGTATGTTTACCATATATCCCTTAACAGATAAAACAGCAATTTTAAATTCTGAACCAGAGAATTCTGCAATTGCATAATATTTTTTACTCCAGTCCATATTTGAATAGAATTTATGCATATTTGTAAAAATAATGTCTGTGTGAAAATCTACCTTAAAAGCATCAGGAAGGACTCAACAAAGCATCCTCTTGTCCGATGTTTGTCTGTAAAAGAGTAATTTCTAAGAGCTGACCTATACCTACTGTATTTTCCAAACTTGTTAGAACTCAAGCTCACCACTACATCTGCATTTGTATGATAATTCAAAGAAAAAGCAGAGTGTCGTGTTATCTGTAGGTATTGTTACAAGAAAATAAAAGATCTGTATTTCTTGTCTGGGCCTCTGATCCATGGTAAAATGAGACAAAGGTAACAGCAAGATTTTCCTTAACATGGGTAAGTGAGGATACTTTAGTAAAACATGATGACATTTCTCATTACTTTCTAAAGAGAGGAATATCTTATTTCTGGCACTGTGCTTCCTCCCTCTCAAATACGAGAAGCTTTCATTCAAGCATTCTCTTCTCTTTAGTCTGGAAATTCAGTTTCCCAGAGCTCCACATCAGAATGTACTGTTTGGATTTTCTAGTTTGATTTCTCATGTATAATAGATTAGTACATTTGGAAATTTTTCTAGTGAGCCCAGTAGTTACAGCTAAACTGCAGCACTTCAATTTGAATACATGTTTTTGTGTTTGGGTTTTTTTTAAAGAAGAAAAAAAGAGTAGTACCAGTGCTTGAGGATTCTGCAGTAGCTGGGAATTATCTGAGATGGATTTAGGCACTCTTCAATAGGCCCAAACAGAACTAGTGATGCAGAAATCAAAGGGAAAATTTTTTCCTGATATCCAGCAACAAATGGAGAAGCTTATGCCCTGACACTGTCCTGAATCCAGTGGGTAGAATTAACCTGTGCTGAGCTTGCTTTTGTTGTAGCTAGAGGCATCTGACCTGATTTGTTTCAGATGATTTTCTGGGTTATTATATTGTACCATGGTCAGGCCAATCTGAATAGCCTATCCAGGAGGTATTAGCTGGTGGATAATTTCCTCGATTGTCACTGTTTAAGTTCCACAGGAATTTTAGTAGTATGTATTCCGCCCAAGAAATGTAAGCATTAAAAATAGAATATGTATAACTTTGCAAGAGCTGTTTCAGTAATTACACACCAGTTTCCTTGTAATATTTATAACGCAGTAATTGAATAACTGTAATATGTTTAATTTTTAAACTATGCAGAAATTCTATTACCAGGTGATTCACATCTTAGTTAAACTACATATGTACAAGGGATTAAAAGGTAGCTGTCTCTGCAGCACTTTTTATTGGAGCTGAAAAATATGCAGGATGATTTTTGACTACAGAGAAATAGATTTAGAGATAGGCAACATGTATATGTACCTTGTTCTAAAGAAGAGGATGTATAACAGAATTATTCTCTTATGGATCATTTACTGTTAGCTTTCTGCCTCCTGTATTTAATTTTATTTAGTTATATCAAGCTTTATTTTGAACAACATGCCGTGAAATATTCCCAGTAGAATGGTATACCAGGTAGACCATAGCATTCATTAGAAGTTGCAGTGAGGTGGGTGTTGGTTTCTTCTTCCAAGTAACAGGTGATATAGAACAAGAGTAAATGGCCTGAAGTCATGCCAGGGGAGTTTTAGATTGGATATTAAGAAAAATTACTTCATGGAAAGGGTTGTTAAGTGCTGGAAAATGCTGCCCAGGGAAGTGGTTGAGTCGCCATGCCTTGAGGTATTTAAAAGCTGTGTAGATGTGACACTTGGGGACATTGTTTAGTGGTGGACTTGGCAGTGATGGGTTTGGTTGGAACCAATAATCTTAGAAGCATTTTCCACCCTAAACCATGCTATGATATTACATAATTGACAAAATTAAGTTTATTTTTTGTTCCGTTTTTATCGTGGCGTTTCTGAACTTGATATTGGCTAATAAGATCACTATTGCAAGTTGCAGGTGCTTAAATATTGCCTTTAAATGCTGCAATGAAGGAATGACTTTTATTCAGCTTGTTTTCTGCATTCCTAGAACTGTGCCAAGAAGCCTCATCAGGTGAAGTTTTCCTGCTGGCTTCAGCAGCTCTTGCCAATATTACTTTCTTTGATACCATGGCTTGTGAAATATTGCTCCAGCTAAATGCAATGAAGATTCTCCTAGCAGCATGCTCAGACAAACGCATAGTGGATACTCCGTATTCCCGGGATCAGGTGAGGAATTTCTCAGCAAGCCGCTCTCACATTTGTGCAAAAGCCAACAGGTTTCAGCACTGTGTCTGTTTTGACATTGCCAAACCTAATTTTCTTTCATGTATTCCAATCTTGGCTCCTTTCAATATACATCTCTTTCTTTATCTGCTTCAGTTCCTGCTTTGGTTTTGGTTTGCTGTATTTTTTTATTTTAATAAGCATTATAAAACATGAGAACTTTAATGTGATTTTCCAAAAAAGAATAAAAAGTGCAGTTCCATCTATCTAAAATAGTAGATTTTTTTTTTTTTTTCATCATGAAGTTGGCCAAATAGTGACACAGAGACCTAGAGAGGTTGTGGAATCTCTGTCTTTGGAGGGATTCAAAACTTAACTGCATGGAGGTTTGAGGCAAAGATATATATGGAGCCTAAATATACAGTTGTCAGTTCAAAGATGAATTAGCTCCAAAAGCTGAATAAGGACCTGATCCCCAGCCCATTGATGTCAATGGGCTTTGAACCAAGTCCTAACTGTCTGGTAGATGGTTTGCAAGTTTTTATTGGCAAATACTGCTAATTTACTTTTGCCTTTCCCTTTCCTTCTCACCAGTATTTTAACATTTGTTTTAAGTAAAGGGACACAGAACACTAAAGGTGTATGCTAATGCAGAGATGAAATCAGAGGGAATTCTTTTGCTCCTCTCAGGCACTCCCATGCAATGGGGTGCTGCAGAGGCACTGCTCACTGGGCATCTCAGTGATTAATTTTGCCTCAGCAGAGTAACGTGCATGAGGCCTGAGGGTTGCAGCAGTGCTTACTGAGGGATGGAAGCTGGTACTCAGCTCCCTTAACTTACTTCTGTTCATGACACCTTGTGACTGTAACTAAAAGTCCATCATTCAGGCCTCACAAGCCCATCCCCTTCACACCTCTGAAGTAGCCAAAAGATGACTTATGGTAGACTTGGGATCTGCACTGCCACAGAAGGCTTTGCTCCCCCTTGGCCGGGAGCCAGGCCTTGGAGATTCAGGCAGAGTGGACCCTAGAAACTGATTATTGGTGTTCTAGAGGGGTTACTAGGCTTATATTAGTTATATTATATTAATATTTATATTAATAGCACTTAGTAGTTTTTCAGCTCAGGACTGTGTATGAAAAGATGGAATTAAGCCATAATTACCATATTGCTCTTTGGGCGAAGTCAAGGATATCAGCTGTGGTGTTGATATGGCTGTGTACTGCTACATATGTACAATTCTTCATGTTCTTTTCTTTTATTCCTCCTGTATGCTCTCATAATCTTGATTTACTTATTTCTTTATGCCCTCATCTGAATTCTGCTGTCAGCTGTGAGTTTGCAGTTTGCTCTGTGGGTAGCTTAGCAAGCCCCTTCTTTTTATGAGGAAGGCAGACACTGAAAGACATACATATGACTTTTTTTAGGTGACAGGCTAGTTCCTGGTCTTTTGCAGCTTGCAGGACATCTCACTAGCTAGATGAACAGGGAACTGAATGGCTTTCTTCCAAGAACTGAGGAGATTTCATCCCCCATACCACCTTATCTTCCCTCTCAGAATGAAACACTGGAGCAGAAAGAGTGATGTTCTCTGCCGTCTGCTGCAGGAAGCTTCTGAGCTGACTCCTGGGCTCCTGCAGCAATGGGAACTATAAATCCTGCCTTGAGGTCTGCTTTAACTGAGCTCTGAATGTCCAGGTGGAATCTGAGTGCTGCCCATCTTGTGTTTAAGAGCTGCCTGTCAAGCAGTTTTGGTAATGTGAAAGCCTTAACAGCAGTCTTCCTTCACATTCCTGAACAAGTGTGTGTTTGACTAAATCGATCCCCTTGTTTCAGTCTTGTGTTTGGGGGTGGGGATGGTGTCTGCCAATTGTGGCAGTCTTATGGAATATATTATCTTTTAATTTGCTCTGTGCCTAGCTGCAATGAGGAAAATACAGTCAGCTGAAAAGAAAAACAGCACTACAATACTATATTTTACGAGGGCATTATAAATTGCCATTTTGGTTTTTGACTGTAAATCTTTTTAGGTAAGTAATGTAGTCAGTATTTTTCCCTATATGTATATTATGTCCCAGGCAGTAGACATTAGCCTAGGGAGATGTACACTAAAGATGAGTAGGTTTGAAAATTCTTTGATTCAAGATTTATACAATAGTATAAAAGAACCCCTCAACTTTAAATGCACTGTTTTTCATACAAAACTTTCATTTAAGTAACACAACTACTTATAGAAAACTACCTAATGTTTCAAAGTATGTTATTACTTTAGCATTAATGCTGATTTAAGAAAATTCTAATTTGCTAGACTGAATTGTGCTTTACTGTAAGCCAAAAATGGGAGAAAGCTGAAATGAAAGGAAACGGACTTTATTTTCCATTGTGTCATTTTATCTCATCTTAAATTCCCAGTATGTCCTTCTATAGAGGACATTGAATTATTATTAGTTATAACCCTCTGTGATGATACAAATAACATTCTGCCGGGAGTTGGATGTTGGAAACGTTGTGTGTTGCCTGCAAAAAATATTTTACTACTCAAGCACCTTTAAAATTTTTCTGCCTGTTGACTTCTGGAAAGATTTTTTGCGCAAATGATAAACAAACTTTTCCTGTCTTCACTATCCAAAAATCAACCTCCTTCTTTTTTCATTTCCCAGGCAGTGTTAGACTAGGTCAGGAAAGAAATCTAGAACTGAGATGTAGACTTACTGATAAACAAGATTATCATTCTCCATTTTATAGAAGCGTGTGACTGTTTCTGTAACCAGCAACATTATATTGAGATTCCTTAGTTTTGTAACAAAATACATTGTATAAGCATTGCCACAAAGCAATATTTTCCTGATCCCTTAGTCCCCACTTTTGGGTCAAAATGGATATGAATGTGCCATGTTCTTTTTCTTTCTGCAGATAGTTATTTTCTTAATAGGTTTTTTACTTCAAAGAAGCATCAAAATATCCTTTCAGAAGGGTTCATGCCTAAATTCAGCAGCGTAGTATATACAATCAGATGTCTTAATGGAGTTTAAGCACTGTCAGAAGAGGGTTTTAGCCAAACCCCTTGTCATTCAGGATCTTCTTGACTTTAACCATTATCTTAGACTCTACATAGAAAAGTATGAAATATGTATGTTTGTGCACAGTATGTTTATGTAGAATAAATTTTCTCTCTCTGCATTCCCACTTGTCTCTTCAGTGCTGTTAGTATTCTCACCTTACCTGTGAACTTGTGGAGGTATTGCCTAACACCTTCTGATCTTCTCTTATTCAGGCAGACAAAGAATTAATGTGCAGTGAACACATCGATTTTAAAGTGCTTATTCCTAGGTCTAAAATCAGTGAATTATGTTTCAAAACAGTTTGAGGTGGAGAAATGCTTTTAAGCTGGAAGGAAAAACTAGAAATAGTTGCTGGTTTTTTTTATGATAAATTCTTTACTGGTTTTTTTTTTATTTGGGAGATGCTGATGGTTTTGACACTGAGATCTTCAGCCTCATTTAAGATTTTAAATCCTTAATACCATTCTTCCTCCAGGTTTTACATTCTTGTCTCTGCTCTTCACCTTTTTTTTTCCTTATCAGGCATTTGTGTTTGTTTTTACTGTCTTTCGTCACTTTTTTCCCCCTTGAATGAAGATTGTAGTGTCAAAAGGAGATTAGAGACAGATGTTACTTTAATATATAGAAGTTCTGATTTTTAAATATTGCTGAACCCACAGCGAAAGACTTTGAGAGTAATGTTTTTAATCAGAAGAATATTAACAGTTTTTTAATTTCTTTTGAAAATCCCTATCTGTATGAAAGAAACTTGCAGTACTACTTCTCAGTTTGAGTTTCTTGAATACTGGGGAGTTTATTAACAAAGCTTTTAGATGTGGACAAGGTCATAAGAGGGTATCTGCACTGTTTTCTTGCACAAGTCATTGTTAATATCCAGCTCTGACATTAGTACCATGATCAGTAGAGGTGTGGTTGGAATTGCCTTCCCTCTGAGAGGCCTGACTCTGCACTGTATTTGGTAAACCGTACATTAAAATTGTGGGATTCTTTCCAGTATTGACTAGATCTCACTGAGAAAACATGATTTCAACTGATATAGGGAGAAAGAGAACTGATGCATTAAAGAATTAAGTTATTTGAAAAAGCTTAGGAAATCAAGAAAGAAACATGAGTGCCAGTAACAGATGCAAAAATGAAAATTAGGCCAAAAATTACCTGACTATCTGAATTTTAACCACACCATTATATTATTGATATTCTAATAAGATTCTTATGTAAGATTGTAATAATAATTTTCCTGATGTCTTAATTTTTTTCTTTTTACCTGGTTATCTCTCTCTTTTCATGCAGACATGTCTATCATAAATAACAGTACTGACTGGCATTGTATGGTCAGTGTTATGGACTGCTATATTTCAAGGGTCCAACATTGACTCTCAAAGACTAAAATTTTTGAGACAAGATGCCTGTTTAGTTACAATTCTGCCTTTCATATTTAGATTCAATGCAGGATAAGACAATGTGTTCCAACTTGCAAAGCAAGAGGTTCATTTGGAAGAATAAAATCTCAGCTTAGTTGAAGAACTAATTTGTATTGAAAGGCTAATTTGTGCTCTGCTGTTGGGAGATCAGAAGTCTTAGGTGCCTTTGTCTGGTTGAGCCTGTTTCAAAACATAGGGAGCTTTTCAACTCCATGAAGGAAGTCTGAGAGATAGTTATTCCTTTCCTCCCAGGTCTTAACCTGAAAGACAGAAAACGGTGGCCACCAGCTCAATCACTGTCTTAGTTATATGCTCTGGTTTATGGCATGTGTTCTTTCACAATGTGACCCGTAGAGGATGCATGTCCTATGTGCTTCTTTAAAACAATTAATGTGAGAACCTGGCTATTCTGCCTAATCCTTATCTAGATTAGTCAGCAGTAGGAAGTACAGAAAATAAAAATGTAATAAAGACTTCCTTCGTTCCAAAATATAAGTTTTCTACAGCTTTAGTCTCTGTTGCTCTGCCTCAGCATGCCAAGAATACAGTTCCCTGGCACAGTCCCAGAATAAACCTAGACTTTGCAAGCAGATCCTGTCTCCAACCACTGTTAACATTTTATAGGGATATTTGCTTCTTCTGCTCATCTAGGTGTATTTATTTTCTGTTTTCAGGGAGAAAAACTAAATTCCTAATCACAAATATGGCTATCAGAAGCAATTGGAATTATTTTCTATTTTTAAGCAATATAATGCCCCAGAGAAAATTTCTAGAGATTTCTTAGTGAAGTTTTTTTCTCCTAATAAATAGTTTGAAAGGTTTTTTCTACCTCAGCTTAATGTAATGCCTGTTCTTGATCACTGCCATATGTACTCTTTTGCTGTCTCCCTGTGGATGGGTCTTGAATTGTGACGTTGCGATTATTTTAATTTACCTTCAGAAACAGAGACTCTGTCTTGCTTCTGAGTAGTTTTCAGGTGCCACTTTGTTTCTGAAGATGGGTATCTGGAACTTTGCAGGCACACTATGATTCATCCTTATGTCATTTATTTCAGTGAATTGTAAAATGCTCTTATAATACGTACAAAAGTTAATTTTACTTAGTGGTGAATCAGCCTTAAAGGAGTAATTAACTAAGAGAATTAGCAATTCTGTATTGATCTACTTTGCCACTCTATTAAATTACTTGCTAATTCTTATTTTGAGCTTGTGTCTTTCTTTTTAGGTCAGGAGTGTTGATAAAAGCCTACTGAGCAGTGTGCCTTTATTATCAATAAAGGTATATTAGCATCACAACTTCCACCTCTGTAGACACCTCCCCCTCCCACAAATTAGGTGAGAGACCCTCAATTGTGGAAGATACCGGCCCTTTAACAGGCTAAAATGTTGCTTTCATCCTCCAAATCCTATAGCATCTTTCTTCCTGAGTAGTTGGTTTCACAATAACAGGAAAAACTTTCAGATCATTTTAAATCTCTATGGGAAAGTTATCAGAGAATTTTCTGTTTCTTAAGCATTCTTTAAGTTTATATCTCTTTGATAACTATAGATTTACACTCTCAGTGTATATATAATATTTTATAGCAAAGCATTTTTATCTAGTTTTCACTTTTGCAACAAACATTCAGTACATTTGTGCACTGGTTGATGAGCATTAGTCACCACTAGTTGTTTAGAAAAGTGTTATTATAGTGTTAGTAATCAAATACTTTAACAAAAATTATTTCCAAGGTGACTGTTGTTTGAACAAAACTATTTTAAGCGTTCTTAACAGTGGTTTCTCAAACTTAAATTGCTCTTGACAACTGAAATTCCTACAGTTCGGTGCAAAACAGACTACAGAACTGAAAAGGAAAGTTCATCACTCATAAATTCAATATGTGTGAAAGTCTGAGGGAGTGGAAGCAAACTGCATGGAAATAAAAACAATTTTTAAATTATGAAATATATATATGTAGAATAACCAAGAAAGACCAACACTGCTAATTGTATAATAATGTGTGATACTGTCACTAGGTGGAGATACCTGTGTTTAATATCTGTTTACTTATTTCGCTTATAAAAATAGAGATTTTTAATTGGATTTCAGATTAATTTCCAGGGCAACTACAAGACTAAGAAGATGATGCTATATTGACATTTGAAAAATATGAAATAATGACATTATTTTAAAAGTTAATTTATTAAATAGGGAAATTTTCCATGGACCTAAAGAGGCCCTTCCCCCTCAAATATCCCTTTTTAGTCAGTTTACCAACAAAACATTTAAACATGAACCTTCAAAGCTTCTTGGTTTCTGGTGTGTTTTTTTAAGTTCTGAAAGTTAACTACTTAATCTCTTAATATTGTGAAAAATCTTACTACTCCCGGTGAAATCTCTGCATGTTGATATTTTGCTAAGTTGGTGCCCCTTCAAAAGGTGATAAAACACGAGCTGGTCTGAGAATTCCTTTCCTGACATTTTGCGTTTTCCTGTGTCTCACTGCTCCGTGGGTTAGGTGTGCAGAGCAGAGCACACCGTAACAGGCAGGTGTTGAGCACAGGATGAACCCTGGAGCCCTGCTCCCCTGGTTGTTTTTAACAGTGTGACTCATGACATTGACCTGAATCATCCAGCTTCCCTCTGATGGCAAACAAACGTCATGGGCCTTCCAGAACCTGAAGGGAGACAACAAGGGAAGATGGACAAGGACTTTTTACAAGGGCATGTAGTGACAGGACAAGGGGAATGGCTTCAAACTGAGCAAGAATAGGTTTAGATTGGATATCAGGGAGAAATCTTTGCTGTGAGGGTGGTGAGGCACTGGGACAGGTTGCCCAGGGAAGTTGTGGATATCCCATTCCTGGAAAGGTCCAATGTCAGGCTGGTGGAGCTGTAATCAAGAAAACTGAGAAAACTAATCAAGTGGGAAGTGTCCCTGCCTATGACAGGGACTGAAATTAGATGATCTCTAAGGTCCCTCTCAACTCATGCCATTCTACGATTCTGTGCTGATTATTTGTTGATTAAATCTATTTTATGGTGGTCTCCATTAGTAGAGTGGATGTAGGGCTGCCAGTTCACAGAGAAAGCTGCAGCCCCCAGGTTTCTCAGACTCCTGCTCTAGAGCAATTTTTGATGGATTTGGATAGCAGAGAACGGACTGTGGACCAGCCTGGATCAGTCTATCGGAGGGCACTGCTAGAATACAGATATTGGAAATGCATGGATCAAGATCCACCTCCAAAGTAGATCTGCCTAATAGAGATACAGTTGCTGAAGTAGGGAATTATGCTGGATTCCCTGACAAAATTTGCTTAATAGCACATCTCCAAATTCCACAGATCAAGACATCACTAGGGTATTGGAAATGATGGGTGTCTTCCACATGTTCCTTCTGCATGGTAGGATGGCACTGGCAGATGATGAGGGCTCACGTGTCCTGTCTTCAGGATTTCTTTCTTACAGTTTGAGTTGACCACAAGTTCACTGCATGGCTCAGGTATCCAGAAAAATGGCAAGAATCATAAATTGTGTCAGGTGCCAGTGCTCTGTAATCATGAAGTGTGCTCTTTTACAGGATCAATTACTTGAGCAATTAATGAAATTGATATTAAAAATTGCAGTTGAACAGTAGAGAGTCCATGTTAAATATCTTCAGGTCTTTCAATTATTTCAAAGTAATTTCAATTCTGAAAGAGGTTTTGGTATCTGTTCTTTTCCAGTCATTTTCAACAACAAAATGAGGCTTGGGCAGTCACTTTTATCTGTATCTGTTTGTGTGCTCCATGTCTCACAATAACATCTGAACTGGTTCAGCAGGAATTCATAGTTATTTTTGGGACTGCCTATGGCTTTATGGAATTTGGAGCCAGATAATGGGAAAAGAGGCTAAGATAAAGACTGCAGTGTAAGTCTATGTAGCATTAGACAAAAAAACCCCCTAAAATCTACAGTGGGAGGGATGCTACTGGAAAACATCTGTTTTTGTTTTTTGATCAACTCTAAATTCAAAGAGATGAGACTTCATTAATACCAGTGCCCACAGAAGAGTTGCTTTCTGAAGCAAATTGAGTCTACATTTGTCTGTATTTTCCTCTAGAGAGTTCATCTTTAGTAGGAAACTTCCTTGCACTTTGGATTGTATTACAGTGGAAATTTTCATGTAAGTTGCATGAACTTTGAAATAGGAAAGTGTAGCGGAAATAGAGCATTTAAAGTCAACTCTTTATTCTCCTTGCCTAATATATTTTTACATTATCCTGTTTTGTTACATTGTTTACATCACAGAAAAACAAATTTTCTTGGGAACATAAAAATCTATCTATATGGAGTGAGCTAATCAATAGGCTTAACTACCTATTGAGTTCTACTAAAATTTTAAAAGATAATATAGGTAGAACTTGATGGTCATTGATCATAAGGGTCTTTTGTGCACCCCTCTGGAGAAGGTTACTTACAAACTCACTAAGCCAGTCCATAAAATTGCAAGATATGGGGGTCACATAATCAAGACAAAGGAAGTATAACCATAAGCTCAAATAATTTTTTGGTGTCAGAAGATGCACACAAACTATTTTTATGTATGAAAATACTTATTAGACAAAATAACTTGAAGCAGTGGAATAATTGACATGTATTCAAATTGTGGTTAATTGAATTCTTCATCTGTGGCTTAGAGAGCCACATGGGGTACAGATTCTGCACAGAGGAAGCAATTTTCATTAACGGGATATAATTTAGAATGAGAAAACATATACACTCTGCCTGCAACACAGTTAATAATTAATATGGAATAAATACATAGACATACACTGAGTTACCATATTTCTACCTGTCACTCTGTAGAGTTTCAGCAACCCATTTGCATGTTAAGTAAGTATATTTATTCAGAGAGATGACACTGTAACACTACCTTCAAAAGTGGAGGACCTTTATGTCACAGCATCGGAAATGAGTCATCCTTGTTTTTAAAATGGCAAAGTGCGATCAGAATGGTGATTTGATCTCATGCCTCCTTACGTCTAAGAAGTTTGTTAGTTTCTGAACTGACACTGTACTGCTAAAAAGCTGATAACCAGTTCCGAAACTGACCACTATTTTTGAAGCTGGTCAGTTTTTCTGAACTAGACTAGAGAAGATTTAAAACCACTTAAGAAAGAATATGATTTCTGTTTTGCATTCTGGCGATCTCTAGCATGTATTATTTGGTCTCTCACATATGCTGTTAATATTGAGATATGTTTGCATGCAAAAAGCAAACTATTTGAAGGATAAAGTAAAGAAGGACACCTTGCAGGATGTATGAGAAAGTGTGTGATATCAATGAAAGGAATGGGGAACTGAAAGCCAACAGCACCACAGGGTCCAGTCTCAGTCAGTGGTTTGCTGCATCACTTTAAGCAAGTTGAGTTACACCTAATCTCAAAACCAGTTAAAGCTATTTAGGATAAGAAATTCTGTAAATCAAGATCTCAGAAAGTGCATGTGCACATACCAACACAGCATGTGTTGGTACAAAGTCTAACCGCGGTTAGGTATAAACAGATTTTTAAATCCAGTTCATTTTGAGACAGTGCCTTGACATGCATGCAACTTTTGACTTCAGCAAAACTGAAAAATATTCCCTAAATATTCCCTTGAATTAAAGTTCAAAACTCCAAATCTCTTGCGAGTATTTCTTAGCATTTCTCCTGAACCCTGAACAAATTCAGCTCAATAACAGCAGTACCCAACTTTTGCCATATTTCTGCCATGCTAATTTTATAAACCACCATGCTATTTAATATTACTGGATTGTAGGTTTAGACTTCATTTCCTTCTCCTTTTTACAACAGGTGGTAACAATATTGGCAAACATGTCTGTGTTGGACCAGTGTGCTTCAGAAATCATTCAAGGAAATGGTATGTATTTTAGCTGAATTATATTTTTTTGTTTATTTCTGGAGAGTCTGAGTAGATGGGAATGAAAGACTTACAAGGTAAAGGAAAAAGGCTTCACTAATAAAGCTTCATTCTGTATCCTGTCTCTGCTGGATATTGCACATTGCTGCAGAGTGCAATGTGAGTCCTGGGGATGATTTTACATAACTGAAACAAAATGTCACTGTGTTAGGAAACTTTGCATTTTTGACCACGTCACTGGTGTTCTGTGTGTGTGACTTACTTATAGATGCAAAGCAAAGTAGTAAAAAATGTTTCACCAACCTTTATTGCGGTAATTACACAATGTGGCAATTCTTACAAGCTGAAAGACATCACCTAATGCTGAGTCATCCATGCCTGCATTTTGTGTCACTTTTTTCACAGGTATTCAGAAGTATTATAAATTTTGAAGTATTATGTGTTTATTTCTGTAGAGTAATTGCCAGATTTTTTCCTCACGCTTCTTTGAATACCACATTATGCAAAATTCATTATGTTGAAAAAATCCTGGGTGGTGTGGGCACACCAAAAGTCCGAAAAGTTAATAATTCTGTGAATAAAGGTAGAGGAAGATGTAAATGCCTTATTAATACACCTAACAGCAAATTCAAGGCCAAGAATAGTAAGAGAGCTGTCTTTTTTTTTTTTTTTTTTTTTTTTTTTTTTTTTTTGTGGGAAACATTAAATTACAGAAAAATTTACATGTATTTATTTGCTATGCCAGGTAGGCCTAACTCATGCTAGACACTGCAGTGGATTGTCAGGGACAATGACACCAAGTAAATTTTGCGTATATGCTCTGTCATGGAAGTTCACAAGAAGCATTTGACCCTGGCATTTGAGAGGGGCTGACACTCATCCTGTGTGTGAAGCCTTTTTTGGGTCTGCATAATATTATAATAAACAGATGCTAGACAGAGGCTGCATTCTGCGAATGGCCTTTGAATGCTGGAGAATTTCAGTACTTTCTTCTCAACTCTGACTTTTTTGTATGTTGATTGATTATTATCTAGCTGCATGGTTCTGATGATAATTCTCTGAATTATTTATGCAAATGTTCTAACAGTTAAAATCCTCTGATGCTACCTGAAGTAATCTGAATGCCTAATAACATATAGAGTCTAATAGCACATAATTGTCTTTACACCTAAAATAATCTAGAAAAGAGAAATCTTTTTTTTT
>VZTJ01000300.1:277245-293473 GCA_013397795.1 Orthonyx spaldingii
CCTCAGCTTTCCCCTGCAAGTAATTACAAGTAGCTCAGTAGACTGTAACTCTGAGAGAACACCACGTAATGTTATTAGGCAAAATGATAATGTCCTTAATTTCATGTTCAAAAGCTGAATGGTTCTGAAGGAGGCTTGCAAAAAGAAATTAAGATAGTTGTACTAGAAGAAGACAGAATGTTGATTACCAGCAGTGAGGTATCCAGATTTGACTAATGGCACAGTTATTGTATGCATAAGCCCTAATGGTGTTTAAGTGGTTGCTGGAATGAATGCAATTAATGTAATTTATTTGTCAGCATCCAAACACTATAATACTCGGAATAAGGTGGGAGGTCCCTTGCCTAGCATATAACCCTAAGAATAATTTTCAGTGTATCTTTTCACAAGTAGACAAAACCAGTGACTATGTGGAGCTTTGTGTTGTTTTCTTTTTTTTTTTTTCTTTAATGATTCTCATGTTTTAAGGGGCATCATCTACATAGCTCCACTGATTTAAACTGATTTAGTTTTACTTGGTTTCATGCATTTTGGAAGGATATTTTGGGATGTTTCAGTGTGCCTTGCCACTTGAACACAATAAGTTGCATCTATCCTACATGTCCCGAGTTGTTTTTTATTAGAGAGGGATCCGCCTAGTTTGTCTGAACTACTGTAGGGTTAACAGTAAATTGATTACTTTCTTAAATTGCTTCAGTGATTGATGGTGATCTATGCTTAAAAAAAACCAAAACCAAAAACCATGTATTTCTAATGTGAGTTTCTTTCAGCTGAAAGCTAGAGTTAATCTTCGTCTATGAGATCTTGTCATGCTGCATAAAATAACCCTTAAAATAACCCTGTATTTGTGAAGAACTTCCCTTTGCCTGAGTGTGACTGGGATGTAATCAAAATCTTTGAATTACACAGATAAAGCTTCTGATGTTTCTCAATGTGTGTCTGCTGCTTTTGACTTCACATTTTTATACCTTTCTAACCATTTCAGTATTTTCACTCTGCATTTTTGGGCGTTTTTTTGGTGGAGTTTTTTGTTTGTTTTAGGAGTAAAGACCTCACTAATGAGGTTCTCATGTCTGAGAACAAAATTCCTGTGATGTTCTTGCTTGATTTGTTTTACTTACACAAGGAGACAGGGGCATCAATCCTGTTGAGGGGTATTTCTCTCCATGGTGTAGTTCCTCCAAGTGTGTACAGCAGCTCTACTGCAACACACTCCCCTCTCCTTGCACTAATGTGAAAACTCCCCAAGCCTTGGCATTGTTCCTCGCTGACTCAGAGAGAAAGCAGAGTTGTTGTTCTCCTACAAATGAAAATTGATTGATATATTAGAGTTAATAGCAAAACTTTATCAACACGCAAAACTTATCAGCTTACATTTCAAGTAAGTTATTCAAAAATATTGACAGGCTCTCTAAGCTACTGCTGCCCTCTGCACTGAGGACTGACATCGCAGGGCTGGGATCAGACACGGTTGCCTTTCAGTCTGGATCCAGATCAATTACTTTATTGTGAAGCCACCAGCAAGAGAGCTCGGTTGTATATCAAAGTTCAACATAAGTAGCAGCTGTCAAAGCCATCAGATTAATTACTGTTCATTAATAATTTCTTGTTTAAAATGGAAAACCCTTCCAAACTGAGGCACAGAGAACTTGAATTTGCTGTTTACAGCAGTGGATGTATTTTGAAGAAGATTTGTAGATTTCACAAATGTTTGTTATTTACAAACTAAATATTTTTTTTAGTTGTATTATCTCCCTGCTGTATCAAACAATGCAATTAAGCTTTAGGAAGGGATATACCAATGCAGTTCCAATGTCAATAGGGGAGCTATACAAATTTATATAACTGCTTCCTCTTTATTCCCCCTGATTTGTATGGCTCATTTGAAGGGACTGTCATGTATAGGAGAGCTTAAAGTGACATGGAAATATTTCTCTTAAGACATATTACTGCAAATGGAAAGAATTTTCTTCTTTGCTTTCTTTGTTTTTGTCTTCTTTTACTTCTTTGTCCTTTTTGTCTATCAAAATGTACAGAGAGAAAAACATAACTAGTAGGGAAGCCCCTTGTAGTGGAACAAGCAAGCTGTTACTTTTAACTCTCTTGTGAAAAAATGGAAGACTAAAATTTAGCTCTGATTCAGAAAGAGTAAATTACTAATGTGTTTTATAACAATCTGCTATATTGAAAAAATATATCCTCATCCCCATGTTCCTCTGAGTTCCTCATGGTATATCACAGTCTTTGAATTGCTTCTTGTTGGTAGCTTGATCTTAGGAAAACCTGTATGAAGCTTGACTTAGCATAGTGGTCAAATTCTACTGTGCATTATTTCCCATGCCTACAATCTATACAATGATAAACCTGAGGTGCTTGAGTTTTTACCTCCAATAATCACAACTAGAAAACCACAAATGGGCTTTTCATTTCTCCCTTGCAAGAGCTATAAAAACAAAGGTAAACCATCCTGCCAAATCACTTTTATAGGGACCTCACTTTCCTGTTCACTAGTTTTACTCCAAATAATTAAAAGCAGCACTCCTGCCCTTCACTGTGGTTTCCAAGGAATTCACAAGGTGCATATGCTCCATCCAAAGTCCTGAGTGAGACTGAATTGGAGGTCCTCAGTGGGTTCATAGCCCAGGGCTCCTACACCTGGGGATTTGAGCTGCAGTGTCCATAAAGTCCCCTTCTCCTAAACATGTAGACTTTACAATGCTGAAATGAGCGGCCCAAATAAAATTTAATATAGTGATGAAGATGAACTTAGTCCTGATACTTTTATTTTTTGTTTGTTCTATTTATCATTTTGATGCCTCTGTAAGGAAAAGGTGAGCTGAATATTTTAATCCATAGGCGGCTTGTTGTTTTTTGGTTTGGGTCGTTTTTTTTTTTTAAGAACATATTCCTGTCTGTAAAAAGCCTTTAAGCATTCTGCATTCTCCTTGCTTTCCAATTAAGTTTTCTGGGGTTTCTAATGTGGTCCTCTGGAGTGTTGGAAAGTAATAGGAACAAGAATGCATTTAATACCTGGCCTGGTGTCTTGGCAGTAAAGCTTAGCACACCAGTGTGGGGAGCAGCAGGTTCAAGACCAACCCCAGGAGTCTTAGTACTTGGACTGGCAGAGGGCTGGTGTAATGCACAGACAGTGAGCTCATTCTGCAGGTGGAGTGTTCAGCTGCATTGATCTTATGGCAAACCCAGCCTGCTAAGGTTTTGGAGAAACATTGGCTCTGATCTAAAAGGAAATTGTGCTGCCTTTCCCTGTCTTTCCACTAGTTTAGCTTGCAAGCTCTAATAACATTAAAACATACTTTAAGCAAGAAGGCTGACGCAGCTACAGAGACACAAAGTAATTTCCTAGAAATAGCAAATACAATAAGCAAAACTCTAATCTCTCATTAGGTAATTGTATTTTCATGGGGTCAGCCAGCCTCCCTGGCCAGGCTGAGGTAAATTCTAAAATATGTGCATTATATACATTAGGCATCTGTTAATGAAGCATAAATTTCATCAGCAAGCTGGGTGCCAAAATCAACTCATTTGGGTGCATGGTTTGCATCTACAGTGGTGTCTTATGGATTTGTTCTGTAGCTGAAACAGCAAGTTTGTGTAGATGCTATGAATGGCATATAATAAGGAAAAAAAAAAAGAACACCACAAGCATCATAGACAAGCATAAATCTTATGAATCTTGGTAAAATGAAATCCAAAATGCAGTGGGTTCCAAGACAACAGTAAATAAAGAGTAAGGAAGAGATCATGTTGCCAGAACCAAGAATACCTGGTCACGGTCAGTCATTATTCCATTTGATAATATCTGGTCAGTGATAATAATTATTTCCTTTGACAAAAGATGAAATACAAAGCAAACCCTCAATTTTAGAGCACCATTTCCTAGAAGAGGTTGAGTGGGGCTTCACTCTAAAAATTCACTAGTATTTTGCCCAGATCCATCACAGAAGCCCTGGTAGAGCAGCAGCAAGATGACACCTCTCGGCGATTAAGCAAGAAATCCTCATGCTTACTTCTCGTGCCAGCCTAGAGTGTCAAATGTAGGATTTTTTTTCTCAAGAATGGTGAGCATAGAAATGAGAACAAGCTGAATAACCCTAACGCCAAACCTTATGATGATGATATGATAACATTCTTCCTTTGCAAGCACACAAGCAAAATTACTTATCTGCTTTGGAAGTAAGGCTTGTTTCCTTTCAACATGTAGTCTGGAATACTGCTTTGCTTTATTTAACCAACACAGGGTCTAAGGACAGCAAAGATTTTGGCCATTTTTTATTGCCCACTAAAGTGGCAGAAGTGTTTCAGAGTAGTAGCCAATTTAAAAAGGAATATGAAACAAATTCTTCAGATTTCAGAAGCGTTCTCCTTTCATTCATTCCGTTTCCATAGTTGAGCACTGGATCATTGCGTGCTTTGGCAGTGGAAAATAACATTTCAGAAAGAGAAAACTTTACCAGTAGCACATGTTGGAACAACGCTACAGGCTCCAAGTGGGGTTAAGCCAATTGTAAGTCTGACAGCAGAATTATATCAGTCTCTTTGAACAAATAATCCAAGGAATTTATGTAGAACCATGTGAGCTGTTCTCTTAGTTTCGATTCAGTAACTTTCATGTAAAGTGAAGGTGAGATTTTAGTAGGCAATAGAAGGAGTAAATTATGGGGAAAAAGGATACACTGTGCCAAGAATTGTCCTGCAAGACATTGAATCACAATGAGATTGGCAAATATGTGAGGGGAAAAGGTGATTTCCTAATTCTTCATTCCTCTTTTCCAGTGGAGCAGATGATGGGTAAGTACAGTTAGTCCTTCTTGTTCCTATGTATCCAAACATCAGGCAACAAGGAACTGAATAATATATAGATGGAGAAAGGAAGGATATATAAAAATTGATAGTTCTTCATTAGCAGAAACTAAAAACATGAAGTCTTTTCTACGTGTACCTACACTTGGATGTGAAACACATTGTGACCCACAGAAGCCGTTCCATCTACTTCAGTGAGCTTTGGGATAGTGCAGACATTGCCCTATTGGAATGAGGCTACAAGGAACCTTCAGACCAGCCATTTCCCTCCTGCTGCAGGTAATGGAGTTACAGGCTAACTGTTAAGAGGCCTTTTGTTAATACAACTTGAGAAGAAGCAGATCTCAATTGCCTTTGCAAAAGAAAGCAGTGAGACAGCTTAAGTTTTGAATACTGTTAGCTTCCAGGTTAAACAGGCCTGATTCTCCTTTTGGAAATCTCTGTACTGTTGAAATTAGTGCAAACAGTATCATGAGTTTCTTGGGGGGAAAAAAATCAATGACATATTTCCCCCTTTATCCATCTAGCTCTGGGGAATGTAATGCTGCTGAATATGTTGGTTTTTGTAAGAGATGTAAAACAGAGTTTGTGATCATTTGTGGTCATTAAGGATAACTTTTTTTTTTTACTTTTTCATGAATAGAGGTGTTAGTGAAGGTGTTCTGGCCTAATTCCAGCTCCAGTAATTGGATTTTTTTCTAAAAATTTTTTTTAACCTACACACATTCCTTCAGCAGTTTCATTTAGCTCTGTGTATGGGGCTCAGTTCAGTGTTGCCACATTGGCCCCCCTTTTTTTTAGCTAGACTGATGCAAACAGACACTAAGACAACTGCAAGCTCTCTTTTCCCTCCCATATAGTCCTTTATCCCAAGAATATAATTACTGCTTAACACAGTTTCTTCAGATGTGCTTTCAATGGTATGTCTGTACCACCTCTCAAACGATGTTTGGTAGGGAGACATTTCTAAAAGGCAATATTCAGTAAGAACTCAAAAAGTGTATGGATTAGCTATTAGGGACTGGACATTGGTGGCTGAGCCATTCTTCTGACACACTGATTTTTAGCTCTGTAGTGGCACACAGGAACACTCTCAAGTCAGCTTGTGGCAGGAGGTGCCACCCACTGTGTGCTGCACAGTTGGAGTAGTAGTGATGGGTGGTATCAGCCAGAGATAATGATAATTCTGTCTCTCTGTGTAGTCTGGTAAAACACTTCCAAAAGTCATCAGAGAGGGGATGAGCAAACTGAAGGTAGAAGTGCTGTGTTAGATGGAAGAAAGGAAGAAACACAAGAGGTACATGAAACACATGAGAAGCTGAATCAAAATATTACATCTTCTGCTCTGACAGATATGAAGACATAATGGAGAACAAGGTTGCTGCCTTTCTGGTGATGGCCTAATTGAAGTCACAAATGATTACCAAAGGTCAGACAGTGCAAACCTCTCATTTTTCATCTAGACTGAATAGTTTCCAATGTGCTGTATGCCACCAGTTTTAGCCCTTCTACCCTATGTTATAGAGGGGTTCTTCAGCCAGGTATGAGATACCCGAGAATGTTTAAACAGCCTGGGAGTGGCTGAAGTTTGATGAATTTCTAAAAATATGGGGTTTTGGTCTCTCCACAGCGATCAGGAGAGCTAATATAGGGCAATGTAACCAAGCTCAGAGTTTTCATCAGACATTCCTTGTCCCGTGTGACTCCATGCACATCACAGTTTTAAATCCACAAGTAGACCCTTGCTTCTACACCAAAAAAAATCCATGCACTCACGGAAGAGTGATTAGGGATTGCCATATGTTTAACTAGCCTGGAAATTCCCCCAGTCGTCCTTGGAGTTTGTTATTAAACAAGAGAGAACTCAAACTAAAGCACAGTCCAAACCCCAGAGTGAAAGGCCTGCAATGAAAACTTTATGTCGGGTGCACCCTCACACCTTAGGGGACAGAGAGTGCCTCTGTCCCCAGGCTGTGACCATCAGCAGGACTAGAGATCACAGAGAGGCAGTACAAGAAGCAGGTATCCAGCATAGACAAAACCACAGTACATTGGGAAAAAAAAGGTTATAATTCTTATACATTTTACTCTTTTCAGGAAAATAAGTGTGCTTGCTACTAGAAAACTTCATTGTAGGCTATCAAGGGTTAAAAAGCATTTAAAAATCAGCTTCTATTGGACTATTTTGTTTGGCCAATATCTGACATGGGTTGTACTGAGCACGTTTTGCCACCTGGCCAATTTTTTTTCCTGCCAAGCTATTCACTCAGGCTTGTGGTGTGAAAAATAGATGTTTAATAGTCAATGAAGTACTATAGTGGGTAATAGTTTATAAATTTCCATGACTTATTATGCTCAGCCTAAGTGACTGTTTATTAAGTGTATTTAAAGCCCCCCATCTCATTAACTTACAGTACTGGTGATTCCCTCCTCCCACTGCTGTTTTTAATGGAAAATATTCACACATGTCTTTCTCCTAGGGCATGTGAAACAACCCTGTGGAAAAGAGACTGCCTGGATAAGAACAGGACATCATCCTTGGCTAGGTACAATGTGTTTATAATTTTTGGAAACAAAGTGAATCTGAAATATGAGATATATATGTTATGGACCAAAAAAAAATCTATAAATATCCTTGGTAAAAATTACAGCTGCCAATATCCCACCCTTTTCTGCTTTGGGTTCACAGTGAATGACACAGTCAGTTTTATCAATAAAGCATGTCTCATGTAAAAAAATATTAAACCAGCAACTTAATTATGAAATACTGCCTTTATTTTCTTAATGGATTCCATGGTACTTCAGGGAAATATTACATACTAAGGCTAAATAAATTCTCTGCTAACAAAAACCAGGCCCAGTGTTAACTTTAGGGATCTACTATTAGCTGTGCAATGGGAAGGTGAGTTTCTGTAGCAGGGAAAGACTACTAATTATGAAAGAACATGTTTTCTTCCCCTATATTAACCTCTAGAATGAAAAAGGTCATTGGCTGCTCTGGATAAATTCTGTGAAATCTATCAAAAGGATCCTGCTGACATCAATGAGATAAGTGTCCTTTTGTCATATATAATATTTTAGTAATGCTGTGTAAGTAAAACTCCAGATTAATCCCTGAGGTAATTCCACTGAAGCTACATAATACCGTTAAGTTTGGTTCTCTAACACTTGGCTTCATGCTGTTTACATCAATTTCCTGAAGGTCACTAGGAGGCTGAAGATAAACATGAAATAATGGCAATATGAAAACAGAAAAATCAGTAAATATTATGTTAATGTGAAGAGATGGCTCTAAAAAAGGTAAAGGAAGTTGTGCATAAAATCTCCTCCAGTAGAAAGCATTTGGGAATACAGTTTTTCCAAACTGGGATGTTAAGCTGACACAGATGTTACAGAGGAGCCCTTTCCATATAATCTCAGATGCCACGTCTGGAAATAGCCACGAACATCAGCTCAACCTGCAACAGCCACGAGCGGAGCAAGAGCAGGGCCACCTGTGCTGCTGGGAGTGAGCAGCTCTCTTCTGGCCTGCTCCCAGGTACTTCCAAACTGCAGATATAAAATACGTGCCCCCAGTGTTGAAGGAGTTAATGTGACATTGCAAAATGAGCTTTGCTATTTGCTGTTTTGTTTGGCCAATAGCTGACACAAGCACATTTTGCCACCTGGCTAATTTTGTGCTGCCAAGTTATTCATTCAGGCCAGTGGTGTGAAAAAGGAGGCATTTAATAGTCAACAGAGCACTATATAGGGTAATAGTTTATGATTTTCCATGACTACTTAGATGCTGCTCAAATTATTCTTGATTGAGCAAATTATTCTTTTTAAAAATCATCCCATTCATTTATTTACTAATGACTCTATCCCTTCTCTCCCCTACACCATTTTTTAAAAATGGGAACAATCAGCCATTTCCATGTTTGAGGGGATTTAGCCAAAGGAAAACTATGAGCATATTACAGCTCAGATCACAACTTTGAAAGACCTTTTGACAAGATATTAGAGGTTGAATAAAATTCCTTTCTGAGTTTTGCAGGGAGCCCTGCACAGGGGTGAGGTGAGTCGGAGAGAAACCCTGACATCTTGGTTCAGCAGATGAAAATATCAATCCTCGCTGCCCCCACTTATTTATTTTTCCAGCAGGTGGTTGCTTGCTTGGTTGGTTTTCAAGCTGAACCACAGCCTGATGGGCTCATTCCAGCGGAGTCACCAGCTAGCTGAAAACCCTTCAGCCCTTTGCTGACAGGGAATCCTTGGCGAGGCTCTCCAAGATTAGTGTTGGAACAGCAAACCCCTCCTCGGGAGAGCCTACCTGTTAATAGGCGAGTTATTTATCCTGCAAGGTGCTGCTGCAGGTGCTTAGAGACGTGCATTTTTTGGGCATGCCAGAGACAGCATTTTTTGGGGCAGATTGCTTTCATACTTGTTTACTTTTGCGTGCACTTCCCAACGTGCTGGAAGTAAGCAGGAGAAGCAATCCATTGCCTGTCACAGCAAACTCACAGTGGTACTGTGTGTAAATTGATGTTACAGACTTTTGCTTACCTGTGTTAAACCAAAGGGAGAAGGGCAGACCAAAACATTTTGCTCCATAGATGTGAGTTTATTAAGCCATAATGCCAGAAGTTGACAGAGCAAAATAATGCATGCCTTTATGAGTTTATCTGATGTCACACAGTTTAGAGAAACACTGGTGTTAATATTCATTGTATGGCTTAATTGGTTTGATACAGAGCAGCAACACAAGTGTAGTAAGATGCTTGTTATGTAGGTCTTGGTGTTGTTTCAAAGTCTTTATTATTATGACAGCAAAGTCTTGTTCATTAAAGTTTCACAATCCATTTTCATTAGGATGAAACTGATTCTGTAAATGAACAGTTGCTCTGAAAAATCAAACCCTTGCAGCTATCACAGGGGAGGTACAAAGTCTGTATTAATTATCAGGAATATGGTGTCGATCGAAGATGTTAATTGCCCTGATGGTTAGTTATTTGGGGAATTGCCATGCATTTCATGCAGGGATAATAAAAATGAATTTTTAAACAAAGAGATCTTAAAATAATATATAATCTGTAGAGAATACCAACATCAAAGGCTTATCTCAAAGCTTTGAATTTTATCTTTGTGGTCCAAAATGTTAAAGATGAACTGAGCAATATTTCAGCTGGTTCAAGTTTGTGAGAGGAAAACAAAACAAGAGTTAATTAACTGTTATTACAAACCTTTTCAACTTTAATTTGACTTTCAAATATTAGCATTTATCTATGAACTATGCTTCTGGGTTTGACAAATTAGCTTTCACAGAACAAGTTTAATTAGGCTTCATTGTGCTTTTATGTCACTTTGCACAGTTCCAGACAATGAATGGATTAACTTACTAAAAGTCATATGTTTAAAAGAATTTGTTGAATGCTAAAAAGGTTGACAAAGTTGCAAAGCTTTACCAGCCTAATGCAGAAAAGATGCATCCTGTTTAGCATGATAACACGCATTCTTTGCAGAGAACAGCTGGTGCTGACACACACAACCCTGCCTGGCTGCTCTCAGCACCCACAGGCTATGTCACCACCCCCTTCCTATCCCACACCGCCCTGGGGAAGTCTGGGGTGTGTGTTTACTAACAAAGCCTGATACCTGTGAAAGACAGGAAAAGG
Organism: Orthonyx spaldingii; assembly: GCA_013397795.1. Classification (NCBI taxonomy): domain Eukaryota; kingdom Metazoa; phylum Chordata; class Aves; order Passeriformes; family Orthonychidae; genus Orthonyx; species Orthonyx spaldingii. The sequence goes on from VZTJ01000300.1 coordinate 287,721, forward strand.
GAGAGCTACAGGTGCACATGACATGACTAAGCACGCTGGTTCTCTGGCTGGAATAAAATAATCTCAGTGTGAAATTGTATTTCTGTTTTAATTTTTGATTTATTTCTTTTTTTTACAAGTGGTATTAGGACTGTTCCATATTTATGCCACATTTATGAGAGATCAAGAAAAAAAAGGAAAAGTAACTGTGAGACTCTGAAGCAATATAACAAACTGATTTGACTCAACATAGTCACAGTTGAGAGTGGAGAGCGTTGTAGAAAATATAAATAGATGTGAAGTTGGAAACATGTTGCTCTCCTTCACAAAGGGATATGTCACTTTAGAACTCACTAAATACAGATTTGGTATTACAGTAGATACTGTCTGTAGCAGAGTTTGTTTCGTAGCTGGGTATTAGACCTTTTCTGGTTTCTTCAGACTCCTCATCCTTGCCTCTAGCCACACATGTGCTTCTCTTCCCTGTAGTGTTAAACCTCTTTTGTCTAGACAAGCTAGCAGAGTCAGGAGACCCTGAAGAGATCTAAGAGATGATTTAGTGAAAATTATTCTTGATAACAGAAAGCCATGGCAATCTGTTTCATGGAGAGAAAGAAGAACAGAATTCTTCTGGGGATAGAGCAGAGTATCTGACCAAAGAACATATTTGTGATGGCTGCATGTAGGGAGACAGGAGTACATGCTTTTAGAAACTGGCAATGCTGAAGCAGCAGCAGGTTTGTCCATTCCAAATCACATGACCCTTTCCTGGGGACCAGTATAATTTAGGCTACCATCACACAGTGCTATCTCATGGTTGGCTGACTGCCTGCAGATTCTTCCAGGAATGATACTGCACCAGGATTGTCCAGTCAGGACGTTTAGACTGAACATATCCTGTATTCCATGGTCAAGAAAGGCCCGTGCTTATGTACTGATTTTGTAGCTAAATGCCAGTTAAGGGTTTTCTCCATGCAGGAGCATTGCCTGGGAGACCCTGCTGGTTTCCTGGCTCAGTGCTGAGGGTGTGTCCTGTTAGCTTTTGGGTAAGAGTGCCGTGGGTTCCTTTAGGATGCACACTATGTTTGATTGACAAAAAGAAAAGCCATATGTGAGATAGTAACAAAAAGAAGTTTAGGAGGATAAGGAAGACAAAACAGGGAAGCAGTGTGATGCACAGAGCCAGAGGCAACAATGAAGCCATTATTAAGCAGCACTGAAAACCAAACAAAACTAGAGACTTTGCAGAGGGGAGAAGAAATGAGTAAAAACATACATTGCAGTGCAGCAATAGTAAGCTGAAATGAAACCAAAGAAACAAGGAACAAGCATTAGGCTGCCACTTAAACCCCACTGATGGGGGTAGCAAGACGAAGTGTGCTATAGTGGCCATTTTTTAAAGGGTCCTTTAAATTTAGGAAAGAGAGGCAATTTTAGTACTAGTAGCACAATATTAGTTGCACCTTTTCCTCCCACCCTTCTAGCTGGCAAGTGCCAGTTACTCTGTTTTCTGTATGCCCATTATTGGAATTTTCCAGTAGCTTTGCACAATTCATCCCAATATATAAAACAGAACTCTGGATGAAACCAAGTGAGGAAGAAAGTGGAATATACAATATGCTTTTATACTTAAAACTCCCATTCCCCTTATCAGGATTTATGAGTGTTCAAGAAGGATAGGCCCACACTAAACACCTTTAACATTATCTTATGTTTTCCTAAAGTTCTGCTCAAAGTAAAGATAAAATCTATAAGGTTATATGTATAAGAACTGGTTTGGAAAGTGGAAAAACAGTTTATGGAATACTATAAAATATTTGACATAATTTCTGTTTTATAAAGTTGAAAAATGCCTACTGTTTCCAAAACACAGTCACAGTTTTACAAATCAATTTTTTTCCCTGTCTCTCATATTTTTCCCTGTTGCTACTGAGTCCATTAAAATCCATACTGTCTACACATGCTTACTTCCAACTTTCCTCCTGCTTTCAGTTTCTCTTCTCTGCTTCATCTACATTGACAAAGTTATAATAAATAATAATAATAATAAAATCCCCTGCTTTTCTAAACCCTACAAATAAAGAATATTTTAGTTCCAGAGTACAAATTTACATGAGACCAAGGAGCTTTGACATGTAATAATCTCATATGTAGTATCTTGGTCTAAAAATATCTTTTAATGCTCTGTTTATTACTTTTCCTGATTGATTCCAATGAGAGATTTCTGAATAAAAGTAGTTTAAAATATTAAGTAAGGATTTCAGGATTTGGTATGCTTACATTGAAGTCCCCAGTGCTGGAAAGGTTTATACATTTCCTTTAAATGTGTGCACTGTAAGTATGTCCTTTGAAGTCAGTGGGACAAATTCTCAGCTGATATCAATTGCTACTCTTCCACTGATTTCAGTGAAGTGATAACATTTATTGTAGCTGAAGACCTATCCCATAGAGACTGAATGCTATTGTAAAGTTGCATGCTTAGAAGTTTTTTCCACATTACCCCAAGACTATTTCCTCTCTGTTCCCAGAACCTTCAAGCAGCCTTTTACAGTATTTCATTTCACAGCGGTGCTGACACGAGTTCCATTTCAGTGATGGAAGAGAATCCTGTACTTTTGTGGAGCATAAAATGTTATAAACAAAAGGCAAGTGATATTTTGGACCCACATACTGTGCTTTACTTACGTATTTTCTGTGTATACAGTGTGCTGCTTGTACTGGTATGGAATCCTTTCAGGTGTCGTGTTCATATGTGACAAGATTGTACTTTCTGTGTGTCATTTTTCACTCTCTTGAATTGTACATGGGTTCTGCGAAAATGTGGTCATTGAATTCTTTTTCCTCCCCACCCCTGTTGAAAGGTAAAACCAAGAAGGATTTTTTCTCCATGTTGTCGTGTCTGACAAAAGGCTTACAGAGACGATTTATACTTTCAATTTATGGCTATGAAGCCCCTTCTCTTCATTCAAGTGTTAGGCTGATTTTAGAGTGTGTTGATCTGATACCACTCTCTGAGACTTCCCCCTATTTTCTCTTGTAACTTCTTGTATGCTCATACAGTGCCCAGTGGAGCTTGGTTGTGTGTAAGGCCTACATGTTTTTTATGGCTTATTCTTTAAGTTTCTCTAGCATTTGACCTCTAGGTTCTGTGCCTATGGTGGCATCAAAATGACTCTTTAGGTTGATATTTGTGGATTTGTAAATAGACCCTAGAAATACCTTGGAAGGGAAACAAAAAGAAAGACATGAAGCTGTTTTTCCAGATGAGCTCTTTCAGAAGATAGGATGGAGCATAAGGGTTGGTACTGGGGACAGTTTTGAGTTTCTTAAAAGATAGACATCTGCATAATAAAAATGCAAAAATCTGAATTTAAACTTGTCCTTACTAAAAATCTTGACAGATGAACTTCAGGGCAACAAACTTCATCTGTGCGTGAGACAATTGGGAAAAGACAAGATCATCAGACTTAGCCAAATCATTTTGACGGCAGTCCTTCCATAAGCAGAACACAAACCTAAGGCTCAGAATAAGTCTTTTACTGCTGAATCAGGGAGTATAAGTATTTTCACACTTCTTTTCTGGAAAACACCAAAACAATCTTGGGTAATTAGAAACAGTAGCCCTACTTGTAGACTCAGCAGTATATGAACTCTACAGCTACCTTTTTATCCAAAGTGTGGTTCCAGAACCCAGAAGACATGGCCCAGGGCCAAAACTCCTAACCCACGCTTACTCAAGGGAGGAATTACTGTCTCTTGTTGAGGGAAGAATGTATGGCTCTTGCTTTTGAGGTAGCAGCAAATGTGACTGTACTTAATCCCCCCCAAGGGGGGAAATCTTCCCTTGTATTTTTTTCTGGAAACTTCTCCTTTCAGCTTCAAATGCCAAGTGAAGTTGGGTCCAGTTACCTTCATCCAGAAACTGATCTGTTGGATGAAAATGGGCATGATAAAAGGGGATAAATACAGATTCTCATATTTTACAGGGAGGAGGGTGAATTATTCCCCCAACTTGTGTGAAAATATAAAGGATGGAAAGAGGTATCCTTTGGAGATATTAGTCCTTAGCAAATGTGTCACTGAACGCAGTGAATGCAGTGGACACAGTGAACTTTGTGGTGTATTTACTCCGTGGAGACAATCTGTTGTTAGTAAATTGTGCACTTTGCTCACCGTAACCCATTGTTACTGCAGATTTCGCAGGTAGATTGTCACCCATTTGCTAAGTCGTTTTGTGCAATCTCTAAATCATTGCAGGCCATCTATTTGAAAAGCGTTAGTGGAGGAAGCATAATGTGCTTTCATGGTAATGTAAAATGCATTAGAAATGAATTGCATGATGCTTACCTCTCAAATTACAGAAAAGACAATGACACCCATATATGCGAATGCAAATTATATATAAAAATATCACAAATGAATCCCTGAGCTGTAACACTTGTTGTTCATTTCTAGAAATATTAACATATCAGGATTTATTTTGACATAGCACTAAGATAAGTGCTAGAACTGACAATAATAATGTATAATTTATGTCCCCCATATTACCTTAACATCACTGTGCTTACATTATTGCATAAATTAATTTAATGTTTCTGACATACAGCAGATTATTCAAGCATTTGTTCTTTTGTCTTCTACTGGTTTCTGTTGCTGTTTTCCAAATTACAGAATATTATTATACTCTAATGTTTATTTTATGGTACATACAATTCATAAAGTCACTTTAAAGTTCTGAAAGCTTTTATTTAGCACTCACATAAACATGTGTTGTTATATGATGTGGAAAGAGCATTAAAGCTTTTGTATATTAAATAACTTTATGCTTGTGATGCAAATTGACAATAGCTGAGAAATGCAAAGCTCAGGAGAAATTGAATCTGCAGCCTGTACTTTTAGGGTACTTGGGGAATATATAGTTGCTATTGCGGGTGTCTGTGTGTGAGAATCTCTCCCAAATGCATGCAAAAAGGCCTAGATTTAGCAAAAACTCTGTTGGTACTTGTTGGGCTGAACTACAGTTCTGTCCATACCTGTCCCGTGTGATAAGCTGTGCGCAATCAAATGTGCATTTTCACATGGCCAAAAACCAAAATAATGTGCTTATTGCATTCCACTGGTTACACTGGAGTTTTGCTTTGAACTTGAGGCTAGAATTCAACTTTTCATTTTGCCCCCTAAAAAGGCAGGATACCCTCTCTGGACATGCAGTATCTTTTCTGTAAGTTAGAAATTAATTTCTAAGAATTGATAATTCAGTGTCTTCATTTCTTTGCACTTAATAGAAATGAAAACTGGTTCCATATAAAAAATCTCACAAAACCCCAACAAAACAAACCAAACCACAAAACAGTAGCATATGTGTAATTTCCTCAAATGGTTTCGACAAATGTGTAATTGAAGGCATTTAAAACACTCAATAACTGTTACTTGGTAGCAGTTGTGCATCTTCACCAAATCTGGAGAAAAGAAAGTGTGATAAAGCCAAGCTGTTCACAGCCCAGCCCAGGCCAGTAGCCTGGAGAACTCCGTGTAGAGGATTCCCCAGTTGAACCTCGTTGACTCTCTCAGTGCCCTAGGCAAGTACCACCCTTTTCCTGGGGCTAAAGGAAACACAGCATCACATTTTGCTGTAGGAGTTCCAGGGTGTGGAGGGCAGGGTACACAGAGCATATAGTGTTTTTCCTGGTAGATTTTTTTGGATGGTTTCCCTTGGTTTTTAAGTCTTCATAACTACCGAGTCACTGCTTGTTAGCATAAAAAAAAAAAAAAAA